>CM060318.1:10323073-10333073 GCA_030674155.1 Stramonita haemastoma
CAATATAACACATTAACAGCGGTCTTTTGATTCTTATTATTCATTTCTTTTACTATTATTGTTTAATTTCGAGGATAATGGAATAGGCACTAATGTGCTTCTTTACATCTAGTCCCCGTGTGTATTTATTTTGGTCAATTTTGTCATCCATTCCTACCCGCACACAATGGCCTACTCTTCCGAAAAGCAGAACGCGTTTTAACGTGTGCACAAGATGTTCTGCGTGCGTTTCCAAACGGGAGCTCGATTTATAGTCTCATCCTAAGGACTTCTGGGGAGAGTGGAGTCGGCTGAGATGTATGTAGCCTACACCAGCCATAACTTGCTCTCGTGCTGGGTTGCAGAGGGAGAAAAGCCCTAGCACATTGTACATTACCTTTTTCAAAGATGAGAAAACAAAGAAAACGGAGTGAAGCGCAGGAGGTGAAAAGAGAGACAGCATCACGGAAGCAAACAAAGTAACAAACAGATCAAAATACACACAATCAACGACCCCCCCATAACAACAAACACACACCCCTCCTAGTCCCCCCCCCCTAAAAAAAAGCCCACCAAAAACAACAAAAACAAAACCACCAAGCAAAACTTAATGCAATTTTGGGGAAAAGCATGAAAAAAAAGTAATCTTCTGGAGAAATGCTGATGAACTAAATGGACCATGCAGTTGTGGGATTCACGCTCAGACATAATGTCATTAGTCATATAGCCTACAATAACCGCCCTGCATGTATACACACACACACAACACACACACACACACACACACACACACACACACACACACACACACACACACAGAAAGAGAAAAAGGTTTTCGCTCCATTTACCGTTTTGATGTATATCCCAAGGCGGCCGACACACACAGTTCACAACCCAAGGCGGGAAAAAACATAAACCCAGTTAATCTCAACAGAGCAACAACAGACAAGCAGCTGCTGTATCAGCAGTTAGTTATCTTCTGAATCCTCTGCATTCCCGAGAAACAAAGACGAAAACAAAACCTCCCAAAATCATTCACCAAAACAAAGAATTGAACATTTGTGCTGGAAAAATCCACAAAAATACACTTTGGATATCATCAACATAACTCCCAAAACATACAGAAACTCAAACTTGTTCAGTTTTCCACGTACGAGAGAAAGAAGAAGAAAAAAATCGCGCACTTTTCCAAACTTTCTCTTTCCAAGAGAACGAACGAACAAACCATCCAGATTTGGACGATTTCAACTTCGACCACCAAAAGATGAAACAACAACGCACGAGTTCAAAGAAAAGACGACGAGTCGGCTCCCCACACAACTAAACAGAAGATTCTCCCGATCCCTCCCACTTGAGCCCGCTCCGCCAAACGTCCGTCCACTCACAGAGCAAGTGGCCTTCACGTTTGGGCAGTCAGTGACTTCGCAACTGCTGTTATTTCAATCGTGTGTGTGTGTATGTGTGTGTGTGTGTGTGTGCGTGTGTGCTGTTGTGTGTGATGGGGGCGTGTGTACACGTGTGTGTGTGTGTGTGTGTGTGTGTGTGTGAGTGCTTGTGGCGGGATAGGGCCCATAGCCTAGCAGCCGGCTGCGGTCGCTGGAGCGGAGATGTCCCGTTTCGCAGCCAACGCGGGCTTTTGGTAGCGACGGCGGTGGCTGGGGGAGATAGACAGAGAGAAAGCAGCACATCGCGTGGATCCTATCGGGCCCTGTAAGCCTCAGCCTAGGGAAAAAGGGGGAGGTTTCGGGCCAGGGAAGAGGTTGGTTGGTTGGTTACTAGCCCAAAGAAGAGAGTTTCGTAGTTGTATAAGGCCGACTAGGCCTAACCGGTCTGCTATTGTGTTATAGAGGGGACAAAAGAATGAATACTTTCTTTCATCTCTGTGGGACGTAGTGGTGTGAAAATGCGGAAGTTTGACCTTGGAAATTGTTCTTGCTCTTGTTCTTCTTGTTCTTGTTCTTCTTCTTGTTGTTGTTCTTCGGCAAAAAGCAATTCATTGTTGTCTGTCATGTGAAGAGCGAAAATGAGTTTGTTGCACTGCCCTTAATTAAACGCGCCTGACAAGTTAGGCCCAACCCGTTCGATTCTGGCGTGGTTTGTGTATTAGTGGTCGTTCTCCTCGACGTGGGAGTTTTGCTTTTCTAAAACTTGACACTGTTATTGCTGCCTTGATTGCGCTGTAAATAACAGCAAATCTTTGTTTTGTTAAATGTTAAAGCGTACGTACCCTCTCCTGTCCTGTTTTCTTGACTCTCCTCCTCGACCAAAACACAAAAGTTGTCTTGAAAGTTATACCACTCCAAACTTGATGCTTTTATTGCAATCTGAAGTGAACAGATGTTTAGTTATATCAAGGAATACACATCTAAAAAAAAAAAGTGTGTACAAAAAAACCAAACCCGGACATCTTCTTTATCTCCTGGGTTGGGTGCCATCGTCGACCAGTGATGATCATGTGAGGGCAGGATGGAAAACACAGTTGTGTAAACTTAATCTTTGACCTTCAAGGAATATTTTGATGACTCGACCAAAACACGGACGTTCCATGACAAGACAACTTTATCATCTCATCGAGAGGGCTTCTGGCAAGTGATAAGACACAATACTATTCTAGAAAAAACCAACACTCATTGAAACTCTTTCATATAATCATAATTCATACAAACACAGTTTCGACCTTATTTCCTACCTATTTTATTATCATGTGTGCACATTCTTTAAAAAACAGGCAGCCTTGACCCTCCGTATGAAACAAATAATACCTTTACCTTCAAGATCGCACATCGATTTACTTTTTGATTCAAATCGCTTTTTAAATGTCAAACCACGGCACATAATGGGTATAGTACGGTTAATCTAAATATACTATTCTCAATGTGTAACTAACCTTTGAGACGTTTAACATCTCTTTATCTGATCTCACTCAGTTTTTATGGGGGACGGGATAACCTGGTGGTCAGAATGACGCGCTCATGATCTGCTGACCCGGGTTCGAATCTCGGTCAAGAGGATTTTTTCCGCCAGAGTTAACATCAGTGTTGACTCCACTCACCCCCCCCCCCGCTCCCTCAAAGTTCTTCAGATGAGACTAAAAAACGAACGTCCCGTGTGCGAATGTACGCAGAACATCTTGTGCACACGTTAAAACCCGTTCTGCTTTTGGAAAGAGTAGGCCATTATGTGTCGGTGGAAACTGATGACAAAATTGACAAAACTGCATACACACAGGGATTGGATGTAAAAAAAAGCACAAGAGTGTTTATAAATAAATAGAGTCTAGATAAATAAAGCTATGGTTTTGTTTTGTTTCTTTGTGTGATTTGTTTGTTTGTTTTTTGTTTGCAGTCTTCCTTTGTTTGTGTGTGTGTTTGCTGTATTTTTCCCCCGATGATGATCCATTCATCTCACCTTGTCGCTTGTCATTTGTTTACATATCTGTCTTGCCTTGACTTCTCTTTTTCCTTCCTGTATTTCTTCTTGTCTTAGCGCATAGCATAGCCTTTTGGATGGGTAGAACAGCAAAGGAGGTGTGTGGTGGTTCGAACCTCGCTTGGGCCAAAATTCCCCCCATCCATTAGACCATAGCTACAGTGCTGGTGTTAGACCTCAGAGAAGCCTTTTTCTATTCTTTCTTTTTGTCTGTTTACATTCGGCGGTCTAGAGGAAACACCACTGCCTAAAAGCAAAAAGTCCGGGTCGGAAATGTGCGGTGGTTCGATCCCCGTTTGCGCCCAAAACTGTTCCCCCATCCATTAGACCATAAGTGGTGGTCTGGGTGGCAGTCTTTCGGATGAGATGATAAACTGAGGTCCCGTGTGTTAAACATCATTATTTAGCGCACGTAAAAGAACCCACGGTAACAAGAGGGCTGTCCTTGGCAAAACTGTACATAAAAAAGCCACTCTGATAGGGAAACAAAATATACAGTTGCAGACAGAAAAAAGAATAAAAGAATAATGGCTGTCTGTTCCATGCTTAACGAATGAATAAACCCAATTTTAAACTAAAGAAAAACTCTTTCAGACACCAATATCGAACGGGTATCACTGCTAAGCCTGGACAAAAGAAGGACATAAGGAAGAGTGTACACACTGATATTATTTTGTCTAATAGGCAGATTTCAGTCGTTAGGATGGTATGGAACAGAGTCGTGCTGAGACTGGAGAATGAGACTGGATGTTTGCGTATTTTCTAAAATTGTCGGGGACAATGAACTTATGAACATACACAAGGCGCGTGCAGGCATGCAGGAATACACTCGCATGCATGCACGCACGGACGCATGCGTGAGCGTGCATGCACGCGCGCAAACACACACACACATTATATACACACACGCACGCACGCACGCACACACGCGCGCACGTACACACACACGCACGCACGCACACTCAAGCGCGCGCACACACACACACACACACACACACACGCGCGCGCGCTGCACGTGCACGCACACAGACGCTTGTTTGCTTGCTTATATTGCACTGAATATTCACCTTTACAATGACAATTAATCAATCTAGTCTGTCACATGAAAAGCAAAAGAGAAGATGGCTTCAGCAGCACCCTGATTTCAACAGTAAGGATGTTTACTACCTCCTGCCCAGAGAAGACCACGAAACAATTGTGAGGCTGAGGACTGGACACTGCAGACTCAGACATCACAATGTTCACCAAGTTCTACATTGATGATTCTGAGGCGCGCCCCTGTGGTGGCACTTCTCCCATGACAGTGGAGCACTTCCTTCCAGACCTGTCCAACACACCAAAACCTGAGGACTAACATCTGGCCTACTGACCTGCCGATGAGGGACAAGCTTTCCTGACCCCTGGAGGGCCTTCAGCACACGGCAGCATTTGTGAGGGCCTCATGAGGTGCTGTCTGAGCATTCGACGAAGAAGAAAATCACTCTAGTGATTTTTTTTTTTACCCTAATAAAAAAAAAATCCCAGTCAAGTGATAATTGATAATTGTTACTCATCCCCTGCAAATCTCTGACCAGATACAAAAGGCAGAAACAAACTTTGGAAAATTAGCATGACTGACTGAATGACTGGCTAAATAACCGACTGACTGATAAATGAATAAACCATATTTAAGCCCAAACTCTTTCAGCCACAAATATCGAGCACGGACTGACAGACAGGCAAAGGAAAAAGATGGGAAGAAAAAAAAAAAAAAACGAAAAAAGCAGCAGACGGTATAACCCAACTCAGCACAGTGCTGTGAATACATGCCACGCCTGTCAATAACTGAAGTGCACACATGCATAAATATGAATATGCAAACTGATTATGTAAATTGTGCCTAAAAACGCGAAATTACAACAAAACGTTATTTTTGTCATGCCAGAGTTTGTTTGTTTTTTAATATATTTTTTTGTATCCTCACAGTGAAAGACTGTCAACACAATGTGAACGAGCTGGAATTATCAGGTAACAAGAGACAGTTTCCTTTCGCCTTCGTTACTGTAGCACACTTTGTTTAAAACTTGAACAAGACGAAATAATATCAACGTCACTCAGCACGCGAATGAACAATCTGTGATTGGGCAATATGTGATTGGACGCTCTGGGATTAGGAAATGTGTGACTTGGCGATATGGGACTGGGAGAAACACATGCATACGGTAACAAATGATCGACAAAGGCATGACTGAGCTCAGCAGAACGATGTGACCAGGACAAAGTTTGATTAGACGATTCGTGTGACTCGCTGAAATGTGAGTAAGATACATGCCAAGGCCAAATGTGACTGCAAAACTCTTGATTAAACAAAACGTGACAGGAAAATATGTAAATTAACCCCAACGTGATTAGAAAGTAACTTATGTTGTACATAAAATCATGATTAATCAACAACACAGTTTTCAGCAAATGGATGGATCAGTGGTCTAGAGGTAACGCGCCTGCCTAGAAAGCGAAAAGTCAGGGTCAGGAGTGTGCGATGGTTCAAAACCCCGTTTGGGCCCAAAACTTTACCCCCATCGATTAGACCATAAGTGATGGTCTGGGTCCTAGTCTTTCGGATGAGACGATCAACCGAAATCACGTGTGGTGCCCAGAATCATCTAGCGCACGTAAAAGAACCCACAGCAACAAGAGAGTTGTCCCTGGCAAAATTCTGTAGAAAAAAAGCCACTCTGATAAGGAAACTAATACAGGTGCAGATAGGAAAAGAAGAAAAAAAAAATGTGGCGACGCGCTCTCCTCGGGGAGAGTAGCCCAAATTTCACGCAGAGAAATCCGCCGTTGTTTAAAGTGGTGTAAAATGTTTTAAAAAAAAAGTGAAGTCCCCTCCCCCCAAAAAAAAACAACAACAAAACAACAACCCCAAAAATATGACTGCTTGATGTACCTTCTCAAACATTATGAAGCAAAACACACAATTTGCCCGCAATACCAAATTTTTGTTTTAAAAAATACTGGACGAAGCTATAATTATAAACGTGTGTGTCTAAACGTGGCAAGAACCGAACATTCCCGAACAATAAAGTGAACTAAAACTGTATGATCCCCCACCCCCACACACACACACACACCACGGTCCAGAGTACAATCTGACCTGAAAATTGACCCGGGCGCCGGACTGTCCGCTCTATCAATTTGTGGACTGGTCATAAAAAAAAGTACGCAACACACACACACACACACACACACAGATTGGTGACGAGCGTAGTTAGGAGCCCGGGGTAGGACGGGTGAGAATAGTGAGTGGTGAATAATTAGAAGCCCCGAAGGCATACATTAGAATCTCATTACCAGCCCTTCTCATGGCCAGGCCAGTCATCCTTCCATATCTTACTTTCCAGTCTGGCTGCCTAATAAATTGGTGTACATTTTTACTGTTTTTTGTATCTGCGTTTGTATGTTAGGGACTATTTATAAGGAAAAAAAGGACATATTGTTTTTTTTGTATTGTATACCACTGTAAGTCAAGGCAGATTTCGCTGCTTGAAATTCGGGCTGCTCTCCCCAAGGAGAGCGCGTCGCCACAAGAAGAGCGCCACTTAGTATTTTTTCTTTTCTTGTCTGCAATTATATGGTGTTTCCCTATCAGAGCGGCTTTTTACTACAGACTTTTGCCAGGGACAACCCTCTTGTTGCCGTGGGTTCTTTTACGTGCGCTAAATAATTTTGTATAACACAGGAGACCTCGGTTTATCGTCTCATCCAAAAGACTAGCACCAAGACCACCACCTATGATCTAATGGATGGGGGAAAAAGTTTTGGGCCCAAACGGGGATCAAACCACAGCACACTTCCGACCAGGACTTTTCGCTTTCTAGGCAGGCGCGTTATCTCTAGACCACCGTATGTGGACAGACAAAAAGAAAGAATAGATAAAAGGCTTCTCTGAGGCCTAACACCAGTGCTGTAGTGGCTGCATGTATTGTCAGGCAGGATGCACTCGTACAATGTCGCTACAGGTTACACCAAAACGCTGGAGGCGGTAGGTGCATCCCAGATGTGAGGCAATGTTCTATGGATCAAGAGTCATTGTATACAGTATAGAGGAACTCGGGGAACTTTCAACACTGCGCTTTATTTTTCTTCTTCTTGGTTTTTTGTTGTTGTTCTTCTTACTTTTTGATCCTCTTGATCTTCTTCTTCCCTTTCCTGCTGTCGTTACTGTTGTTGTTGTCGTCGTCGTTGGCTTTGTTGCTGTTGTTGTACGTGTTGTTTTTGTTGTTGTTGTTGCTGTTGCTAGAAGAAGAAGAGAAGAAGAAGAAGAAGAAGAAGAAGAAGAAGAAGAAAGAAGAAGAGCAACAACAACAACGCGTGCAACAACAGCAACAAAACCAACGACGACAACTTCTTGTTCTTGTTCTTGTTCTTCTTCTTCGTCGTCGTTGCATTCTTCTTCTTTGTATTTTTGTATTTTTTGTATTTTGTACCACTCGGGAACTTTCAACACTGCGCTTTTTTTTCTTCTTCTTGTTTTTTTGTTGTTCTTCTTGTTCTTGTTCTTGTTCTTGTTCTTTCTTCTTCTTCTTCTTCTTCTTCCTCTCCTCTCCTCCTTCTTCCTCTTCTCTTCTCCTCTTCCTTTTCCTCCTCATGATCTTCCTCTTCTCTCCTCCTCCTCCTTCTTCTTCTTCTTCTTCTTCTTCTTCTTCTTCTTCTCTTCTCCTTCTTCTTCCTCTCCCTCCTCCCCCTCCTCCTCCTTCCTCCTTCTTATAGTAGCCCTCATTATCTGAGCCTGCCCTACAGCCTGCCGGAAAACTGTTCATGGGTCTTTAGGAACAAAAGATGTCCGTCCGTCCACTGTACTGAAAGGATTCAACACCTCCTCGAAAAATCCCCTGTTAGTGTGTTGTGTGTGTGTGTGTGTGTGTGTGTGTGTGTGGTGTGTGTGTTTTGTGTGTGTGTGTGTGTGTGTGTGTGTGGTGTGTGTGTGTGTGTGTGTGTGTGTGTGTGTGTGTGTGTGTGTGTTGTGTGTGTGTGTGTGTGTGCGTGTGTGTGTGTGTGTGTGTGTGTGTGAGAATGAGCACGGCCAGTGCTTAGTTCTTGCTAATGACCATGGACACATGACGTTTCCCTTGTTTGTCGGGCTGTATGTATCCTAGCCCTGGAGCACCGTCCTCGAGGCATTCATTGTTAAAAGAAGAATGCAAAGAAGAAGAAGAAGAAGAAGAAGAAGAAGAAGAAGAAGAAGAAGAAGAAGAAGAAAGAAGAAGAAGAAGAAAGAAGAAGAAGAGGCAAGAAGAAAGAAGAAGAAGAAGAAGAAGAAGAAGAAGAAGAAGAAGAAGAAGAAGAAGAAAGAAAGAAAGAAAGAAAGAAAACAACAAGAAAACAAGAAAACAAGAGACAAGAAAGAAAGAATAAATGAATGAAAGAAAGAATGAATGAATGAATGAATGAAAGAAAGAAAGAAAGAAAGAAGAAAGAAAGAAAGAAAGAAAAAGAAAGAAAGAAAGAGAGAGAGAAAGACAGAAACCTCAACGATCTTGGTAAATCGGCTCTACCCTGATCTTTGCCTGCAGTCATTATAATACAGGAACGGGATAGCTCAGTGGTCAGAACACTCGCTTTTCCCCAGCCAGGGTTAAGCAGCATCGAGCGTGGTTACCGTGTGGATGGATGACCGTTTGCACGCCTTGACTTCAGTACAGTCACCCCGTTCACCCAGCTGTAAATGGGCACCTGCCTTCTTGAGGGTCAGGGAAAGTAAAGCAGCGAGGAGAGGAGATGGACCCACCGCCCTCAATATACTGGCCCCTAGAGAAGCTGAGGTCTCTGATGCTTCGCTCCCCTACGACCATAAAGGTTATGGGACACCTTACCTTTTACCATTATTATCTGGCATAATCTACTATAATGTACTATCTCACAGAATTTCTCCTTCCAGTGTGTGCTCAGGGTCTAACTGTGCTTCTTAGATACGTTGAGGGAGACTGAGTGCATGGTTATTCGGGGATGATTCCCCAAGGGTGTCAAGCTGGAGAACGCCCAACATATCACTTTGGTCTGGGAACGAAAAATAGATCTTTGCATTTTTGTCTCTTTGAGTTTTGGCGGGGGAAAAGTCCACAAGGGTTATTATGAGGTTTTTTTTTTTTTTATTACATGACGTATCATTCTTATTTGTACACCTTTTACATTCTTTTATATATACAATTCAGATCACTTAAGTTGGCCATAAGATAAGTTCTGATGTTAGTTTAAATGAGTCGAAAACTTTCTTAAGATCTAATGGGAAACCCGTTCATAATCGTAAGGCTTATAGCAAGCAGCTGACCTATGTTTTTGTTGATAGATCGATTGATATATATATATATTTATATAGTTAGATAATAGATAGATAGCATAGACAGACAGACAGACAGACAGAAGATAGATAGATAGATAGATAGATAGATAGATAGATAGATAGATAGATAGATAGATAGATAGATAGATAGATAGATAGATGTTCTGTATGATTCCGAGTCGCATGTCCTAGTATCAGTTGCAGAAAGTATTTGCCAGTCACCAGTAGGTCAGTTACTATAAATGAAATTGTATAAATTTATCATCATCC
>CM060318.1:10335573-10345573 GCA_030674155.1 Stramonita haemastoma
TATAATAAGTGTCTTTTGAGCGATTCTATCTTGCCCCTTCCTCGGCTAGAGCTCCCATAACCACCAATGGTAAGATATTGTGTATGCGAATGTTTGCCCATTATAATGATACGAATGTAGCTGCAACCAGCGACAAGGACTGAGCGATATCAGAATCTAATGCAAAAGAGTCCTGCACACACACAGGCACACAGACACCCGCACACACGCGCACAACACACACCACACACACACGCGCGCGTGCGTGTACACATTTACACACACATACACACACAGTGACACACACGACACACATGCATGCCAACACGCACGCACACACACACACACATTAGTTCACGTACACTATAACAATCACACCATAATGTGTGCACATTAAGCCCAGTGCTTTTTATGGTTTTGTTGAATTTTTTTGTAATGTACATGATGTGCGCGTGCGCGCGCGCGCGCACGCACACACACATACATGCACACACGCAGGCACACACGCACACACACACAAACACACACAGTCACACACACACTCACACACACACACACAAAACACACACACATGTACACACACACACATGTACACACACATGTACCCACACACGCACGCACACACAGAGTGTACATGAATTAATGTGTGCGTGTGGCATGTGTGCGTGCGTGATATCCACTCGGATAGGGAAACACATACAGTGGCAGACAGGAAAAGAAATAAAATAATAATGGGTGGCGCTGTTCTTGTGGCGACGCGCTCTCCCGGAGAGAGCAGCCCAAATTTCACACAGAGAAACCAGCCGTGACTTAAAGGGGTATACAAATAAAATAAAACCAAATAAGATAGTACTATTTTGGGTCTTCTACTCTTTTTTTCGTGCTGCAGTGCTGATGTTCAAAGAACCACTAATGAACATTTTGCGTAGAGACAATTTTCGAGATCAGAAAGAAGGTAACCAGCCGAATTCCTCTTTTGGGGGATGGAATCATTTTTTTCTTTTCGTATTAAAAAAAATTCCTTCCTCGTCTAAAGCTTCAAGATTTACCAATGGTGACATTTTTTCCGTATGCGAGGTTTTTGCCTCATCATTAAGGAAACCACATTCGTTTCAAGAATGATCTCTGAACACGACATCAGTGTGTATGTTTTTTTTTTTTAATTTTTGCTATCCGTTCTTATCGGTACGGAATTACCTTACCACTTCCAAAACTCAAAACGAATTTTAACGTGTGCGCAAGATGCTCTACGTGTGTGTACGTAGGGTATGTACAGGGGGGTCTCGGTTTATAGTCTCAGACTTTTTGAGGGAATGGGAGTTAGTACTGATGTTAACTCCAGAGAGAAAAAATTCCCCTTGAACAGGGGTCTCGCTAGTGGTGTGGCTGTATGATGGTGTCTAAGCACGACACCCAGTGTATGTGGTTTGTGTTTTATGGTATCCTATTCAATCAAGCAGTGATGGTCTTTTTCCCTTTGAAAGCTGGAACTGAATGTGCCTGCAAAAATTGCTGCTGCTTTGGTTCACGTGTAGGGAGGGAGGGGAACCTTTGATGTGACGTTGTGTTATTGCTGAGCGGTTAGAGAGCGTTCAACTTCCATCCTTGGCAGTCCATCATGTAGTTGTGGGTTCGAATCTTGGCCCCCCTGTGTGGCGATTTAAGGGTGGAGATTTTTTCAACGATCTCTTGGGTCGACTTTAAATTCAGATGTACTAATGTCTCGATTGTCTTTACGTATAAATGCAGGAGATCAAATATGCATACTGAGGATCATTTAACTCACGCAGCATCCGTGTGTGTGTGTGTGTGTGTGTGTGTGTGTGTGTGTGTGTGTGTGTGTGTGTGTGTGTGTGTGTGTGTGTGTGTGTGTGTGTGTGGGGGTGTGTGTGTGTGCGAGCGCGCGCTCTTAGATTTATCTGTTTTGTAGTTAAATTCTTTTCTTTCGAGAATAACGATACTCATGAATGTGCCATTACACATCCAATCCTGTGTCCATGCACTTTTGTACATTTTGTCATCCGTTCCCACCAGCACACAATGTCCTAGTCTTCCAAAAGGCGGGGCAGGGCATATGCACAAGATATTCTGTGTGCGTTCAAACACGGGACTTCGGTCTATAGTCTCATCCGAAGTACTCCAGGGGAAAGTGGAGTCAGTACTGATGATAACTCAAGAGGAAAAATCCCCTAGAACGGTGTCTCGCATCAGCTTGATCCCGGCCGCCAAATCACGAGCGAACGCTCTAACCACCAGGCTGGTGGTGTGTGTGTGTGTGTGTGTGTGTGTGTGTGTGTGTGTGTGTGTGTGTGTGTGTGGTGTATGTGTGTGTGTGTGTAGTGTGTGTTGTGTATGTGTGTGTGTGTCCGTCTGTGCATGCGTGCGTACGTGAGTTGAGAAAAAAAAGTCCTCAACAAAGGTGATGATATCAGATCTTATTTTAAAGCAAAGTCGACGACAAAGCAAACACGTTTTGTTTCTTTTATATCTTAAAGGCACACAAAGTCTGTGTGTGTGTGTGTGTGTGTGTGTGTGTGTGTGTGTGTGTGTGTGTGTGTGTGTGTTGTGTGTGTGTGTGTGTTTTGTGTGATGTGTGTGTGTCTGTGTGTGTGTGTGTGTGTGTGGAGTTGTGTGTGTTTGTGTGTGGTGTGGTGACATAAAAAGGGACCAAAGACAGTTTGATACACTGCAACAAAGACACCCCCCCCCCCCCTCTCCTCCTCTCTCACCCTCTCATCTCCACTCGTCTCTCATCTCCTCTCACTTCCCTCTCTCCTCACCTCTCCACTCCCCTCCCTCTCTCACCATCCTCTACTCTCTCCTCTGTGCCGCGATGAAAAAATGTAGTGAATGCTTATCGGTCACCCTTCAAAAATTATATTCACTATGACAAAGAGGCGTTAAATTGGAGAAAGAAGAAAGAAAAATAAAGTCATTCCTCCCCCCCTCCGCTTCTTGCTTGCTTGCTCTGCTCTCTCTCTCTCTCTCTCTCTCTCTCTCTCTCTCTCTCTCTCCTCCTCCTCTCTCTCTCTCTCTCTCTCTCTCTATTCAAAGTATCCAATCATACATGATTACTTATGATTTGTAACGGGTTGAATAGCCAATATACAATTAAATTCTTGAGTTCCTGATTCCTTCTCCTCTCTCTCTCTCTCTCTCTCTCTCTCTCCTCTCTCTCTCTCTCTCCTCTCTCTCTCTCTCTCTCTCTCTCTCTCTCTCTCCCCTCCACCCCCCTCTCTCTCTCCCCCTCCTCCCCTCTTCCCCTCTCTCTCCCTCTCTCTCTCCCCTCCTTCTCTGCCCTCCTCCTCTCTCTCCCCTCTCCCTTCCCCCTCTCTCTCCATTCTCTATCAGCCATAAACTAAGCCATAGTATACTACACAGGCAGGTCAATGTCCTTCGCTACTTGTGGAATTCAAGAGGACATACAGCTGCCTTGATGATGATTGATGATTGTACTTCATCAAAAGGGGTAAAGAGTTCCCTCACTTCGTCTGGGTGGTCGTGGGTACCCCCTGCGTGGGTCTCCGTGGGTAGAACGCTACAGGAAATGAGGTGAGGGTGGGGTAGGGGTACGTTTATACCAGAGTTTGTGGGGTTTAAATTCATGGTTGGCTGGCTTAGCTTAATAATTATTATCGCCGTGGAAGAAATAAACTGTGTAAGGATTGAAATAAGAACTTTGCTTAAGAGAAGAACAGAAAAGGATATTTCGTGTACAGTCCTGTATTTGTTTTGACCAGTCAACATTGATATTGAAGGAAGAGGAGGATGAGGATGAGAAGGAAGAGGAGGATGAGGATGAGATGAAGAGTGGAGAAGGCATAAGGGGAAGAAGCAAGAGAGAGAGAGAGAGAGAGAGAGAGAGAGAGAGAGAGAGAGAGAGAGAGAGAGAGAGAGAGAGAGAGAGAGAGAGAGAGAGAGAGAAGAGAAGAGAAGAGAGAAGAAGACAGAGAAGAGAGAGAGAGACAGAGAGAAAGAGAAAAGAGACAGAGAGAGACAGAGAAGACAGAGACAGAGACAGACAGACAGACAAGACAGAGAGACAGAGAGAAGAGAGAAAGAGACAGAGAGACAGAGAGACAGAGAGACAGACAGACAGAGAGAGACAGACAGAGACAGACAGAGAAGAGAGAAAGAGAAGAGAGACAGAGAGACACAGAGACAACGAACAGACAGAGCGCAACGGAGACAGATCAGACGACCCCCCCACAGACAAACAGAAAGAGAGGCAGACAGAGATAGAGACAGAAACAGAGACGAGAAACAGACAGACAGACATACAGACTGAAGACATATCAACTGACGATAACAGTCAATTCTTGCCAAGACTTTCCAATAACCATGTTTGATAATTATTTCACAGCAATTTGCGCAGAACAATCTCACCTGTTTAATAAACGCATCACTATCGATTTATGCACAATGTCGGTTTTTGTAATAAAGGAATTCGGTGAAGCTAATGCTACGCATCATTGACCCCATCAAATTTCTTAAAGATATCTAATGATGCATAACCGGAATGTAGTTAATATCTTGAAAACGGCAAGAGAGCGTGAGGAGGAGGAGGAGGAGAGGAGGAGGAGGAGGAGAGGAGGAGGAGGAGGAGGAGGAGGAGGAGAGAGAAGAAGAAGAAGAAGAAGAAGGAGAAGAACAAGAAGAAGAAGAAGAAGAAGAAGAAGAAGAAGAAGAAGAAGAAGAAGAGGGAGAGAGAGACAGAGACAAAGAAAAGAGAGAGAGAAGAGGAGAGAGAGAGAGAGAGAGAGAGAGAGAGAGAGAGAGAGAGAGAGAGAGAGAGAGAGAGAGATAGAGAGAAGAGAGGAAGAGAATGTGTGTGTGTGTGAGTGTGTATGTGTGTGTGTGTGTGTGTGTGTATGTGTGTGTTGTGTGTGTGTGTGTGTGTGGTGTGTTAGTGTGTACGAGTGTGTATGAGTGTGTGTGTGTGTGTGTGTGTGTGTGTGTGTGTGTGTGTGTGTGTGTGTGTGTGTGTGTGTGTGTGTGTTGTGACAGCTTCTCATCTGCTCGGGTCCACTTCCCTCTTTTATGATAATGATCATCATTCCACCACACCTGAGGCATGTGTCAAGTCAGTTCCTCTCTCTTTCTCTCCGTCTGTCTGTCTGTCTGTCTGCGTGTCTGTCTGTCTGTCTGTCTATTTCTCTCTCTATTAAATTTTCTCTTTCTTTTCTGTCTCTGTTCTCTCTCTGTCTCTCTCCTTCCCTCCCTCCCTCCCTCCTTCTCTCTCTCTCTCTCCTCTCTCTCTCTCTCTCTCTCTCTTCTCTCTCTCTCTCTCTCTTCTCTCTCTCCTCTCTCTTTCTTCTCCGTCTCTCTGTCTGTCTGTATCTATAGATATGCCTGTCTACCTCTGTCTCCATGTGTGTGTGTATGTGCGTGCGTGCGTGCGCACGTGTGTGTGTTTGTTTGTATGTGTTTATATGTGTCTGTCTGGCTCTCTTCCCCTCCCTCCCCCCCCCCGTCTCTCTCACTATCTCCTCCTCCCCTCCCCATCACCATCTGTGGCCTATGTTCACAGTTGCCCAGTAACTCAATACAGGAAGATGGGCAGTGTGGATTCAGCATGAAACTGGACCCCAGCCAACAGGGCTATAGATACGGTCAACACACCTGTAATGCCCTGTGAGTGTGAGTGTGTGTGTGTGTGTGTGTGTGTGTGTGTGTGTGTGTGTGTGTGTGTGTGTGTGTGTGTGTGTGTGTATGTGTGTGTGTGTGTTGTGTGTGTGTGTGTGTGTGTGTGTTTTTGGTGTATGTGTGTTGTGGTGTGTGTGTATCTGTGTGTGTGTGTGTGTGTGTGTGTGTGTGTGTGTGTGTGTGTGTGTGTGTGTTGGTGTGTGTTTAGTTCATTTGTAGACTCTTGCTCTCGATGCACTAATTACTATATTCTTCTATCTAAATTAATTTAGATTTTCCTTCTTGTTTCCTGCATTCAGTTTATTTAACTGTGCTTCTGTAGCTTTCCTAGGGCGCAATGATTTGCAGGGCCCTACAAAAACCTTCTAACAATCATAAAGAAGGATAACTTTAAATGGTATGGGCATGTCACAAGATCAAAAGGACTTGCAAAAACAATATTGTAACTCACTTTCCAAGGAGGTAGAAAAAGAGGCAGACCAAGGAAGAGATGGGAGGACAACATCAGCGAATGGACAGGCCCAGAGCTCAACAAAACCCTGAGAAAGGCAGAACAGAGAGATGATTAGAGGGAGCTGGTTGTCAAGTTTTCGGGGGTTTCCCCACGGTTGCCAGACTACGGGATAGATTGATAGATAGATAGACAGATAGATAGATAGATAGATAGACAGACAGACAGACAGACAGACAGACAGACAGATAAATAGATAAATATATAGACAGACAGATAGATAGATAGGTAGATAGGTAGGCAGATAGATAGATAGATAGATAAATAGATAGATAGATAGATAGATAGATAGATAGATAGATAGATAGATATGTATCCTTACCATGTTGCATACTATTATTGATTCCTTTTTTCGTTTCTTTTGATAGTTTTGTTAGCTATTTTGAAAATGAATGTATTGGTCTTTTAATCTTATATTACGCTAAAACAGAACGCAAAAGCTGAAGAACCCCGTACGAAACTCGATGAAAGACTCAGGGTTATTTTTCTATTTTTCTTTCACGAAAAGTAGTTCATCAAAACTTGGTAACTTTTTCTGTTCTTTTTAATCGTAAACATTTATCTAGAACTTCTGCTTCATGTTAAAAGAAAGTTCTGGTCTTTTTTTTGTATTACAGTTAGTCTAGTTCTGTTCATGTCTCTCCATCTTCAAACGATTTTTTTTCTGGTGAGAAACAGTCGTCATCACTGTCACGTGTTTGTGTCACGTGGCTTCAGAAAGAGTAGAATTTTCCTAACAGCAGTAAACACTGGATGATGTACCATTTCATAATAATAACACAATGTGAGTGTTGTCGTCTGTTCCATCTGAGCATGCAGATCCCTGGAATCAATGTCCAATTACTCCTTTCTTCCAACACAGAAGGAAGACGGTATTACGAGCACAGCAACAAGCAATTCTATTTATGGACAAAGCTGCTTATCTTGTCCTCCCCCCCCCACTCCTCCCCGTCTCACCCACTCCCCTCTTTTCAACCGCATACACAAGCAATTCCATAAACTGCTATAGGTCGTTACAAATTTTGAACCAGGATTCGTCCCGTTCTCTTATCACACAACTTTCGTGATGTTAAACTTCGTAACAACAGTGTTTTTCAAACTTTACATCCTAGAGATTTTTTGATTGCTAAGAATGGTCATTTTCTGTGCGGTTTCCACGAATCGATGTTCGACTTTTCTTTTTCTAGGAAGGTGGCAGGATGAGAGCAATATTGTCTTTCTCTGTGGCCTTGAGCGTGCAACAGAAGATGCTGCTATAACTGCGCTGAGTGAGAGTGTGAATGAGCATGGAAATAGGTTCGACAACACAGGCATGTAAAGAAGACATGACAGCATAAAGAAAGATTGGGTAGTAAACACACACACGCGCTCACGTGCGCAGAAACACACACACCATACGAACACACACACATGTATGTATGTGTGTGTGTACACACACACACACACACACACACACACACACACACACACACCACACACACACACACACCACACACACAAACACACACACACAAACACACACACATGTATGTGTGTGTACTTGTGTATGTGTGTGTGTGTGCGCGTGTTTGCGTGTGTATGTGTGTGTGTGTTTGTGTGTTTGTGTGTGTTGTGTGTGTTGTGTGTGTATGTATGTGTGTGTGTGTGTGTGTGTGTGTGTGTTTGTGTATGTGTGTGTAGCGTGTGTGTGCTTGCTTAGCTTGCTTGTGCGCGAGCGTGCGTGCGTGTTTGTGTGTATGTGAGGGGGGGGGGGTGCGCGCACGTGTGTGTGGATGTGCGCACGTTGTGTGTGTGACCACATCACCCCTCGTCTTCAGCTAAAGGGGAAAAGGAAGGAGAAGCTTGGCACGTAACCTCCTCTGCAGGTAAACTCCGTGCATAGCATTTCCATTTAATCCCCCCGATAATTTCTCTCTAAATCTGGTTATTAGTTTGCAATTTTCGGCTTGCAGTTTTCCATGGTGATGGGGTTACAGGTTAGGCCTCCCTCAGTCTCCGAAGACTATGGAGTTGCGCTATAGTCGCTCTACAGCGCAAAGCCTGGGTAAGTAAGTATGGCAGGCAAGCTGTTACTCATGCAGTAGACCCCTCCCCCCTTTCCACGTTGCTGGAATGGTCCATTGGAAAGGCACTCACCGATAAGCATGGTTTCAGTGCAGTCGCAAGAGCTGCCAGAAAGTTGCCAAAATAAATAGAAAGCGAAAAGCCTGGGCAGTGTGTGCGGTGGTTCGAATCCCGTATGGGCCCCAAACTTTTCCCCCCATCCATTAGACCATGAGTGGTGGTCTGGGTGCTAGTCTTTCGGATGAGGTGAGAAACCGAGGTCCCGTGTGTTACTCATTATTATTTAGCGCACGTAAAAGAACCCATGGCAGCACGATGGTTGCCCCTGGCAAAATATGTAGAAAAAAAGTCTCTCTCGTAGGGAAACAAATACAGCTGCAGACAAAAAACGAAAAAAAACGGGTAGCGCTGCGCTTGTGGCGACACGCTGTTTTCGGGGATACAGCCCGAATTTCACACAGAGAAATCTGCTTTGACATAAAGTGGCATTAGATAAATGAAAATAAAAATAAACCTATGTTGTCGTAGGGGTGTGGTGTAACCCATTAAATACCGCCCCCCCCCCCCCCCCCTCATTTTTCCATTTGATTTATTTCTCTATGACAACGGATTTTTTTTTCTGTAGAATTTTGTCCCAGAACATCTCTCTTATTGACGTGGATTGTTTAACGCGCATTACAAAGCGTACTATACACATGCTGGACTTCTCTTTGTCATGCCACCCGAAAGACTCGCACCCAGACTACAAGACTAGTGTGTTTATACGATGAGGTCATCTTCCGGCTCAGACAGGAATGGGAACCCATAATGACTCGCTCAACCACCCATCCCCCCTCACCCCCACCCCCAAACTCAAGTGTTGTAAATGAGTGTACCACCTTTATCAGCAGTTATGTTCGCTTTAAGTCAAGTCAAGTCATAAACACTATTAATCATCCCACGAAGAAGGGCAACTACAATACTGACAGGCATATTGATACGAATCATCATCAAAACCACACAAGATAAGCTATATTTCATATCAATATTGTTCAAACATTCACGTATCCGGCCACAATGACCAAAATTAATGTGTTTAAAGTCAAATAGATATAATGTAGCGTAAACGATAATTATCACTTAGAAGTAATGTGTCATAATGTTCAGCCAGTTAGAACTTTAAAAAAATTGCCGTTTAATCTATAATTACTGCAATATGTGATTCAACGGATGGGCCAGACACATTACGCATACCTGTGTTGATGGACAGCCATTAAAAACCGGATGCATTGCCCTCGTTTGGCCTTTGTCAAGGACGCTGGCAATCCTAGAAAGAGGAAAGAGAGAGAGAGAGAGAGAGAGAGAGAGAGAGAGAGAGAGAGAGAGAGGAGAGAGAGAGAGAGAGAGAGAGAGAGAGAGAGAGAGAGAGGGAGAGGGGGGGGGAGAGGGGTGCGTGAGTAGGAGAGAGGGGGGAGAGGGAGAGGGGAGAGAGTGAGAGAGAGAGGGGGGGAGAGAGAGAGAGGGGACAGGGAGGTGAGAGAGAGAGAGAGAGAGGAGAGAGAGAGAGAGAGAGAGAGAGAGAGAGAGAGAACGTGATTGAGTGAGTGAGAGACAGAGACAGACACAGAGAGAGAAAGACCGAAAGAGAGAGACACAGATACAGAGACACAACGGTAGAGACAGAGACAGAGAGACAAAGACTCTCAGAGAGAGAGAGACAGACAAACAGAGACAGATAGACAGAAAGACAGAGAAACACAGACATATACAGAGAGAGACAGGCAGACAGGTCTTCTCGTAAAATGCATGGACGTAGACGTA
>CM060318.1:10350573-10373073 GCA_030674155.1 Stramonita haemastoma
AAAGAAGAAGAAGAAGAAGAAGAAGAAGAAGAAGAAGAAGAAGAAGAAGAAGAAGAAGAAGAAGAAGAAGAAGTCTCACCCTATAGTATAGAACGAAAGGACAGAAGAAGAAGAATATGTATGGCCCGGGTTGGACACGGGAACGAATGAAACAGACTGGTGGGAGGAAGGCAGAGAGAACTTAGCAAAGAATGCCTGTGTAATTTTAGAAGGGGTGAAGGTTGGGGTAGGGGGTAGGGGGTGGGGTGGGATCCTAGGGGGTGAAGGAGAGGTATGGAGTGGGGGGGGACGCTGTGAGGGAGGGGAGCTTAAGAAGGAGGAGGGGGTGGGAAACTCAGTATAGGGTATTGTCGTGGAAAGATAAGTTGGGTAAGTTTATGGGTTAGGTACAGGTCAAGGTAGGAAATTTTTACGAAACATCTTTTTTTTATCGAATAAACACAACAATGATATCAAATTTCTTATTGTCTTGTAGACTATTGATTTCTATTCTTTATAAAAACAATTATGTCTCGCAAATAAAACAAGATGAATAAAAAATATAAAGTTTTGTAAACTGAAATGTAAAGGGAAGAACATGGGTGTGTTTTCAAGCAGGCATGTTTTGAAAGAGTGAGCGTACACCAGTTGTTGAAAAAACTCTACAGAGAAACTATCAATTTTCTATCAAAACTGTCTAGCCTATATAAATACTTCTGATTGTACTCAGCTTTTTGCTATGTTGCACTGCAATAGTTTAGCGCGCGCGTGCACACACACACACACACATACACGCACGCACGCACGCACGCACGCACCCACACACACACACATACACACACCAACAACAACAACTACAACACACACACACTCGCACATAGTAGTTGCAGCTTCTTTTTTAATCATTAATCACATTTCTGCAACCCCCCCCCCCAAACGCGTACCTAATTATTATATATATATATATATATATATATATATATATATATATATATATATATATATATATATATATATATAATAAAATAATTATATCAAACATTTGCTAGGATAAAGGAATAAGCACTCGTGTGCTTTTTTTTTTTTACACCCAGTCCCTGTGTGTATGAAGTTTTGTATATTTTGTCACCCGTTCCCGCCGTCACACAATGACCTACTCTTCCGAAAAGCGGAAGGGGTTTTAACGTGAGCGCAAGGTGTTTTGCGTTTGTTCGCACAAGGGACCCCCGGTTTATAGTCTCATTCGAAGGTTTTTTATGGAGAGTGGAATCGGCACTGATGTTAACTCCAAAAGAAAATTCCTTTTGAACGAGATTGGAACCCGGGTCAGCAGATCACGAGCGCAATGTGCATTACGCTAACCACCGGGCTATCCCGCCCTGATTATGCGGGGAGAATGCCCCCAAAACAGAACACACGGAAAAAAACCTTCTTCGTCTAACACTCAGGCAGAACCCCCCCCCCCCCCCCCCCTTTCCTCAAGAACTGCTATTGTATAGTTCAGTGCTCACATAACCATCACGACTTGTTTTTTGTCTAAAAACCGATGATTCAGATCATTTTGCTTTATACCATTTATCTAAAAGTGCTACTTAGCCAAATAGGGATACAAGGAGATTTTGAACTAAACGCTTTATGATCTTGATCATAGCAAAACCTTATATTCTAAAAAAAATCACACAGAGAGACATACTGAAGTACAATGAGTCACATGCAGACACAAAGACACAGAAACAGAGGGACACACACCACACACACACACACACACACACACACACACACACACACACACACCACCACACACACACACACACACACACACACACCACACACACACAACAACACACATACACACACACACACACACACACACACACACACACACACACACACACACACACAACACAAACACACACACACAAACACACACGCACACACGCACACACACAGTGAGATAGTGAATGGTCACAAATTGTACCGATATTTTGATGTATGTACTATAACGAGGATGATCAGGTGTTGCTTGAAAGCTTCTTTTCTTCTGAGAGGACTTTGGATCCCACTGTGGCTGTGGACCAGAGTGCGTTCGTTGTCCCTATCCCACAAAGAACTGTCTTGTTTTGAATATATAAAAAAAGAGAACAGTATGTTCAGGGCATTGTGATGGATTCTCTGTGGGTGTAGGATGTCGAGGATTTAGGATATTTTCATTAAAAGAGTGTGGAAGATATCAGGTCTCTAGAGAGTCTTTATCATTACTGAGAGTAAACGTACATTTTAACGGTGGGCAGAATGTTTCATTCACGGGGTTGAAGCAAATTGGGGAGGTTTCAGTAAAAGTGCTTTGATACCTTGTTCGTGTATTTCGATAGAGTTTAGGTTCCTTGCTCTTGCAAAACATAGCTCATTGATGATTACAAAGTGTGTATATATACATATACGTGCGTTGATTTGACAAAAACCCACAGTTTACAATTGTTTTTTATTCAGCTGATGAAGCTTCAAATAGAAGCGAAATTTGTGTTAAATAACGAGATGAAGCTGAACACAGTCGTGTTTTTATCATTATTTTATTTCTTTTCTCTCTCTCTCTCTTCTCTCTCTCTCTCCTCTCTCTCTCTCTCTTATATATATATATTATTATATATATATATATACATATATATTACATATATATATATATATATAGTATATATATTATATATATATATATATATAATTATATGGTTGTGTGTGTGGTGTGTGTGTGTGTGTGTGTGTGTGTTGTGTGTGTTTGATGTGTGTGTGAAGTCAAACAATTAGACAGGCACACAGACAGAGAAACACAGACACACACACGCAGTACAGAGAAAGAAAGCAAAAACCCAAATCTACAAACTGTATCCAACTCGGTGAAATTTAAAAAAAAGTTACACAAACTCACGGAAGTGAACCCAGACAAAAGCGGGATACAAAATCAGAGCAGCAAAAAAAAAATGGCGGGGGAAGGGGGGGAAGGAGGGGTGGTGGTGGAGGGGGGGTAAGGGCAGCACAGGAATTCTGGAAAAAAAAGAAAAAGGACATGGTGTGGACAAGACAGAAGAAGGGACCAGAGCAAGCAAACTCTCAACAACAGAACAGGTCTGAACTATACTGGGACAGGAAGGAAGACCCGGAAATGTGAGCACTCGTGTGCTGAAGGGGCCTGCAGGGCCTAATAAGCCCTGTGCCTGACATTCCCCAGTGTCACGTGCTACACCGCTGCACAGGACAGCAGCACGTGGAGAGGGGGGTGGGTGGGAGTGAGGGCAACAACAAAAGGATGCCACTAGGGAGAATTTCCCCATCTCATTTCCCCCCTCTGCTGGTGGGCAAAAAAACCGGTGGTGTAAGAAATCTCACCATTAGTTGGACCTTGGAGCTCTAGCCGAGAAACAGAACATCTCTTCCCCCCTCCTCCTATTAGTACTGTCTTCACTACCCTGAAAGTCCTTTGGAGGAGGCTTTAAACCCATATCTGTATACCCACACAGATTTATCTTGCGTACACGTAAATACCCTTTCTGTCTTTTGAATAGGTAGGCCATTCAAGCTGGTAAGGACTGATGAAAAAGACATATGTTAACAAAGCTGCATAACATTGGTTTATGTTTAACATTATCCCCGAAATCGGAATGCTGCTACTTTGATAGTGGACAAAATTGTCGTATAACAAATATCTCACCTTTGATTAACCTCAGAGCTCTAGCTGAGAAATGAAAAAAAAGATTTCCCCTCACATATTAAAAAAATAGAAAGTCGTATAACAAGGCTTTGTTTAAACATATGGAATGGTGCTAGGAATTGATTGTTCTTAAAAGGGAAAGAAATACAAGGTCTGAAAGGAAGAATTTGAAAAGAACGGGGAATTATTGTTTTTAAAGAGTTTGAATGAAAGAAAGGAAAAAAGAAAGAACTAGATTGTTAAGACTTCAGCACTAGACAAGGCGATAAAACGGCTACTGGGTGATTTACATGATTTTCTGAGGTGCTTGTTCTGACGAAACATTCCAAGTATATTATCAAACATTAATTATTGCAGAGCCAAAATGAAATGCCATTTTTATAGTAGTAATCTTCACAGATTTTTTTGTAATTCTTCTAGTTAAAAGATACAAGACACTAACTCTAGAGAGGCATATCATATGAAGATAGAATCAATCCAATGTCACCATGAAATAACAACATAAACATCACATAGTGTGACGCAGTCTTTTCACGACACTTTCAGAGAGAATAAAGTGATACTTTGACAGTCTTTTTAGCTTTGAGATTAAAAGCTTAACGTTATGTTTTATTCATGAATACATTCCACTGTCCAGACATACACACTTGCCATGATGATTCAGAAGTAGACTCTCAAATTAGCATCGATATTGCTAGTCAGCCTTTGATGATCTATTCTTTAAGTGTTTCCTATTAAGTCAATAGCTCACTGAATGTTAGGCAAGACCTGATCGAGGAATCTGTGGTATGGGATCAATAGAATAGATGATTCAGTGGTCACACTGCTGGCTAGAAAAACTTGAGACTGTGGTTGGATTTCCATTTGAAGCCTCATTTGATTCCCATCCACAAAACTGTGAGTGGTGGTCTGGGTGCTGTCTTTGGAATGAAACAATACATTAGGTCCCATGAGCAATATAAAATCTTCTTATTCACATATTCCTAAGGCAAAAAAAAAGTTGTCCCAGATAAATTAAGTAGGAAAAGTCCCTCAAAAGGAAAGAGATATAAAAGCAGTAAAAAAAAAGATAAAACATGGTGGCATTGCACTGATGATGAAAAATCCTCCCCAGAGCAATGCAAAGTGTAAATAGAGAAGTCTGCCAAGACTAAGTTAAAGTCAATACAGTGCGTACAGTACAGTGCAGTACAGTACAGTACAGTACAGTACAGTACAGTACAGTACAGTACAGTACAGTACAGTACAGTACAGTACAGTACAGTACAGAGCAACTGCATAACCCAGTGTGCTGTGGATGCTTTGGGTGCATTTTGACATGTTCGTATTTCTTCAACACTCTTGAATGCTGACAACAGTAAAGGCATTAGTCTATGTGTTTTTAATCTATAACATTAATTACACAGAAACAGGATGAGGACGCAGGCAGGACTACTTTAAACATGACCTACTAGATTTTTCCTAATTTTTCCAGTCAGAATTCCTATAACGTGAACACGATGTATTTCGTTGTATGAAAACAAAGTGTTAAAATCAGTTATTGCCTTCTAGGCCTTCGGCTGATGTGCACTGTGTGACACTATAAAGAGGACATACATAAAACAATATTTTGTGATCTTTCAACTTTTGGTCTCTGAGAAAATGTAAACAGTCTTGACAGTGAAACTGCAAAGTGAGAAAATCAACTTACCTGCAGTTCCAACAAAACACCAACACGAATTCTTCTGCAACACTTGATTACAGTTGATTCTGGGTTTGTTTTACAATCCAAGACTCCACAAACACCCTCACAAATCCAATCCCCTTCACGTGTACTCCTGAAACAAACACACATAAACAGGTCAACAACCTGTCTACAAAACTTTGAAAAAAAAGACACATCGCCCTCAAGTCAGAACAGAAGAAGGACACGCGTATGGTCGGGGTTGGACACGAGAATGAATGAAACAGACGTGTGGGCGGATGGAAAAACTTAGGAAAGAATGTCTGTGTAATTTCAGACGGGGCGGAGAGGGTGGAAGGTCTGGGAGGGAAATGGGATAAAGAAGGAGGGGGTCGGAAACTCAGTGTGTCTGATTGGCAGTGTGCGATTTGTTTGGGGGAAAGTTATGGGTTAGGGACAGGTCGGGGCAGGAGAGGGTATTAAACTGTACGTTTCCATCCAGTCGACTACCAGCTGATTTACGTTTCCTGTCTCCCACAGCTGTGTCATAGTTTTGGCCCCAAATTGAAGTCTTGCAAATCGAAAAAAAAAATCATTCTACCACAGTTGTGTTTCAAGCAAAGAGAATATGAAAAGACTGTGTGTCTTCCACATAAATCTTAGGAATGAACTGAATAACTTCGATTGAAACCATAAAATAAGGCAGCCTTAATCCAACCATGAAACATGATACACAGACATAAGCGCGAGCAAATCCTCATTTTCAGCAGCAGCTGGCAGCAGTAGTTTTACTGCTATAATCTCGCCCCTCAAAAATTAATAAGGTGTGATGGGGCGGTAATTAGATTACCTCCCAGGCGATCAGAGCCTTCTCACAGCGTCGGTTGTTGAAAACCCTCTGTTGCATACACTTCGCCTTCACGGTTGTTGTTGTTGTTGTGCGTTCCTCTGCTTAACACTCTGGGGGTCATCCAGATTGTGCACTCTGACTCTCATCCCACCTGGGAATCACTGTGAGATTGCAATTGTACACTGAATGATAATTTTGCGTGTACAACTTTTTAAGTACCTCGCCATATAGGCAGCCATACTCCGACTTCAGATGGTTTATTCTCCTTTAAAAGATATTATGCAGGTTGTTATGTTAAGAGCTTGTCATGGCTGAAGGGAATCTAAACACAACATTTTACAACATAGCGACATTTTAGTGTAGGCCTTTGGTAATTAGCTGACATCAGTAACTGACACAGCTTTTGGCCTGAGCCAAACCTTCACGGTGAAATGTAGCATTATTTTATTCAGCCTCTTTTTAGAGGCCACAATTATCCTGTCTGACCGTGCTGTCGACCGAAAAGTTGTACAGAGTTGTGGCAGATCAAAATATTTACCACTCTGTTACAAAGGAAAGTGTGTCTAAAAGTGAACCTGGAACTGACAGAGAGAGAGAGAGAGAGAGAGAGAGAGAGGAGAGAGAGAGAGAGAGAGAGAGAGAGAGAGAGAGAGACGAGAGACGAGAGAGGACAGAGACGAGAGAGAGAGAAGAGACAGAAGAGAGACAGACATACAGACAGACAGACAGACAGAACAGAGACAGACAGACAGACAGACAGACACAAAGTGTACACACCACGAGAAGAGTAAATAGCTTTAACTCAATTGAATTTTTTTTTCCGGTGCATTATTCTAAAATGGTGATCAGATGAAAGCTGCTTTTGTTCTGAGAGGATTGGAAAATATAATCAGTTGCTGTATGAGAGAGTGCGTTGTCCTACCAACAATAACATCTTGTTTTGAAAAGGTGAAACTGGGGTCTGTTATTGATTCTTTTTTTCTTCGTTCCCTTACCAGGTGGTGGTGAGTAGTGCCTGGTCTTCTCATGTGTTTGTGTCATTTTGCAGGAGGTCTGCCCGCTGGCCTTAGCTGACACATTCCGACTTCACAGCTGCTCATTTCATTGTACAAGTTTGCTTCTTTTGAACAGAGTAATAACAAAATCATACGTACATCACTTAGGGAGATTTCTAAAGAAAATGCAGGAAAAAATCGTTTTTATATAGTGATTTTTTATTATGGCAAATGATCTATTTTTGATGGAGGGATGGAAATTCTGCATAACCAACGTGATATAGATTTTGGAAAGTTTGTAAAACTGGTTCTATTCATTTTTTGTTGCAGCATATTTCAGAATACTAGCTCGAACAGTTTCAAAAATGAGGGGCAAGATTTACAGATTGATGACAAAATGTATAATCGTACCCAAAAAGTTTTGTCTGGCATCAATGACTAGTCTAGATGTTTTGCTCTGGTGACATTTTTTTCCACGATAAATTGTAGAAAGGTGTTTTTTTTTTTATTAAATTGCTAACTTGGGCTATCCTTGAAGAACTGCAGTCAAAATCTCTCCTCAACGACTTGGCACATATTTATCATCATATTGTGTAGCTTTTGTGGTTACATTTTCATGTCCATTCTAGTTATAAGTTTGGTGGGTTTTTTTCAAGATGTAAATTAACCTACACGGGATAGCTCAGAGGAGCGAGCACTGGTTTCCCTCAGCCAATGTTAAGCAGCATAGAGAGTGATTACCAAGTGGTTGGGTGACCGTTTGCATGCCTTAGCTTCAGTACAGTCCCTCAGTTCACCCAACTGTAAATGGGTACCTGCCCTCTTTTAGGTTAGGGAAGGCAAAGCGGTGAGGGAGAGGAGATGGGTGCCGCCCTTAATATGCTGGCCCCAGGAGAAGCTGAGGTCCCTAATGCCTCGCTCCCCTACGACCACATAGGTTCTGGGACACCTTTACCTTAAATAACAAGATGGTTTGATATAAGAGTTCTGAATAATGTTAAAATACTTTGCAGAACTTTATGTTATATTTCTGTTGTTTTTCCCTTTTTCAACAAGAGCTCCGGGGTTGAATGTATTGGTTAGTTTTGTATGCAACTGCAATGTCCCATCAAACAAAATTCTAGCCATCGTTTGATTTGATGTGAGGTGTGATGTCTAAAGGAGCAATGGGCCTAACAGTTGTCCATTCAGATGCCTTGTTAGAGGCAATATGTGTGGTTTGAAAGTATCCACACGCAATAAGAGAGAGAGTGAGAGAGAGACAGAGAGAGAGAGAGTGAGAGAGAGAGAGACAGAAAGACAGAAAGACAGAGACAGACAGACAAACAGGCAGACAGGTAGACAGAAAGACAGACAGACAGAAAGATAGCACAGAGAAAGCAGCACGTTTCCAAAGTTGTAGACTCAATACAACTTTACCAATGGAAAGGATAATCACAAATTGAGGAAGCGGTCCAGACATAGTCAGGCCAAACTTCAGGACAGCAGGAAGGGAACACTGTGAGTGGACAACAGGACAATAAGACACCATGGACTGAGTTGGGAGGAAGGTGGCAGGATAGTTAGGACAATCGCCTGCCAACAAGTAAACCGTGAGGTTCTGGGTTCGATTCCCAGCCTCACCCTTTCTTCCCAGTTTGACGAAAAAATCGACCTGAATGTCAAAGTCATTCGGATGAAACTTTAAACCAAGGCCTTGTCTACGAATGCACGCAGAAATTTTTGCATACACGTTAAAACCCGTTCCGCTTTTCGAAAAGAGTAGGCAATTGTGTGCAGGTGGGACTGGATGACAAAATTGACTAAAGCTGTATACGCTCGGGGACAGAATGTTAAAAGGTACATGAGTGGTTATTCCATTATCCTCGAAATAAAAGAACAAAGTAAATAAATAAATAAATAGATAAATAAATAAATAAATAGATAGATAAGGAAAGGCAGAGAAAAGAAGAAGAGAAAGGACAAGGGGAGTTGGCTCCAGCACTTAAAGGGACACTTCTGAGACAGGAAGACAGGAAATGTGAACACTTATGTGATGAACGGCCTGCAGTGTGTAATAAGCCGTGTACTTGACATTCTGAATATCACGTGCCAAGACTGTTGTTGCACACCACAAAGAGAGAGAGAGAGAGAGAGAGAGAGAGAGAGGAGAGAGAAGAGAGAGAGAGAGAGAGGAGAGAGAGAGAGAGAGACAGAGAGACAGAGAGACAGAGAGACAGAGAGAGACAGAGACAGAGACAGAGGCAGAGATCTGAAAGAATTTGTTCATAAAGAGGCTGTTGGCCCATGCATGAAGGGCGTTGCTGATCATATCAATAAATAATGATCAAAATGTACGGTAACGTACAACTGTGACAAACAAATGCATACAAACACACAGCAGGAAACAACCTGCTTATGACATGGTCTCTTATTTTCAAGTAAATTAGGTAAAGGTAAAGGTGTTACATAACCTATGTGGTCGTACGGGAACGAGGTGTCAGAGACCTCAGCTTCTCTAGGGGCCAGCATGTTGAGGGCGGCGTTCATCTCCTCTCCCTCGCTGCTTTACCTTCCCTGACCCTAAAGAGGGCAGGCGAACTGAGGGACTTTACGAAAGCCAAGGCGTGCAAACGGTCACGCATCAACTTGCTAACCACACTCAATGCTGCTTAACCTTAGTTTGTGGAAAGTGAGTGCTCTGACCGCTAAGCTATCCCGTTCCCACTTATTCTAAAGGCTTTATATAGATATAAAGATATATTGCTTATGATATTAGGAGTACTACATTCTAAGAGCAAACAGAATCTCAATGCATTAGGCTTGACAGTGCATTTTTATTGGGATATATTTTTGCCCATTGTTATTTAAGGCGGGACAACATAAGACAACATGTACGTCATCTTCTGTTCTTTCATTATATAAAGAACATGTTATGTCCACTCATTATGCATTCTGTATCTAAGTTTATGAAGGTTTTACTGACGCACACAGTCTGAATTACGCTATTATTCTTTAAAAGCGAATATCCATTTCATGGTCCAGATAAGGTTTGACGTCATGTAAGCTTATAAATTGCCAATGAGTTCTATATCTAACACTGCTAGATTTTATCATTATGATTGTTCCATCGTTGCCACAGAGACAGAGAGAGAGAGAGAGAGAGAGAGGAGAGAGAGAGAGAGAGGAGAGAGAGAGAGAGAGAGAGAGAGGAGAGAGAGAGAGAGAGAGAGAGAGAGAGTTCAGACTTCAGACTTTTACTGTGCATTGGCCTTAGGCTACAATTCAAAAGAATGGTGGGCGTAGAGTGTGGGCATATGACACAAGTGTTATAGACATATTACTATCAACATATATGTATATAAAATAGCGTATAAGCAATAATAAAACAAGATAGTTATATAAGCCATATCTTAAATGTTTATCACAAAGCAATTCACGAGAGAGAGAGAAGAGAGAGAGAGAGAGAGAGAGAGAGAGAGAGAGAGAGAGAGAGAGAGAGACAGAGACAGAGACAGAGACAGAGAAGAGAAAGGCAGAGACAAACACAGAGAGACAGAGAGATAGAAATACAGAGAGAGAGAGAGAGAGAGAGAGAGAGAGAGAGAAGAGAGAGAGAGAGAGAGAGGAGAGAGAGAGAGAGAGAGAGAGAGAGAGAGAGAGAGAGAGAGAGAGAGAGACAGACAGACAGACAGACAGACAGACAGACAGAAGAAGACAGAAGGAGAGGGAGGGAGGACGAGAGACAGAAGGGGACAGAAAGAGAGAGAGAGAAGAGAGGGGACAGAGACAGAGAAAGAGAGAGGAGCACTAGAGAACGAACTCATTTTCCCCCCAACAACAGACCAAAGTGATTATACTTGACGTATGGCTCCTAGTTTAAACATCTGGAATGAATTTGGGAGAGGAGTTTGACCTTAAAGAAACGAAGGAAATTGTATGGTTAGACAGAAAAGAAGTTTGGGAAAAGTGGAAAAAATGACTCTTTGGGGCTAAGAGTTTGAATGCAGAGGACAGGGAGAAAAGTTCTAAGTCAATATAAAGTTATATGCCGGAAAGGCAATGTTCTGTAACTGAGTATTTTCTGTGGAATTTACTTGTGCTTGTTAAAACCTGATATTTGCATGGCGTACTACAGCTAACACTGACAATGCCAATGTCTGATTGCAGGCAGACTGAACGATATGTCCTTCATCATATTTATCTTTATCTTTATCTTTATCTTCATCTTTATCTTCCTCCTCATCCTCATCACCTTCTTCTTCTTCTTCTTCTTCTTCTTCTTCTTCTTCTTCTTCTTCTTCTTCTTCTTCTTCTTCTTCTCCTTCTTCTCCTCCTCCTCCTTCTCCTTCTCCTCCTCCTCCTTCTCCTTCTCCTCCTCCTTTTTCTTCTTCTTCTTCTTCTTCTTCTTCTTCTTCTTCTTCTTCTTCTTCTTCTTCTTCTTCTTCTTCTTCTTCTTCTTCCTCCTTCCTCTTCTTCTTCCTCTTCTTCTCCTTCTCCTTCTTCTTCTTCTGCATCTTCTTCTGGATCTTCTTTTGCATCTTAATCGTCTTCGTCGTCGTCGAACGCGCAGACAGCAACTATTTTCATCTGTGATTTGAACAAAAACACGTTACGTTAAGCACTTAAAACAAGTCAGGCCCGTAGCATCCGACCGGCGCAAAGTGGCAATTTGAGAGTGGTGACCATTAACATGCACTTTTGTGACAACGCCAAATAGATGAGTAGACACTGATCAAAACATGAAGCTTGTAGAGAGTCAATGAACTTGAGGCAAAGATGGATTTGATGTCACATAACAAGAACACAAAAGATTGAATCCTATGACATCCATATGTGTATAATTATGTTCGATGGGTTAAGAGCAAATTCATGTAATAATGAAATGAAAAACCCATTTAGCTGCGGGACAGACACGCACAGCCCTGTTTAAGAAGATGTCCCTGAGTCAACTGGACCCTGGAGATAACTACTTTCGATGCTGATTTATTGAGTCGGGAAAAACAGTTTTAAATAAGCATTAATGTAGCAGTTGATACTTGGCTATGCGGTGCAAGTTTTTTCACTGAGTTCACACATCGAAGTCAGATGCGCTGGGACTGACTTGTCAGGCGCTTAACGGCAGCCTAATGTATTTTTGCTCATATCACAGACAACAATAGTTGCTGTCTGAACGTTTGACAAAAGAAAAAGAAAAAATATAAAGAAGAAGAATGCAAAGAAGAGACAGAAAAATGCAAGGAAGAAGAGTGCAAAGAAGAAGAATACAAAGAAGATGAATGCAAAGAAGAAGAGAAAGAAGAAGAATGCAAAGAAGAAGAAGAATGCAAAGAATGCAAAGAAGAATGCAAAGAAGAATGCAAAGAAGAATGCAAAGAAGAATGCAAAGAAGAAGAAGAAGAAGAAGAAGAAGAAGAGAAGAAGAAGAAGAAAGAAGAAGAAGAAGAAGAAAGAAAGAAAGAAAGAAAGAAAGAAAGAAAGAAAGAAAGAAAGAAAGAAAGAAAGAAAAAGAAAGAAGAGAAGGAGAAGAAGAAGAACAACAAGGAAAAGAAAGAAAAGAAGAAGAGGAACACCACTCCCAAGACCTGTCCAAAGTTACACGTGTAATTGGCTCAGGTGGGAAACGCATTACAAAACCAAACCAAAGGACAACCTGATACCCGCAAGGCAAAGATGAGGAATCAAATGCTTATTCTATTAGCTAACCAAGTACTGCGCCAACGCAATTTTCTCAGAAATGTGATATTTCATACTAGCACGCTTACGTGAAGAGACTGGCATTTGCCGGTCAGTCACTGTGCACGAACTGACCGCTAGGTTATCATTACCTCCAGTGGAATTCATTGACCGCCTTTCTCTATTCATGTGCCCATATAATGTTAAGCATTAAAGCTGGAAGAAGAAAAAAAAAACCGTAGTGGTTTAATGCTTTTTCTGACTACCACCATAGTAGTCTTCTGTGTTCTTTTTCTTAACTTTTCTGTACTTATGTTCCCCGTATAAATGTTGGGTGTTAAAACTGGAACAAGTGTAACGTGTCATTCTTCTTTTTGGACAAGCACCTTATTGGTGTATTTTTCCCTTCCTCCTCGCTTTTTCTGTATTTATGTGCCCGTATACATGTTAGGTATCGAAACTAGAACAAGTGCAGTGTTTCATTCTTTTTTTTTTTTTTTACACTACCACCACAATGATATTAGTGTATGTTTTCTTCTGCTGTCATCTAGACTTTATCTTCTTCGTTTCCTTATCAGATTTTTTTTCTTGTCTCTGACTGTCAAACCTGCCAGAGTTACCTGAATATGTAACATACAAACAATGACCTCATATGAACCCAGTTCGGCTGAGTGCATGAGAGTAGGCGAATTTAATGTGGGGTATGGAATAAAGTACAAAAAACAAAACAAAACGAATTAAAACAAAGACGAAAGGAAAGGCAAGGATGCTATCAAAGAAAGAAGGAAAGAAAGAAAGATAGAAAGAAAGAGAAAGAGAGAGAGGGGAGAGAGAGAGAGGAGAGAGAGAGAGAGAGAGGAGAGAGAGAGAGGAGAGAGAGAGAGAGAGAGAGGAGAGAGAGAGAGAGAGAGAGAGAGAGAGAGAGAGAGAGAGACAGACAGACAGACAGACAGACAGACAGACAGGCAGACAGAGACAGAGACAGACAGACAGAGACAGAAACAGACAGAGAGACAGACACAAACACAAACACACACACACACACATACACACACACACACACACACACACCACACACAGACACACACAGCGAGAGAAGCAGGAAGACATAGATAAAAAGAGAGCAGGTGTGTGTGTGTGTGTGTGTGTGTGTGTGTGTGTGTGTGTGTGTGTGTGTGTGTGTGTGTGTGTGTGTGTGTGTTGTGTGTGTCTGTGTCTGTGTCTGTGTGTCTGTGTGTGTCTGTGTGTGTGTCTGTGTGTGTGCCTGTGTCTGTGTCTGTGTCTGTGTCTGTGTACAAGCGTGCGTGTGTGCGTGCGTGCGTGTGTGTGTGTGTGTGTGTCGTTTCACTTTAGCGCAGGTGCAAAAGTTGGCACTATTATTTCCCATCGTAATTGGAGGCAACGACATACAGTCTTCCTAAAGTGCGGGGTACCGCTACATTCGGAGTATTTCTGTACAACCTGCATTTTTCCAGATTTTTTCTCACTTTGGTTTCATCGTAAGACCACAGAGTGGAACTGGCCCACCCAAGTCACGATGTTTATACCCCACTCCAATAGAATTTCTCGTATGTGAAGTATGCATAAATCTGGTTTTTCCTTATAATTTTTTTATTTTTATTCTTTTATATCAAGGATAATGGAATAAGCACACATGTGCTTTTTTATAATTTTTTTTTACATCCAAGCCCCCGTGTGTATGCAGTTTTTGTAAATCGTATCATCTGTTCCCACCGGTACATGATGGCCTACTCTTACGAAAAGCGCAACAGGATTTAACGTGTGCACAGGATGTTTTCCGTGCGTTCGCACACGGGGCCTCGGTTTATAGTCTCATCCGAAGAGGGGGTGGAGTCAGCACTGATAACTCCAGGGGAAAATTCCCCTCGAACAGGAATCGAACCCGAAAGTTTCCACACGACAGTTGTCCATTCTACAAGATTTCATTTTCATCGGCGTCAAATGCTCAGACAGCACTTGTTGTTGTCTGTCGTATGAGCGAAAATGCGTTGCGCTGCCGTTAAGCGCCTGACAAGTAAGGTCCAGCACATCCGACCTTGGTGTGAAAGAGAATTATTACTCTTGAAGTGTCTCTGGAAACAATGCAAGAGAACAGACAAAGAAAACAGAAAACAGACAAGAAGGAGGTGACAAGAAGAAAAGGAACGAGGCACAAACAAAGAGAGGGATAGAAAAGAGGGAATTCTTGGCTCAAGAGTTTACAGCAGGAGGGGATGTTATTTATATAGAGAGGCCCCTGGCAACCCAACGGGCGATAGAAGATTTCAGGAAAGGTTTTAAGTGTTTATCTAAGATATGTCTAGAGATGATATCATTTTGCTTTTCTAAATAATCTTGTCTACATTTCCCAGGGGGCAACTTATTTTTGTACCCTCTCTTTTTGCCTTTCTCTAACTCTGTCTGTCTGTCTGTCTGTCTGTCTGTCTGTCTGTCTGTCTGTCTGTCTGTCTGTCTGTCTGTCTCTGAGTTTATCAAAACATTTGCTAAATTGTATTTGCTTCGTTTACATGCTATGTTTGAATGTTTGCACTCATTGCCATATTTTTAATGACTAATGGTGAGTCATTTCATCGACATTTTATTTAAAATCTAAAACCGTGTTTTCGAAGAAACAGACCAAGGAATAGATTAATCAGCCAAATCTTACCTCATGCGATCCTTGTAATTATGTTTGATCTTTATTTCCTGATGATGACATAACACAGTGTATCAACGTTTCCTGATGTCGTCGTCAACACAACAGATGCGTGGTAATCTTTCCCCTTTCTTATCTCCCCTTTATTCTCCATGTTTTCCAGTGGGGATGCCGGGATCTATCTGTATATTTTAAATAGCATCCCCACATTCTGAATATACTATGCTAGGAATTCCCTCTTTTCTATCCCTCTCTTTGTTTCAGGCTTGTTCCTTTTTTATTTGTCACCATTCTTCTCGTCTCTATTTTCTGCCTTCTTAGTCCATTATCCTGCCCTTTTTTTCCAGAAAGACTTAAAAGATGTTCCCTCCCACGCCGAAATCTGATTTACTGGGCCTAACTTGTCAGGCACTTAACGGCAGCACAACGCATTTTCGCTCATATAAAAGATAACAATAGTTGCTGTCTGAGCATTCGACGAAGAAGAAATTTCTAGGTTGTATCTTTAAGCCAAGTTGAACCTGACGAAGCCCTTCATCACCAACTACAGGATGCATGCTTGGTAAATTTGTGTTTAACGTTTTCGTATCCAACAAACCTTAACATGGATTAAGTGAAAAAGGTAAAGGTGTCCCATAACCTATGTGGTCGTAGGGGAGCGAGGCATCAGAGACCTCACCTTCTGTAGGTGCCAGCATATTGAGGGCGACATCCATCTTCTCTCCCTTGCTGCTTTACCCTCCCTGACCCTAAAGAGGGCAGATACCCATTTACAGATGGGTGAACGGGGGAGGGAGTTGTACATGCACACGAAGGGAATTAGGGCGCTTGGTAGATTTGCAAATTAGGCCCCTATGTTAATTAACCTGTGAGATCGCAAGTAGCGTCACACTTAGTTCACCCGATGTAGACGCTGTTGCAAATATTTGATCATACGAATTCATGATGTTAATTACCATATGCAGCCCAAAAGATCATTCAACCCAAATGCATTATTCATATTTAATTAAAAGGCCCACTCAATTATTTTGCATCTAAATACTGGCAAGACCCAAATAGGACGTGTTTGTTTAATCTTTTGTGTGACACCCATTTTCGAGATGTAAATGAACTATTGCATTTTTTTTTAGTCTTTGTAATTTTTTTCCAACCTCGAATTCTCACATTTTTTTCAATGGTGCTGGCTGTGGTACAGATCACTCGCTTATCAAATTAGAACAAAATATGTGTGTGTTAGAGAGAGAGAGAGAGAAGAGAGAGAGAGAGAGAGAGAGAGAGAGAGAGAGAGAGAGAGAGAGAGAGAGAGAGAGAGAGAGAGAGAGAGAGAGAGAGAGAGAGAGAAATAACACTCGAACACATTTCGCTACAAAACTATGAATATGAATGAGTCGCGGACACAATTTAAACCAAACATGCCAGTTATTATCATGTCATACAAACTCTTTAATCAAACTTACATTAAACTGCTATGTTTTTTAACGTTCTGTGGGACTGTCTTTCTGTAGGTCAATATCCAAGCAAAATGACAATCATTTCCCATAAAAAAGCAAAGAAAACAAAAATTGTTCGAAGTTTGAGTACAGCATTTTACGTGCAGGAATACCAGAGTTTTCGCAAGAGGTATCTATCTCCTCTCTCACAGTGGACAGGTGGTTTAGAAGTAACACGCTTCGTCAGGAAAGTAAGAGGTCGCAGGTTTAACCCTCGTCAGAACCTAAACTTTTCCTCATCCATACGAGTGGTGGTCTGCGTGCTAGTCTTTCAGATTTAACGATAAACCGAAGCCCAGGTTCTATCCCCGTCATAACCTGAACTTGTTCTTGTCCAAATGAGTGATGGTCTGCTTGCTAGTCTTTCAGCTAAAGCTATAAACCGAGTCCCCGTACGTGTGCAACATGCACTGAGCGCTCGTAAAAGAACCTAAGGCAACTTTTGAGCTGTTCCTGGCACAATTCAGTAGCACACATGGCAACAGGAGGAGGGGAGGGAGGGGGGAGGCATTAAAGAAAGAAAGGTAACATATAACATCGCAAGGAACTGACAGAGGCATATAGTTCAGTGTGACGAGAGCGGGCCAAAACTTTTCCCCCATCCATTAGATCTTGAGTGGTGTTCTGGGTGCTAGTCTTTCGGGTGATGCGATAAAACGAGGTCCCTTGTGCTACATAAAACTATTTATCGCATGCAAAGAACCCACGGCAACAAGAAAATTATCCCTGGGAAAATTCTGTGGAAAAAAGCCACAGAGAGAGACACACACAGAGACAGAGACAGAGAGAGACGGAGAATACGAATACGAATATTTATTCAGGAAGGCCATTGGCCCATTCTGAAGGGGCCTGTACAATATCATTATATCAAAATAAAAAAAACAAACAGTTGATTTAACGAAAGAATTCACATTTCTACGTAAACAACATACCATAATTCTTAACTTAAGGCAATATTTCGTCTTGTCAATGCTTTGTGTATATATAGTGACAAATTCCTTACTGTAGTTTCATTGGAGGATGACAACAGAATATGTAACCTAAATGCACATGGATTGCGGTGATACTTTTCTGCAATATATTCTTCCCGAAGGTCGTCATATGCCGGACATAAGAAAATAAAATGAATTTCATCCTCCCTTTCAGACTTACACAATGGACATATCAACTGACATGCATCTGTTTTTTCTGAATCTTGCTGAATGTATCAATATGGGTGAAAACCCAAATCTAAATTTAGTTAACGCATTACTTACAAATGTATTCATATTCATTTTCAAGTATGCTTCCATTAAGTGGTTGTGTTTAAGCAGAGCATATGACTGAAATCTTTCGCTTGTTTGAATGTGGTATTCCATTCTTGCCATCTGCAATTTACAATTCTCTGTCTGAAGACTTTAATAAGGACATAAATAGATTCTACACCTTGGTTATCCCATACAAATGAAAACCCATATCTGTCTCGCACACACACATACATACACACACAACATACAACACACACACACACACACACACACACACACACACACACACACACACACACACACACACACACACACACACACACACACACACACACACACAACAACAACACACAAACACACAACACACACACACAACATACAACACACAAACACACACACACACACACACACACACACACACACACACACACACACACACACACACACACACACGTATGCACCCCCCCCCCTCCCCACACACACAAGATTCAAGATTTAATTCCTTTCACACACACTGACAAACACACAGACACACAGACACAGACACACACACACACACACAAAGATACAGACAGAGAGACACAGACACAGAGGCAGAGATAGTGGTTGGGGCGGCAATTAAGGTGTGTATGGAGAGAGGGGGATCGGATGGTGGGTAATGGTAGAGGAAGATGGCTGTTTAATTGCATTCCCAGCATAGCCAGAATGAAGTAACTCACCTGCCTGCAGTTTGCCCATGAGATCAGGCCATTACCACCAGTCTCAATGAATTCTTTAAACATCTCCTCCGCACTTATTATCTACACCCCCCTACTGTATATAAACATGTGTGTGTGTGTGTGTGTGTGTGTGTGTGTGTGTGTGTGTGTGTGTGTGTGTGTATGTATGTATGTATGTATGTATGTATGTATTGTGTGTGTGTGTGTGTATGTATGTATGTATGTATGTGTATGTGTGTGTATGTATGTGTGTATGTATGTGTGTATGTATGTGTGTATGTATGTGTGCATGTATGTGTGTATGTATGTGTGTGTATGTATGTATGTATGTATGTATGTATGTTTATGTATGTATGTATGTATGTATGTATGTATGTATGTATGTATGTATGTATGTATGTATTTATGTAGTTGTGCGTGTGTGTAGTGTGTATGTGTGTATTGTATTATGTATGTATTGTATGTATGTATGTATGTATGTATGTATGTATGTATGTATGTAGTACGTACGTACGTACGTACGTACGTACGTACGTACGTACGTACGTACGTACGTATGCATTTATGTATTGTTGTGTTATGTATGTTAGAATGTATGTATCTTAGAATGTATATATGTATACATGTCTGTAATTATGTATTAATATATATATCAAATCTGTCTTCCTGCCAATCTTTCTATTGATCTATGTCTGTCTGTCCATCAACCACACACATGGCCACATGCGCAAGTACAGTCAACCAACCAGCCATCCATCTTTACACACATACGCGTGCACACACCCAAACGCGCGCACACACGCACGCACACACACAAACATACACCCCACTCTCCCTGCCACCCCTCTCCCCACCCATCCACCCCCCCCCCACGCACACACATACACACCTAACCCACGCAAACACACACACACACAAACACACACACACATACACACCCCCCTCCCTGCCCCCACACCCCCACCCACGCAACCTAACCCTCCACCCACCCATAGCAGAAGGCACACATTTCTGACTTTATCCTCTCACACCCCCTATAACCCCAATCTTCCACTACACTCGGTGTGTTGGGGGCATTAGCCCAGCAAACTTGCAGTGTTCTTTCGTAAGACCAGAAGACGAAACAAACACAGCAACAAAAGACCTGGTAAGTGCACACGACCTTGCAAGAAAAGCTTGCAAAGAGGCATCTTCATGGACCTACTTCAGACAGATCTGCCATCAAACCTGACGGAGAAGAGGATAAGAAAGACAAAGAAGATGGGTACAGATATCTCAATAATTAGCATGGTGTTGCTTTTGGCATTTCCCATGTGTTTATGGATGTGTTGACGTTTTGCCTTTTTTGTTTTCTGATGGGTGAAGTGTTAAGGAGTTTAAAAAAAAGTTTCTGGTGTGCCGTGAAAGGCTTAGAGAAGAGCAGGTGTGTGTGTGTGTGTGTGTGTGTGTGTGTGTGTGTGTGTGTGTGTGTGTGTGTGTGTGTGTGTGTGTGTGTGTATGCATGTGTTTGAGTGTGTGTGTGTGTGCTCGCGCGCGAGCGTGTGTGTGTGTGTGCGCATGTGTATGTGTATGTGTGTGCGTGTTTAAACATTGAATATTGTACTTTGGCATAAGGCTAAAGCACAAAACAAATTTAGGGCAGGGAAAAGGTTGACAACAAGGAAAAGAAATTTTTCAAACATTTCAGAGCAGAGGTACCAGGTGATGAAGAAGAAGAAGAAGAAGAAGAAGAAGAAGAAGAAGAAGAAGAAGAAGAAGAAGAAGAAGAAGAAGAAGGAGAAGAAGAAGAAGAAGAAGAAGAAGAAGAAGAAGAAGAGAAGAAGAAGAAGAAGAAAAAGAAGAAGAACAAGAAGAAGAAGAAGAAGAAGAAGAAGAAGATGATGATGATGATGATGAAGAAGAAGAGAAGAAGAAGAAGAAGAAGAAGAAGAAGAAGAAGAAGAAGAAGAAGAAGAAGAAGAAGAAGAAGAAGAAGAAGAAGAAGAGAAGAAGATGAAGAACAAAACTAAGAACAAGAAGAAAAAGAACACGAAGAAGAAGCAGAAGATTCTTTCACTACAATGTTTTGTCTAACGAATTCCATATGTGGGCACGTTTACAATCCGATTTCAAGGTTTGGGGAGAAATAGGTGTAGTTTGCTGTCCTTGTCCCCTTTGTTTGTCCGTCTGTCTGTCTGTCTGTCTGTCTGTCTGTCTGTCTGTCTGTCTGTCTGTCTGTCTGTCTGTCTGTCTGTCTTTCTATGTCTCTCTCTTCCTCCCTCCTCTCTCTCTCATGAAGCCTTCCCTTTTACCAAAAAGAACAGTTCTGATTCTACACACTAAGCTCCTGTTAACCCTATTCCTTGTACTCCTTCCTAGTGCCTTTAGCCTCCAAACAATCTGAACAAAACTCTCTCATAAGACCAGAAAACAAAGCAAAAACAGCAACAAAGCCTTCGTGAAAAGCTCAAGACATTGGAGGAAAACCTGCGAAGAAAAAGAAAGACAAAGGAAACGTCATAGGCTGATTTCAGCAGACAGATTGATTTCAAACTGGAAGCAGAAGGCAACATAAAGCAGGCACAGATGTCTTCATTAGCGTACTATGTTGCTAGTGTTATCACTCCATCTAAGGTGTGTTAGGATGTGTGTTGATGATGTTGTTGCTTTTCTCTTATAGGGTGATTTGTTTCTGTCGTTGTGAAAGATTCTGGCATGCTGCAAAAGGGTGATGGAGCATTGCACGTGTGTGTGTGTGTATGTGTGTATGTGTGTGTGTGTGCGCGCGTGTGTGTGTATGTGTGTGTGTGTGTAAATCTGTGTATATGTGTGTATGTGTGTGTGTTAGTGTGTGTGTATGTCTGTGTGTGTAGATATGAGTTCTGCACGTGTGTGTTTGTGTTCACAAAACTAGCCAACAACAAAGTAAAAATCACACACATACACACACATGCATGCACATACACAGCACACCCGAGGATTCGCACACCTACACTCACCCACCCACCCACCCACAACACACCCACGCACACCCACATCCACCCCCCAACCCCCCTCACACACATACACCCCCCACCCCCACCCCACACACATCTACACCTACCCTCCCAAACACATACACACACCTACATCTACCCACCCAAACACACATATACATACTACAGACAAACGTACACACACATACACCCCCCTACACACATACTACACACACACACACACGCACAGACACACACAGACACACATAGACACACACAGACACACACAGACACAGACACACACACACACACACACACATCCACACACCTCCTCTCTGACTACTACTGGTTCCACTCTGCTGTATGGCAGGCAGGCAGGCAGGCAGGCAGCCTGTGTCTTGTAGTGCAGGAAGCAGGAAGGAAGTGCACTGGCATCAAGTTTATCAGGGAGCTAATACAAGGAAGGAGAGAGAGAAATCATCGTAGCACAGAAAAGTGGTCGTTTCTGTATAATTGTGTGTGTGTGTTGTGTGTGTGTGTGTGTGTGTGTGTGTGTGTGTGTGTGTGTGTGTGTGTGTGTGTGTGTGTG
>CM060318.1:10385573-10390573 GCA_030674155.1 Stramonita haemastoma
GGTTACCTAGTGGATGGGTGACCTCCTGTTACTGGAAAATCTGCATGACTGCTGCCTTACTGCTATTAGTTCTGCAAGAGTGAGATACCCGTTGCGTGAGATATAGATATTTCATCACAAAATAGGGATTGGGTAGTTGGGTGGGGGTGGCAGGAGGGGGGAGGGGTGTTTTTCTAAACATTCTAAATGTAGATATACATATTTCATTTAACGCAACTACAATTATTGTCTATTTCTCACAACGCACTTTGCGTGGTGGTTCCTCATTAATTTAATACTATTTACAAAATTAATGAATCATGGTGATATACAGTGGTCGTAGCAGTTCTGCGACCACAGTGCATATCGGTGCTTCCATGTTATGGAGAAATTAGTAAGATACATTCATTTAATCAATTCAGTTTAATTGTTCATAGCGTATTTCTCACAACGCACTTTGCGTGGTGATTTCTCTTTAGTTTAAAACTACCTTCAAAATTAATGATGTTACATTATTGGCTCTGAGGAACAAGCTCTTTGTTTTGAAGACACTCCAGTGGGCGTATGACGCTGACTGAAGTGCCAAGAGTTGCTCCCCTACCTCTCGGGAATCACATCTAACAGAGCACACACGACTCAGAGATCAGGTTATATTTCTTTTATTCACTAATCTACTTCAAAACAGTATTGTTTCCAGTACACAAATTCCAATAAAAACAAACAAGAAAACTCCCTTCTAACATCACCACGGATTTAACCAAAAACTCTGTTACTACGTTCACTAAACACAAATTTCAATCAGCTAACCACTTTCACAGTTCTCATAGCTTTTCTTCTGTTCCTTCAATTTTGCTCCCCTTCTTTTAGAAAAGTCCCTTCATCTACAATCCGCATTGCCTCCCCTGTTCGCTCACTAGGGCGTTCGGCCGTCGGAATCCCCTCCTCTGCTGCTGCGACTACAGCCCCTTGTATATATACAGTCCAGGCCCCTTCTACTGCCCGCTAACCATTCCAGAGCCGTGGGAATCCCCCTCCTCTCCTCTTCTCAGTATCATCTTTACTCCTCGACTCTCCTCCCTCCTCGAGGCGATAACAGCCCCTTGCATTTATACAGTCCAGGCCCCTTCTACTCCCGCTGCCAGACCATCGCTGTCAGACCATCCCGGAAGCTTGGGGAACTTCACATAAACATCTTAGATTACAGCAACGCATCTTGACAGATTCCAGAATGTCTTAGAATACTGTGAAACGATTCCGGGTATTTCTAAAACCTCTTAAGATATTGTAAAGTACTCTTGAAACTCCATGAGCAGACAAACATATATGCAATCGACAGGCATTAACATTTATCAATAACTAATATTCCATGCGACATAATCAAAGAATGTCATTCATTGCAATCCTAAGAACATGCTTAATTAGGAGCCCTGAATCTGTTTGTAACATTACCCCCCACTTAGAACAAATTTCCCAACATTTGTTTCCAAAACAACAAACAGATTCATCTTTGAAACTCAAGGTTCATAGTAGCTCACTCAAGTCCTTCGGATGAGACTACAATGAGGCCCCGTGTGCGCACGCACGCAGAACATCTTGGGCACATGTCAAATCCCGTTCCACCTTTCGTAAGAGTAGGCCATCATGTGCCAGCGGGAACAGATGACACTTACAAAACTGCGTACACACAGGGACCGGATGCAAAAAAACCCAAAAAAAACCACAAGAGTGCCCATCCCATTACCCTCGATACAAAAAAAAAAAAAACCAAATCAAATCAAATCAAATCAACATGCAGCATTACCACATTTCAGTCCACAAAATGTTCATGCAATTAGTTCCAATATTGTCACTTCCCAAAATTCAAACTATTTTAAGTTCTATCAGGAGACACACATATTGTCCCACAAATGTCTTCTGGGATCAGCACTTGTCCATACCCAAAAATCCCACACAATCAAACCTTTACTCAAAACGAATCAATGTTGTTGTTGTTGTTCCCCAGCTTAACACGCTATGGGGGTCACCCAGAATGTGCACTCTGACTCACTAATCCCACCCGGGAATCACTGTGAGACTGAAATTGCACACTGAATGAGAAGTTTGCGTGTTTGACTACTTTCATGTACCTCGCCATATTGGCAGCCATACTCCGACTTCAGAGGATTTATTCTCCTTTGAAGGAGAGTGCATGCAGGCTGTTCTGTTAAGAGCTTGTCATGGCCGAAGGCAATCTCAACACAACATTTTAGTGTAGGCCTTGGCAATGAGCTGACATCAACAACTGACACAACCCCTGGCCTAGGCCAACCAAATCAATAATACCCAACAATTTCAAAATAATAACCATGTTCATGATGTTGTATGACCAAACATGTCAAACTCAACAGCTAGGAAACCATCAAATACCCAGCAATTTCAAAATGATAACCACGTTCAGGATGTTGTATGACCAAACATGTCAAACTCAACAGCTAGGAAACCATCAACAGACCAAATGACCAAAAATATGAACTTCACAATTTTTGAGATTATGATTCTTCAAGACAAAACAATGAATTTACTAAAATGTCACTTCTGAGCAGATGTGTTACCGTCTTTGGGACACCCCCTCCAGGATCAAATAGCGTAATCCTGTCAACCCTCTTGTAGTCCACGCACATGCTGTCGGCACCGTCCTTCCCTTGGGTGGCAATTACCAGAACAGCACACTGAGATCCTGGGGATTCCTGTTCTATGCCCATTTCCATCCATTCACAAAAGTCAATGTTCACAGAGTCCCTGGTCACATAAATTTTCCCGCAAATGTCCTTTGGGTTTGGCACCTGGCCATCACTCCCGTCGTGGAAATCCTTGATGAAGTCTCTGGTACAGCTCAGTCTCTGGGTTAGTCCTTCCAATGATCACCACGCCTTGGTTCCACATAAACCTCTTCCAGCAATTCACATGAACCTATTCCACTTCGCTCCAATAGTTCATCATCCTTCCATGATTCTTCATCACTGGCATTGGTTTCTTCTTCTCCAGACAACCTGGATCAGGATCATCTGCAGATCTAGCACCCTCAATATTGCCGATAATGAGGTCACAGACAGGAGTAGGTAGACACAAAGCCTCAGCCTCTCCTACAAAGTAAGGTGTGTCCACTCTGATCAAAGCTGTGGGTACTTCTATCACCCTACTGTCCACTGTCATGAGCAATCTGTGGTGCCCTGTGTACTGGTTTTCCTTGACCAAGTCCTGTCTGACCACAACTCTACTGCATCCAGTATCTCTCAGGACATTCACAGTCCTTCCCGCAACTTGCCCCTTTCTCACTGGGAGATTGTCATTACTGCTGACTGACGGTACAGCAGCTGCACAACCAATAAAGGGAATCCTCCTCCCACTGACCAAAAGAAGTTGTCCATCCTTGAGACAAGACTTGATATCATCATCAAAAGACTTTAACTTCTTCACAAATGACATTGGAACACACTCACTTCTTGTCTGGCTGTCAGCCCTTGCTGCTGCTACTTTCTGCAACATTGATGCCGTGTTTCCTTTGACTTGTCTTTCATTCTGGTTCCCATTCCCTGATGCTCTTGATAACTTATTTCCATTTCCAAATGTAGGATGGATCTGACAGTCAACTCGTTTATGACCTAAACGATGACACTGGTAGCATCTCACTTGCTTCAGCTTCTTCCTAGGAAAAACTTGACATTCCATTTGCTTGTGTCCAACTCGATGACAGCTGTAGCATCTCACTTGCTTTAGCTTCTCTTTCCTTGGACAAGCTTTACATTCAAACTGTTTGTGCCCCACACAGTGACAGTTGTAGCACTTCACTTGCTTCCGTTTCTTTTTCTCACCCACTTTAGGTAGCTCTCTTCCACCTGAAAGATGATCAGACTTTGGCACTGCCAGTTTGCGCTTATATGATGTGAGGTAACGATCTGCCGCCCTACCTATGTCCGACAATTTCTGAGATTGTTGCTGACGAACAAATATGGCCACATCCCTCGGGCAAGCCTTGATGAACTGTTCTCTGACGATGAGGCTTGACAGTCCTTCATAGTCCTCTGTAACATCTGATAACTGCACCCAACGTTTGAGATATGCTTTAAGTCTGATGATGAACTGTGCTGAACTCTCTCCAACTTCAGGTTGACAGTCCCGAAATTGCTGACGGTACCCTTCTTCTGTGAATCCATATCTTATCAGGAGAGCATCTTTCAGTTTGAAATAATCCATAGCCTCTTCCCTAGACATACGAGTGTAGACATGACGAGCCCTCCCTGTTAGTAACGCACTCAAATAAATTGCCCACCTGTCAGGTGCCCATCCAGAATTAATAGCAAAGCGTTCAAACACCTCTAGGTAGCTGTCCATGTCATCTTGTTCATCATTAAACACTGGCAACATCGGAGCGTTAGCATTATTACTCAACCTCTGAACAGAGCTGCTATGCTCTAACTCAAGTCTTCTCATTTCCAATTCATGACGCCTTTGCGCCTCTTCTCTCTCAATGTTTCCTTGCCTTTCTCTTTCTCTTTCTTCTCTGTCTTTCTGATCTCTCTCTTTAAATGTTTCATATTGTCCTGCTAGGCTTTCTAGTTCTTCCCTGCTATCTGCCATAACTGATTTTTTCAAAAGTTAGAACTACAAAGTTACGACGTAATGTCACTCAAATCCCTTGTTTTCACGATGATGACGCCACACACAAAACTTAAACCAGTTATACTCACGTGAGCCCCACAGACTAACTAAATCAGACGCCAGATCTCACTCAGCAGGAGGCTAAAGCAAGACCGCGGCCCCTGACAGTCCCTTTAGATATACAATGCTCACTGAGCTTCACACCTTTACTAGAACACAGTCTGAATTACTCAACAAAACAGACAACGAATCCACACACTGGATTTCACCCATAAATTCCGTAGGCCAGTCGTAAACACACCCATTGTGAATACGCAAACAAACGAATCCACACACTGTGACTACACCCGTTGTGACTACGCAGTCTCCTCACAGATTCAACT
>CM060318.1:10398412-10410912 GCA_030674155.1 Stramonita haemastoma
ACGTGCTTGTGCACATGCTTGGTGGGTGTGTAGAAAGGGGGAAGTAATTTCTGTGGTTCTGTCTGTGTGGCAGCCAATCAGAAGAGAAATTCAGAGTTTACAGCCATTTTCGCAGCACTGTGGTCACCACCTCTTGGTGTAATTTTTTCATATGAGGTTGTAATCGTAAATTAATTCATTCATGTCTTTAATACGTGACAGATTTTTTTAAACAAAAAAATGAGTCAGGTAAAAGGGATAGTTACATGAAATGTACACATATTTCCTTCTCCTCTCAATAGAAAAAAAGTCAAACTCAGTTCGGCAAAGATGGATTTTAAAAAACACAACCAATGTAGTTATAGACCACTATGATCAATGGACCAACCATGATCAATGCTTATACATTAGATCTTACAAGAATATGGTCAATCCTCTGTAATGTTTCTGCTTCGTATACTGGTAGGTTGACAAATTGACAAAACTGCATACACACGGGACTGGGTGTAAAAAAGCATGGAGTGCTTGTTATATTATACTCAAAATTAAAAAAACATATTAAGAAATAATGAATGAATAATTAATAAATGAATAACTAAATGAACAAATAAAAGAATAAATAAATAGATAAATATCTCATACACATGTATTTAACCCAATGAACCCGGACACACTGCTAAAATTAGTTATAACTACACTGAGGGCGGGTGGGGGCATGGCAAGGAGGGAAAATTACTCAGAGGAGCAGCAAAAATTCAATAGCGGTAGTGCAATTGCCCACATTCCATTAACGGATGTCCTCACCAATTGCAATTTACACCTCTCTGTCACTTGGGCCTTTCACGTGTGTACAAATTGTACTGTTACCTATCCAAAAATATTTGTACCCTCATGCCAACGCAATATTGGTGTTGGTGCAACAGTGTGTGTGTGTGTGTGTGTGTGTGTGTGTGTGTGTGTGTGTGTGTGTGTGTGTGTGTGTGTGTGGTGTGTGTGTGTGTGTGTGTGTGTGTGTGTGTGTGTGTGTGTGTGTGTGTGTGTGTGTGGTGTGTGTGTGCGAGTCTCTGTGTGTGTGTGTGTGTGTGTGTGTGTGTGTGTGTGTGTGTGTGTGTGTGTGTGTGTGTGTGTGTGTGTGTGTGTGTGTGAGAGAGAGAAAAGAGAGAGAGAGAGAGAGAGGGGGGGGGTCTCTGTGTGTGTTTGCGTGTGTGTGTGAGAGTGAGTGTGTGGGGTTTGTGTGTGTGTTCTGTCTGTCTGTCTGTCTGTCTGTTTGTCTGTGTGTGTGTGTGTGTGTCTGTCTGTCTGTGCCTGTGTGTCTGTGTACGTTAAACTCAACAAATCAACATCGGGTGCATTGCCTGGATGGTGAGAGAGAAGTCAACAAGAGAGACAGCAAGTTCCAGGTAAAAAAAAGGCCAGCCAGCAGGGCAGTGTTTTTTGTGTTCACAGCAACTGTGTCATAACATCCAAAGGTGTCCTCCTCACCATTTTGCCATTGACACCTCCCAACCAACCGTTCATGGTTTGTGTTGCTGTGGCAGCCACATAAAATGTGCGCTCACGTGCTTGTGTGTGTGTGTGTGTGTGTGTGTGTGTGTGTGTGTGTGTGTGTGTGTGTGTGTGTGTGTGTGTGTGAGAGAACAGAGAGCGCGTGCGTGCGTGCGTGTGTGTGTGTGTGCGCGCGCGTGCGTGTGTGTGGTTGTGTGGTTGTGTGTGTGGTTGTGTGTGTGTGTGTTGTGTGTGTGTGTGTGTGGTGTGAGAGAGAAGAGAGAGAGAGAGAGAGAGAGAGAGAGAGAGAGAGACAGAGACAGAGACAGAGACAGAGACAGAGACAGAGAGCACGTGCGTGCGTGTGTGTGTGCGCGCGTGCGTGTATGTGGTTGTGTGGTTGTGTGTGTGGTTGTGTGGTTGTGTTTGTGGTGGTTGTGTGGTTGTGTGTGTGTGTGTGTGTGTGTGTGTGTGTGTGAGAGAGAGAGAGAGAGAGAGAGAGAGAGAGAGAGAGAGAGAGAGAGAGAGAGAGAGAGAGAGAGAGAGAGAGAGACAGAGACAGAGACAGAGACAGAGACAGAGACAGAGAGCACGTGCGTGCGTGTGTGTGTGCGCGCGTGCGTGTGTGTGGTTGTGTGGTTGTGTGTGTGGTTGTGTGGTTGTGTTTTGGGTGGTGGTTGTGTGTGTGTGTGTGTGTGTGTGTGTGTGTGTGTGTGTGTGTGTGTGTGTGTGTGTGTGTGTAAAAGCAAACTATGAAAAAATGGACATTATTCTAGAAAATTAGAGTGGTAGCCAAACTGAAGACAAAGTGTAGACTACACATTGCATGCTCTGTTTATAAAATGTGCGCTCACGTGCTCGTGTGCTCGTGCATGCTGTGTGAAACAGAAAAAAAACTTTCACAAAATTGACACTATTCTATCAATGTGGTAACCATACTCAAAGATCATGGTCAACAGCGCAAGTAATGACATCACGGAAATAAAGATAAATGGAGAAACACTAGAAGAGGTGAGCCAATTCAAATACTTAGGCTCCATCCTAACAAAAGATGGCACATCAAACAATGAAATGAAAGCTCGCATTGCAACAGCAACATCTGCTCTAGTCAGACTCGAGAAGATCATCAGAAGCAACAACATCAGCTTCGGCACCAAATACCACCTTTACAAATCCCTCGTGATATCTCTCCTCCTATATGGCTGTGAATCATGGACTCTGACAGCAGAGTTAGAGAGGAGAATCCAAGCATTCGAGAACAAGTGCCACAGAAGACTTCTCAAAATATCATACAAAGAACACAAGACCAATAACTATGTGAAAGAAGAAATCAAAAAGCGTGTGGGCCCCCAAGAGCCTTTGCTCTCCACCATAAAGAGGAGAAAGCTGATGTGGTTTGGTCACACCACAAGACGCAACACCCTAGCAAAAACCATCCTGCAAGGAACAGTCGAGGGCAAGAGAAGAAGAGGCCGCCAAAAGAAATCATGGGTTGACAACATCAAAGACTGGACCGCCCAACCCCTACAACACCTCCTACTAGCCACACAGGATCGTGAAGCATGGAAAAAGATCTCTGTTGCGTCTTCTCTCATGTCCCCCCTACGTCCTTTGGGACATGGGACTGAGTGAGTGAGTGAGTGGTAACCATACTGAGGACAGAACTAGCTATACTGGACATGCGTGTTGTGTTAAACAAACCAAAAGATTCAGATTGAAAGTAGAGTACATGTTTCAGCCATGATCTAATCAAGCTCAGACAGCACCAGCCTTTGATAAAACTGAAATTTCTTGTATTGTTCTTCTTGTTGGGCGTTCCTTAGTTAAAAAACATCTAGGAGTCATCTAGGACATACACTCTGTTTCACTCACCCCACCTGGCAAACATTGTGATGTCTTAAGTAGGCACTGAACGAGAAATTAATATAATTATATTCTGATGACTGATCTGAAATATCCGTCTGTGTCCCATCCCATGATTGTTTAACAAGTTGAGGAGTTTTCTTCCTTGTGCAAAAGGAACTGTCTGGACTTAAATATCAAAAAGGCTAAAGAAATGTTAAGTGATTTTCGGAAAACCCTTCAGCCTATTCAAAGTCTTTACGTTGGTGGTGTATTGGTCGTGTACATAAGTTATGCCCATCAACTAGAACCAACACCTTATACAAAAATAACACTAAACAAATACAGTCAGCAGAAACTCTTTTGTTTTACAAATAGTTGTTTATTTTCCATTCGGATGAGAGGCCCCGTGTGTGAACGCAGGCAAAACATCTTGCGCACACAATAAAACCCCGTTTCGCCTTTTGGAAGAGTAGACCATTGTGTTCCGGAAGGAGCGGATGACAACAAAATAATAATAAATACTGCATGCACACAGGCGTCGTGTTTAGACTCTATCCCTAAGGAAAAATCGGAGAGTTGGAGTCCCCAGGACGGTTCGGGGCTGTAGTCCAATACGACTACGTTCTGGTGGCTCCTGTGACGGCACTGGAACCATTCGTACCGGCGATTTCCTTTCCAATGGACCATTTCAGTAATGTGGAGAGAGGGGGTCTGCTGCATGGGTAGCAGCTTGCCCTCTATACTTACTTACGCAGGCTTTGAGCTCTAGAGTCTGGAGTGCAACTCCATAGTCTTCCGAAACTGATGGATGCCTACCTACTTTCGACGGATCCATGCCCCGCTTTTGCAACATACCTCATTCTATAAACACATTCTCAACAAACATATCGGCAACTGCAGATGGATTCTAATTCATTTTTCATCAGACTTTACTCCCATAATTCATATATATGCGACCTTCATCATCAAACTAATGGACAACAATGTTCCATCCACAAAATTGGACTCTAGTCTACTATATGATTGTCACCTGCTGTGTTTCACGTGCTAGCTCGGTGCAGTAGCCTAAACAAAAATGTATGAACGGAAACATACCACACCAGTTTGTCTGTCACTAACGTGTTTCCACAGCAGGTGGCCGTGGCTATACTACTTCAACTAAAAACTGAGGGATGTGGAGAGAGAGAGAGAGAGAGAGAGAGAGAGAGAGAGAGAGAGAGAGAGAGAGAGAGAGAGAGAGAGAGAGAGAGAGAGAGAGAGAGAGAGAGAGAAGAGAGAGAGAGAGAGAGAGGCAGACAGACAGACAGGCAACAGACAGGGCATACAGACATACAGATAGACCGACCAGACAGACATATAGACTAATAGACATACAGACCGACAGGAGAGAACAGAGACAGACCGACCAACAGCCATACAGGCACACACACACACACACACACACACACACACACACACACACACACACACACACACACACACACACACACACACACACACACACACACACACACACATTTTGCAATAGCCATGAGATTAATGTAAGGCGCGTGAGATGCAATGCTTATTAATACGTCATCTATGAAGTAACTGTCATCAAACTGAGATATACAGGATGACTCTCCCTCTAGTTTCATATACACGTCCACAGCAGACTGCATGAGATTATATGAACTCAGTTCAAAACTGTGGGTAGTGATTATGGAGAGAGTATCGATCATTGCAACAGAGACAGAGATTCTGAAGGAAAGAGAATGAAAATGTTCAAAGGCAAAATGCAATAAACAAACTAAGGGTAAAAGGTAAAGGTGTCCCATAACCTACGTGGTCGTAGGGGAGCGAGACATCAAAGACCTCAGCTTCTCCAGGGTTCAGGATATTGGGACGGTGCCCATCTCCTCTTCCTCGCTGCTTTACCTTCCTCGGCCCTAAAGAGGTTAGGTACTCATTTACAGCTGGGTGAACTGGGAGACTGTATTGAAGCCAATGCGCGCAAACGGTCACTCATCCAATCGGTAATCACACTCGAGGCTTCTTAACCTTAGATTGGGGAAAGCGAGTGATGTGACCAGTGAGCTATCCTGCCCTCAAAAAACAAACCAACACCAAAAAATAAAAATAAAAACCCTACCAAACACTAAAGAAAAACGCAGTAGCTAGTTATTGTTCAGATTGTCTGCACCCCCTAGGCTTTATCTGAACATTGACAATAGCCACCACCACTCAAAATGTGCTTGCGTGGGCACAAGAGAGCGTAGTTTGACCTTTCTGGGCTGATACAAATGCAAGGTGCACCGAACTTATCTCAGAAACGAGGATCTATCTATCAGGGTTCTTCTTTCCATTTGCTGGCCTGATAGATAGTTACGTGTGTAGAATAAGATGCGCTGGCTTAGCATTCTCGTTCTTAGGGCATTGGTCTCCAGCTAGGCCTATTTCCTCATTGCTCATTTGGTACTCGAAATGAACCGTTGCTAATTTTCTCCCGTTCAGTTATCTCTTTATAAATGGCTAAATCTCTTTCTTCGGCAGTCGGTCAGCCAGCAACTATTGCTGTCTGCCATTATGAGCAAAAATGTATTGCACTGTCGTTAAGCGCTTAACAAGTGAATCCTAGCGCATCTGACTTCGGCGTGGGAGAGAATTGTTATCTTTTACGTCTTTCTAGGAAATAAAAGGCCAAAGAACAGACTACGAAGGCAGAAAATAGACATGAAGGATGTGACAGGAAGAAAAGGAACAATGCTGAAAAAAGATTAAGGATAGAAAAGAAGGAATTTCTAGCACAGAATTTCCAAAAAGGTGGGGGATGCTATCTATACTGACATGCCCCAGCATCCTATGACGGAAAATGATTCATAAATACAGCTTATACGTACAGAAAAATCAATAACTCCCAAAAATACATTTGTATGAAAATTGGCAGGGTTTTTATCAGTAAAGACAAGTCACTGAACTCAATCCTGAAAGAATAAGGGAAAAAAATCCAAAAAACAGCAAGATCAAATCACGATTTCTCAACTAGATTGTTTAAGAATTCGCCCACTTGAATGTACCAGATGCTACCCCAAGGGGGAAAAAAGTAGATGAAGGATTCATTCCAGCTGGTTTCACCAGTCCTGTTTATCGACAGCATAGCACAGTAGCCAACACAGCATCCTGGATAACACACTGCCAGGAGCAAGAAGAAACTGCGCTGCATCCCCCCTCTCATAAAAACACAGTGGAGTTTTAGCAGCTTGTCATAAACATCTTTTGTGGACGTGTGACAGATGGCTTGCCTTTAACAAGAAAACTAAATTGTAGTTCACCCACATAATTATTGATTTGCATGTGCGTGGTGTTTTCTTGGAGTTTATCAAATTCCATGTCGTCCTCTTGTATGTTTGTTTGTATCAAAATCTCTCTCTCTCTCTCTCTCTCTCTCTCTCTCTCTCTCTCCTCCTCTCTCCCCATCTCTCTCTCTCTGCCTTTGTCTGTCTGTCTGTCTGTCTGTCTGTCCGTCTGTCTGTCTGTCTCTCCTCTGTCTGTTTGTCTGTCTGTGTCTGTCTCTCACACACTGACTGACTGTCTGTCTGTCTGCCTCTCTCTCTCTCTGCCTGTCTGCCTCCCCCTCCCCTCTCTCTCTCACTCTTCACAGCAGCTGCATCATAACATCGAAATGACTGTATCGTCACCCTGTGCAGTTTGCACCCTCCTCTGTCATTTGGACCATTGACGTTAGTGTCGGTGGGGTCACATATAAACCAACTGGGCCCACATGCTCGTGTGCCAGCGTTGCACGTGTCTGAAACTAGGACCACGTTTATATTTCTCCTGCCAGGGTGATAGCCGTGAGAGAAATTGCTCAAGTCACTTACACACGCGCGCACGCACGCACGCGCACACACACACACACTTACACACACATACACACAAACACGCACGCACACACACATACACACATTTTGGTAAACGTATCACAACATTTCAATCAACATCCTGAGTCAAGTTGAGAAGATGACTTAAACATAAATCATGCATGCTTTTTGTATTGCCTTATGACTTACAGAAAATTCGGCAGCTCTAATCAGACAAGGTCAATTTTACAGAGACATTGTGTATTGCTTTAGGCTTTCACTTTGGTTTCATGGTGTCCCTAACAGAACTAGTGGAAACAGAAAAACTTAGCATGAACAAAAACCATGAACATTATATATATATATATTTGCATATTGTATAATAAAATATACATATACATATCATTAAAGTACAGACTACACTAAAAATAAAACAAACAAAACAGAACAAAAACAAAACAACAACCTCTATCACCCACGCCCACCCCCCCCAAAAAAAAAACACACACAAAAAACCCCAACCCCACCAACCCCAAGCAAACAACCAAACCAAGACGAAGCAAAACAACAACTCCACAACCCTGTGTATTAAACAACAATGAACAAAAGAATTTATATTGTATACCGGGGAAAAAAAAAGCAAAATCTTTCCATAGATGAACAAGCACAAGGGTAGAAGAAAAAGGAGCAATGAAAAGATGGTGTATGTTCAGGGCAACACGTTCCCTTTTCCAAGATCTACCCACATTCAAATGTACAGTGACTTGCCACGAAATCAAACAAAGAAATGTAATAAAAATGCATGAGATCAGCATATGCTTTCTTATTTCCTGCAACATCATATTAATTCGTCCCTCCCACTCTCATATCTGCAATAAAAGACAACTGAAAAAAATATATACCTTGACCCTCCCTCAAGTACACTGGTATCCAACCTTAGCCAGTCTGCTAAAAATGCCATTCAACTGTTTGGTTACTTGATTATTTATTATTATTATTTTGCATGGACAGCCGTTTGTTGCATACCTAGCCTTTTCCTTTTAGCACACCACATTGCAGAGAAGTTTTCTCACTGCATCAGCATTCACACTTGTTTGGGCTTTTTTGGGTTGTAATTTACACCATACTTAGCTGACGTAATTCACAGGTATGGGGTTTTCATCATCAGACTAAATTACAAGCACATAGGGTGCACAATATCAAATACCTTCACACCGTGCCCTGCTGTGTTTTACGTGTTTACTTGGTGCTGCAGTCTGACAAAAAGCTGAACCATGATTAAGCGCCTCATTCTTTGCCAGTCTGTCACTAATGTATTTTCACAGCAGATGTGATAATGTGTTGACTAGACTAATGCTGCTGGGTAGTTTAGTCACATGGGGGAGAGAAAGAAGGGGGATAGATAGATAGATAGATAGATAGATAAGATAGATAAGATAAGATGGATGGATGGATGGATGGATGGATGGATAGGTAGATAATAGATAGATAGATAGATAGATGAAGAGAGAGAGAGAGAGAGAGAGAGAGAGAGAGAGAGAGAGAGAGAGAGAGAGAGAGAGAGAGAGAGAGAGAGAGAGAGAGAGAAAGAGAAGAGAGAGAGAGAGAGAGAGAGAGAGAGAGAGAGAAGAGAGAGAGAGAAGAAGAGACGACAGACAGACAGACAGAGAGACAGACAGAGAGACAGACAGAGAGACAGACAGAGACAGACAGGCAGACAGAGAGACAGACAGACAGACAGACAGACAGACAGAAGACAGAGATCAGAAACCGGACAGAGACAGACACAGAAACAGACAGATGGAGACAGAGACAGAGAGCATCTATCCCCAACAGACACAGCGATAAACACAGTCCTCCCTTCACCTGGTCATTCTATCATCTCAGCTTTCGGGCCCCAAGCCGGAGCCAGTCAGATCCAATTGTTTGGATTGATTGCAGATTGGGAGCTGGGTCAGGATTTTTTTAGCCGGATTTTGCGGACAGGGATGGCATTATTCCTTTTTTCTTCCCTTCTTCTGCTACTCTTCCCATTTACACACACACACACACACACACACACGCGCGCGCGCGCGCACGCACACGCACACACACTCACGCATGCACACAGGCATGCGCGCGTACACACACACACTTACACACACACACACTCACACACTCACTTACACACACACACAAACACACACACACAGACACACACACACAGACACACGCTCTCTGTCTCTCACTCTCTCTCACACACATTTTGCACATAATTATGTTACAACCTGCTGTTCCAGATTCCCTTTTTGTAAGAGTAAATAAAAAAACACATAAAAAACTACAAGGCAGAAAGAAAACAGGAAGAAATATTGATAAGGGGGGCCATATAAAAAAAATCCTCCCCTATAATATCTTAAAATTTTACCCATTTGAATGTTCCAGATGTTACCCCCAAGAGAAAGGTAGATAAAGGATTTATTCAAGCTGGCTCCACTGCTCCTGTTTATTGACAGCAGAGCGCAGTGGGGACAGGATAGCTCAGTGGTCAGAGCACTCACTTTCTCCCAGCCAGGTTAAGCAGCGTCGAGCGTGGTTGCCAATTGGATGGGCGACCGTTTGCGCGCCCTGGCTACAGTACAGTTTCCCCAGTTCACCCGGCTGTAAATGGGTACCTGCCCTCTTTAGGGTCAGGGAAGGTAAAGCAGCGAGGGAGAGGAGATGGGCGTCGTCCTCAACATGCTGGCCTCTAGAGAAGCTGAGGTCTCTGACACCTCGCTACCCTATGGCCAAACAGGTTATGGGACACCTTTACCTTTACCCATAGCGCAGTAGTCAACAGAGCGTTGAGGGTAACAAGCTGCTGAGAGCAAGGGATGAGCAATACACTATTCAGAAATGAAATAGTTCAGTTTGAGCAGTGGTTTACTATCTACATTGCTTGTGGACAAGTGACAGATGGTCAGTGTTTAACAAGGAAAAGAAATTATAGCTAACTCATGCGTTTCACTGTCATATTGATTTGCATTAACTTGGTTTCCAGGTTTTGTTCTGTTTTTTTTTCTTTAATTCTGTGTCTTCTTTTATTTTCCTTTCTACCAAAATAGATCCCCCGTCGGTTTGAACTCTCTCTCTCTCTCTCTCTCTCTCTCTCTCTCTCTCTCTCTCTCTCTCTCTCTCCCCTCTCTCTCTCTCTCTCTCTCTCTCTCTCTCTCTTCACAGGAACTGCATCATAACTTCGGTTGGCACTCTCTGTCATTTAGACCATTAACGTTTGTGTTGATGGGGACCATATATAATAAATGTGTCTACCTTTCTCATGTTTTTGCACTCCATGTGTCTGAAACTATGACAAAATTCATACTGTTCAGTATGCATGATAGCCAGCCATCTAAGAAAGAGTTCAGGTGCTTTGCTAACAGTATCATGACAGTTTGTTCAAAACATAGTCACGTTGAAGAGATGATCTATACATTGTACGTGCACAGCTTAATTGCCTTATTAATTACAATAAATGCAGCAAGTTATACTTCAACAACTTTATGCATTCTTTCTGTTGCTGGCAGAGTTAAGGTTAAGCAGCATTGAGCGTGGTTACCAAGTGGATGGGTGACCATTTGTGCACCTTGGCTTCTGTACAGTGCCCCAAGTTCACCCACCTATAAATGGGTACCTGCACTTTTTAGTGTCAGGGAAAGTAAAGCAGTGAGGGTGAGGAGATGGGCGCCGCCCTCAATATGCTGGCCTCTACAGAAGCTGAGGTCTCTGATGCCTCACTCCCCTACGACCACACAAGTTATGAGACACCTTTACCTTACCCTTTACCTTTGAATATGCAATTCAATTTTAATTATGCTTATCAGATTGCAACATCAAACGATCTTGTGGCTCTCTGCTCTCATTTCTTTCTATAACAAACAAAAAGACCCCATTGTGAGTGCTGGCATTCAGTTTAAGCACCTTTGCTGTAAAAAAAATACACCTTTGCCATCAAATTAGAGCACATGTTCATAGCATTAATTGATACCCATATATTATATTAATACCTGCTCGTTTTACATCGTACCTTTTATAACATACCTCATTTCATAAATACATTCTCAATATGTCAGCAACCACGCGTGGTTTCTTATTCATTTACACGAGACTGTACTAGCAGAATTAACATGTACGTGACTGTCATCATCAGAGTAATGGCCAAATACACTCTATTCACAACATTGGGCAATATTGCACTGTCCTGTGCTTTGTTTCATGTGCTCAGATCAGTTGGTGCACAGCAGCCTCAAATACAAGTGGAAAACTAATGATGTACATCACCAGTCTGTCACTAAATATGTTAACTTCACAGCAGGAAGTCGTGGTAATGTATCTGTACTGGTATAAAAAATGCAGGACAGACACTTTCTGAGATGATGATGATGATGATGATGATGATGATGATGATGATGATGATGATGAGATGAGAGAGAGAGAGAGAGAGAGAGAGAGAGAGAGAGAGAGAGAGAGAGAGAGAGAGAGAGAGAGAGAGAGACAGACAGACAGACAGACAGACAGACAGACAGACAGACAGACAGACAGCATGCAGAGAGAGAGAGAGAGAGTGAGAGAGAGAGAGAGAGAGAGAGAGAGGAGAGAGAGAGAGAGAGAGAGAGAGAGAGAGAGAGAGAGAGACAGACAGACAGACAGACAGTCAGACAGACGGACAGACAGACAGACATGCAGAGAGAGAGAGAGAGACAGACAGTCAGACAGACAGACAGACGGACAGACAGACAGATATAGAGAAAGAGACAGCCAGAGAGAGAGACAGACAGACAGACAGACACAGAGACAAACAGACAGACATAGACAGACAAACAGAGATAAACAGACAGACAGATAGAGACAGAGAGCATCTATCCCCAACAGACACAGCGATAAACACAGTCCTCCCTTCACCTGGTCATTCTATCATCTCAGCTTTCGGGCCCCAGGCCGGAGCCAGTCAGATCCAATTGTCATGGGCAGTACACAGATTGGGAGCTGGGTCAGGATTTTCTCTCTGATTTTGAAGGGGAAGGGATACTCAGTTCCCGTCTTTCCTATTTCTTTCCTTTTTTCCCATCCTTGTATCCCACTATCCCTCAACATAGGTGCAGACACAGACAAACGCAGAGACAGATGCAGACACATAGAGGCACACAGACACAGAGATGCACAGACACAGGCACAGGCACAAACACACAGGCACACGGACACACACAACACACACATTATATATATTTAGATAAAGATTTATACACAATATGGATATATAGATACATTATATTGTAACAGAGCGCAGATATTTGATCTGCCGCGACTCTGTACAACTTCTCGGCGACGACAGCA
>CM060318.1:10413412-10423412 GCA_030674155.1 Stramonita haemastoma
CACAATTCACAGGTGTGGATCCAAACGTTACACCCACGACGCTGCGATAAGCAGTTCCGATCGCAAGGGAAGTAATCTAATTACCGCCCTGCCACAATTTTTTAGACTGTCGCTTTTGGGGCAGCTTTCTTAAACCTTAAACACTCACAATCGTTCTGCTTTTCTTTGCCAGAAATGGTGTGTTTTTTTTTTTTTTAGTTTATGTGTTCGTCTTTTGTTTATTTCCTTTGTTTTGGCCGACTTTCTGCAACCTGTTTATCTGTTTTTCTTGGGGGATTTTCTCTCTGAAGCTTCAAAGGAGAAGAGGTTTTGCGGGAATAATCTGATTAAGTTTTTCCTTGTCATGATTCCAACAGTTTTTTTTAGAGTCTTAACGAAAAGATTTTCTTGTTCTTTTTAGTGCTATTTTACGTTACATTTTTTTGTCAATTTTTCGTCATTTCTTTTTGTACAAACTCGTGGTTTTTTTTTCAATTTTAAAAGATGTGTGTGTGTGTGTGTGTGCGTGTATACACACACGCGCACACACATACATACATACATTCACACACACAGACACAGACACATATAATATGTGTGTATATATATATATATACATGTATATATACATATACATATATATATATATATACACACACACGCACACACGTACACTCACATATATGCACAAAAAGAAATACAGACACACAGACACATACAAGCACACAGAGACACACAGACACAGACACAAAGACACAGACACACACACACAGTTTGTGCTGTGATCCTGTGTGTGTGTGTATTTGAGTGTGTGTGTGGGGGGGGGTGTGTGATTATGTGTCTGAGAGAGAGAGACAGAGACAGACATACAGACAGGGACACACACACACACACACAGAGACAGACAAAGATAGAGGCAGATGCAGAGGCAGAGAGACAGGCACAGTTGCGGACAGAGACAGACAGACAGAGACAGAGAAATTGAGAGACAGAGACAAAGACAAGCAGACAGACAGACAGACAGAAAGGGAAAAATGTTGTCAGAGCTCTTTTTTATGTGGGGTCTGAGCCATCGTCATAGCCTGATTCGCGGGCTCTGTGAGCCTTTTCTGTGTGTGTTTTTGTGTGTGTTTTTTTGTGTTTTGTATTGTTTTTTCGCTAACGATAACAGCGATTACATAATTGATGATGCCCACGATGATGATCCTGGCGATTACGACAACGGCTTGGCATAATAGGGGTCATGATTGCTGTGATGGTTTTCATCTCTTATTTTTCTTTCTTGAGGTTTTTAGTTTGTTTTTGTGTTTTTATTTCGGGGTGTTTTGCTGCTGTTGTTGCTGTTGAGGTGTGTGTGTGTGTGTGTGTGTGTGTGTGTGTGTGTGTGTGTGTGTGTGTGTGTGTGTGTGTGTGTGTGTGTGTGTGTGTGTGTGTGTGTGTGTGTTCAATTTAACGTCTATCCACTAAAAAGTGAGTGTGTGTGTGTGTGTGTGTGTGTGTGTGTGTGTGTGTGTGTGTTCCCATACCTAGTAGAATAATGATAACACAATCAGCAACTGAAGAAGTTCAGCTATAGCAGTAGTATGTGCACACTCTAACACACACACACACACACACACACACACACACACACACACACACACACACACACACACACAGAGACAAACACACACACACAGACAAACGCACACACATACACACACATACACACACACACACACACACACACACACACACACAGAGGTGTGAACTATCATGGAAAACACACAGCATGTAACGCCTAACCCCATCAATATTTTCATGGAGCGAGGGTTTCTTTCGTTTCTTTTCTACTTCTCCCAAATTTCCTTTTGATTTTTCCTCCCGTCTTTATCTCCCAATTTCTCTCAGTTGATTTGGTCCTCTTTTTTTACATTTCTCTTCCTTCATTCTCGTTCTCTCTCCTTCCTTCTCTTTCTTCTTGGTTAGCTTTCGCCATATTTCCAGTCTGTTTCTTCTTGTTTTGTGGCAATTCAGACAATAGGCAAGAGAGAACTAGCGGAAGCTTGCTTGTGCACGTGCGCACGCACACGCTGCGCCAGACACTTCCGGCATGCACAGTCATAAACACCAATGGTAATTGAAGACAAAACATGCAGACATACACAAACACAAACACATGCAAGCCAGTATGCAAGGACGTAAGAAGGCTCGATAGCACGCACATATAAATAAACGTACAGGAAAATACAAGCGCGCGTGCGCTCACACCCACACACGCACACACCCACCCACACACACGCACACACACTCACACACATACACAGGTCTTTTTTTTTTAACCCCCCTTTTCTTTACATCATATCCATACACTCTTAAAAGATAGACTTTTAAGAATCGTCTTTGATATAATAATAATAATAATAATAATAATAATAATAATAATAATAATAATAATAATAATAATAATAATATAAAAAAATTAATAATAATAATAATATGATGATGATGATGATGATGATGATGATGATGATAATAATAATAATAATAATAATAATAATAATAATAATAATAATAATAATAATAAAATATAGAATTTATATGGCACTGAATCTTGTAAAGCAAACAAATCAAAGCGCCTATACAGTTAACACAAGTCTGCACGAGTGCGCGCGTGTTTGCCATTTACAAATGTTGAGACCTGCAAGAAATATCTTTAAAAAAAAAAAGAAGCAAAAACAAGCTCACAACATTTTCTGTTGAAGTACACCTAACCTTTCTGAAAAGCTTTATATTGTCTACACGTCTCCAAGGGAAAAAATCCACTTCGCAATGGCAAGGAAATATTGGAAAACATCATAGATCTTTATCTTATTTCATTTTATGCCACTTTATGTCACAGCAGATTTCTCTGCGTGAAATTCGGGATGCTCTCCCCGGGGAGAGCGCGTCGCCACAAAAGCAATCCTTACCCATAATTTTTTTCTTTTTCTTGTCGGCAACAGTATTTGTTTCCGTACCAGAGTGGCTTTTTTCTACAGAATTATGCAAGGGACAACCTCCTTGTTGCCGTGGGCTCTTTTAAGTGCGCTAAATAATGATGTGTAACACACGGAACCTCGGTTTATCGTCTCATCCGAAAGACTAACGCCCAGACCACCACACATGGTGTAATGGATGGGGGAAAAGTTTTGGGCCCAAACGGGATTCGAACCACTGCACACTCCGACCCGGACTTTTCGCTTTCAAGGCAGGTGCGTTACCTCTAGACCACCGATCCACCTACATATAAATTTATGTATTTTGTGGTGGTAATTAGTTATTTTTGCATCAGACCTTTTATGGTATGCATAATTCCTCACTAGAGCTGAAACCGTGTTTTTCTTTTTCTTTCCTTTCCTCCGCTCAAGCTCCAAGGTTCACAAAATTGCGTACGCGATCTTTTCCCACCGTTAGGGTAGCCGCATTTCATCTTCGGGGACGATGTCTCAACACAACATCACTATGTATATTGAATATATATATATATATATATATATATATATATAATATATATATATATATTATATATATATATATATCTGTTTTGAAAACAAGACACTGCCCTCTGTTCCAACTGCAACGCAAAGGCCTACCCGTGCGAAAAGCGGAACGGGTCTAAACGCACGCGTTTGCACACAGGACATCGGTTTATTGTCTCATCCAAAAGACTTTCCCGGGAGAGAGAATTCAGCTCGGTACGGATCGGATGTTAACGCCTGGGGGAAAAAATCCCCTCCATGGTGGCTCGAACCTCAATCGCCAGTTCACAAGCTCAATGCTCTAACCACTAACTCTGCGTCCCGCCCTCCCCTGCCCCCATCCTCCCATCCACTAGATTTTATAAAATCTGACAAAGAAGGTCCTCTCTGTGCTGAGAAAGAGAACATCCAAAGAAATGCTACAACAATAGAGGATAATGCCTTTCAGACGGTAAGATTTCTTTTTGGTTTTTCAAGGCTCTGAAATTCTGGAAAGAGCTTTTTCTTAGATTCAGGAAAGATACATAAACACAGCAGGACAGACAGACTCATACACACGTATGCATGCACGTTCGTTAGCTCGCACGCACGCAAGCACTTTAATACACACATACGCACACAGACACACGCACACACATACATACACACAGATACAGACAGAACAAACACACAGAACAGACACAGACAGACACGGACAGATACACACAGAATCCAAATCCATACAGACACAGACAAACGCATACAGACACAGACAGACAGACAGACAAACACTCACACACACAAACACACGCACCATACCCCCCACGCCCCAACCCCCATCCAGGTACCCCACGCCCCCCCCCCCCTCACACAAACACACACACACACCACTACCACCACCACCACCACCACCACCACCACCATAATACTGGTTTCCCCGATAAACATAAACAATCCTAAAACAACGCCCTCAGACCACATTACATCTGTGGCACTGTTACAATCGCCATCAGGTAACAAAACAAGCCGGCAAGGCGACCTGGATCCAGCTAGCTAGGTAGCTAGGTATAGTATAGTAGGGCAAAGGAGGCATTCATCACTCCTTCACCTGTGCCATCTGCTGCTGACACTTTTGACACAGTGTCTGGTCTCATATCCTCCTCCCCTCCCACCCGCATTCCTACCGTAATCTATCTAGATACTTATGGGAGCATGGACAGCCTGGCGGTTAGAGTGGTGCACATTGCGTTCGTGATCTGCTGACACGGGTTCGATTCTGGTTTAAGAGGATTTTTCCCCTCTGAAGTTAACATCAGTGCCAACTTTACTCTCCCTTAAAAGTTCTTCGGATGAGACTATAAACTGAGGCCCCCGTGTGCTAACGCGCGCAGAACATCTTGCTCACACCTTAAAAACCTGTTTCGCTTTTTGGAAGAGTAGGCCATTGCGCGCTGGTGGGAACAGATGTCAAAGTTCACAAAACAGCATATACAGGGGGACTGAATGCACACAAGACGAAAAAGAATATAAAGAAAGCAAAGAAGTAAAATGTACAGAAGAAGAATCATGCAAAGAGAAAAAAGCTACAGAAGAAGAAAGCAACGAGAGGAGAAAAAGATTTGATTCTTTTTACAATCATGATTGGCCATTCTTGACGTCAATCATTATAAGCAATTTTGATAATAGCCTCCCCCCCCCCACTCTCTCTCTCACTCTCTCTCACTCTCTCTCTCACTCTCTCTGTCTCTGTCTCTCCCTCTCTCTCTCCCTCTCTCTCTCTCCCCCTCTCTCTGTCTCTGTCTCACTCTGTGTGTCTCTCTCCCTCAGTCTCTGTCTCTCTGTCACTCTGTCTCTCTCTCTCCCTCCCTCCTCTGTTTCTGTCTGTCTGTCTGTCTCTGTGTGTGTTGTGTGTGTGTGTGTGTGTGTGTGTGTGTGTGTGTGTGTGTGTGTGTGTGTGTGTGTGTGTGTGTGTGTGTGTGTGTGTGTGTGTGCTCTAGAACGTATCATGATCATCCCTATCACCAGCTCTGACAATGTAAATCACATAAAGACTGCACACTGCACCACTCCCTTCTGTCTATTGGATTTTGATTTTTCTGCTTTTGTGTTTGTTGCTTTTCTTTTACAGCGTGTCTAGATATGCTATAGGTAGTAGTACTTATTCAGCGTGATGGACTGTGTACAGAAGCCAGAACAGTCAGTCGTTGGTTTTTCCAGATGACGCTAACAGAACCTGACGTGTTGCCTTTACGACTGACTCCTCTCACAGGCAGGTGACGTTACCCAGAAGGCCCCAGAGAAGCTAAGATAGCAGATGGTTAAGGATGTGTCCCAAGCCTGCTGAGCCTATCTCTTTGACAGCCATGTACTTCTGGGATCCAAGTTAATGGCCATGGGGGCTGGGGCGGGAGGGGGGCAAGGGGGTGGGGGTGGGAGGGGGGGGGAGATCTCTTGCAAGCATGTATAGCTCTTCCCAGCATATCTACACCCCCATCTCTACCCATAACATCGTCCCGGTCAGGCAACAAACATGTTCCGTATCGCGGCATGGCCGGGAAGATCGGTCTGATAGTGATTATCCCAAACCCACGCACGTGTATGTCTCCCACGCTGTCCAAAAAATGCTGTCGTAGTTGGGCTCCCTACCGACGGTTTTAACGCTTGTTGTTTTTACGAACAGATGACAATAATTGACAAAACTACATACACACGGGGACTGGGTATAAAGAAGCACGTGAGTGCTTATTCTATCATCCTTGATATAAAAATAGATAAATAGAGAAATGAATAAATAAATAAACAGATGAATAAATAAATAAATAATAAATAAATAAATAAATAAATAAATACGTGTAACGACAGCAGCAAATAGTATTCTACTTCGTCGTCGTCGTCGAAGGTGCTCAGGCAGCAATTACTTTTCTTATCTGTCATATGAAAGAAAAATTTCGTTGTGTTGCTGTTAAGCCCCTGACAAGTCAGGCCTAGCACATCCGTCTTCAGCGTGGTATCATTTCTACCATCGGCGATCCAGAGGGGTAATGCACCCGGGTACTTACTCGTCTAAAAAACGAGAAGTTGAAAATTCGGTCCCTAGTTTGATATATGTGCACTTTCCTTTCATCCTCTACACCTTAAGTGATGTTCTGGGTGCTAGTCTTTGGGATGAAAAATGGTAATCCGAGGTCTTGTGTATAACACACTTTAATGGTGGGCAAAAACGGTGGCAAACGCATAACTTTTGCATTGGTGAAACTCTGAACTCTAGCCGAGAAACTGAGATAAAACCCTAAACTCTGCAGCTAATCATTGTTGCTCAGGGGGAGAATAAAGTTTTGATGACATATTCAAGCGGGAAGGCAGACAGACAGACGACCGATCATGTTGACGCCACAGTTAAGCGATTTCCATCAGATAACTATCTGTCATTACAATCCTATTCCGTCTGTCAATCTGACTTTGTCTCACCCTGCATCTCATCCCCGCTCAGATAACTGTAATTATGAAGATATTCGGTCTGTCAATTCAAGTTTGTTACCTTACTGTGTCTTTCTCTGTCTCTGTGTGGGCCTGCTTGTGTATCTGTGTGCTTCTCTGTCTCTGTCTCCCTCTGTCTCTCTGTATCTGTCAGTCTCTGTCTCTGACTCTCTGACTCTCTGTCTGTCTGTCTGTCTGTCTGCCTGCCTGCCTGCCTGCCTGCCTGCCTGCCTGCCTGCCTGCCTGCCTGCCTGCCTGCCTCCTGCCTGCCTGCCTGCCTGCCTGCCTGCCTCTCTCTCTCTCTCTCTCTCTCTCTCTCTCTCTCTCTCTCTCTCTCTCTCTCTCTCTCTCTTTCATTCTTTCTTTCTCTCCATTCCACAAACACACACGCACCCCACCTCTCTCTCTTTCTGTGGAACATTGAGTGACAGTACATACAATGAGCTTCATGTCCGAGATATTATAGTATGTCTGAGACAGGATGAAGACAGATCAACGTGGGCCTGTACTTACAAGTGCCAGTACTTGCCCATTCTATGAGTTATGCAAATTCAGCAGCGCTCACCAAAATGTTGTAAGCATTATTTAGCAAGTAGCTTTAGTCTTATAACATTTGCTTGGCACTCAAATATCATAAGACAGGAGATGTACTGGTGTAATGAGAATCCATGTGCACCAGATGCATGTTCTTCGTCGTCGCCGATCGCTCAGACATTAACTATTGTTGTCTGTTATATGAGCGAAAATGCGTTGTGCTGCCGTTAAGCGCCTGACAAGTCAGGCCCAGTTCATCCGACTTCGGCATGAGAGAGACTTATAATCTTTTAATGGTTTTTCTTTTTAATAAAAAGGCAGGGAAATGGACAACGATGGCAGAAACAAGACATGAAGGAGGCGACAGGAAGAAAAGGAACAAAATAAAACTAAAGAGAGGGATGGAAAAGAGGGAATTCCTAGCATAAAATTTGCAGAAGATGGGGATGCTATTTATACTGTTAGGCCCCTGAAAGGTCAGACCCAAAGCCTCTAACTTCGGCATGGGAGAGACTTATTATCTTTTAATCCTTTTTTTTTATAAAAAAGGCAGGGAAATGGACAACGATGGCAGAAACAAGACGGGAAGGAGGTGACAGGAAGAAAAGGAACAAACTGAAATTAAGAGTGTGATGAAAACAGGAATAGCATAGAATTTACAGAAGTTGGGGCTGCTATCTATATTGACAGCCCCCCTGCATCCCTACAGGGAGAGGGGATATCTTTGTCCTATCCCAGTCCTGACTCAGAGACCGACAGTACTTTGGGAAGGGAGGGATTTGGTGACTGCGCTTACATCGGACTTCATGTACCGATAGCATGTCTGGGACAGGATAGAAAGAGATCAACTGAAGCCTGTACCTACCAGTGCCAGTACTTCCCCATTCTCTAGTTATGCAAATTCAGCAGATCGTCTCCAAGATGGTCTAAGTGCTGTTTGGCAAGTAGCGTTTATCTCACAGCATTTTGGTGAATACCCGAATATCATCATACAGAAGCTGTACTGGTGTAATTAGAACCTTTGTGGGCAGCATGGGTGACAGCGGACACATGGTTTGATGCTTCAGACTAGTCTCGTAGTGCTTATTCTCAGGCTAGCATGGTATCATTAATGGTCATACAAATAAATGGACTGTATGTGGAAGAAGGTTCAGAGTCCAAATAATGATAAAATTTAACACCAACAATTAATTTGAAAAACACTTTTCCTGGTATTAGAAAAACAATAAGCTATTGAAAGCAAAATTTCCTTTATCAGCAATCCCCCCCAAAACAACAACAACAACAACAAAAACAAACAAAAAACAACAACAAAAAGCCCAAACCACCTTCACCCTAAATGTATTTCACACGTTATTTGTAATACCTCTACAATGTACTCTGATAAACAAAAGTTAAATGACAAAACAAAAACCCCAACAACAGCAACAACAACAACAAAAATAACTCAGAACACAAGCTATTTCAAGCAAAGAACCAATCATCTGAGAGAGATTTATCAATAAACTGGAAACAGGTAAAAGGACAAACAAACCAAAGGTTGATACGAAACATGAGTACAGCAAATCAATGTTCAATAATCATCCCTTCCCTCTCTCGGCATCTTCAACCATTCAATAAATCAGACAGCAGGGGATGAGTGAGTAGGGGGGTGGTTGGGATGGTGGTGTCAGAAGGCCCCGTGGCAGATTTACAGTGTGCTGAACAACATGCCACACCCTACGCCCCACTCCCTCTCCCTCAATGACAAACGAAAATGAAAACAGAGCTTGACCCTGTGTGTGACACGTTTCCCTTCTGACAGTCGCCATGCCGTCAAAACAGATGGCATTTTTGCCCCTGGGTCACCTTTCATAATTATGGGTACATTGTGCTGTGTTCTCTGTCTCTCTCTCTCTCTTCTGTTCTTTTATATCGTGGATAAGGGAATATGCACTGTGTGCTTTTTTTTTTTACATCCAGTTCTAGTGTGTATGCGATTTTGTAAATTTTGTCATCTGTTGCCACCGGTACTACTACTACTACTACTACTACTACTACTACTACTACTACTACTACTACTACTACTACTACTACTACTACTACTACCACTACTACCACTACTACCACTACTACTACTACTTCTACTGCTGTTGCTGCTGCTGCTACTGCTGCTGCTGCGCTGCTACTACTACTTCTACGACAACGGAGATGATGATGATGATGATGATGATGATGATGATGATGATGATGATGATGATGATGATGAGTGATGATGATGATGATGATGATGATGATGATGATGATGATGATGCAGCTGCTACTGCTGCTGCTGCTGCTACTGCTGCTGCTGCTGCTGCTGCTGCTGCTGCTGCTGATGATGATGATGATGATGACAATGACTTCGACAAACGACAACGACGACGAAAAAGCTTAACAATATAACTGTTTCTTTACCTGACTGTTGGTTACCAAAATAACCCCGAAGGAAACCAGTCTTGCACACACACACACACACACACACACACACACACACACACACACACACACAC
>CM060318.1:10428412-10430912 GCA_030674155.1 Stramonita haemastoma
CCGCCGTAGTCTGACCGAGAGTGGAGGGAGAAAGTGGGAGGGAGGGAAGGAGGGATGAAGGGGAGATAAGAAGGAGAGAAAGAACAGGAGAAAGGAAGATGGAGAGAAAAGGATGAGAGAGAGAGAGAGGGAGAAAGAGAGAGAGAGAGGGAAGAGAGAGGGAGAGAGAGAGAGAGGGAGAGAGAGAGGGAGAAGAGGAGAGAGGAGAGAGAGAGAGAGAGAGAGAGAGAGAGAGAGAGAGAAGAGAGAGAGCAGAGCAGAGGAGAGCAGACAGACAGACAGACAGACAGACAGACAGACAGACAGACAGACAGACAGACAGACAGACAGAGAGACAGACAGAAAGAGGAGAGAGAGGGAGAGAGAGAGAGAGGGGGGGGAGGAGGAAAAGAGAGAGGGGGAGGAACAAAGAGAGAGAGAGATAGAGAGGGAAGGTGAGGGGGAGAGAGAGGGCAGAGAGTGAGAGAGAGAGAGAGAGAGAGGGGGGGGGGGGGGGGGGGGGTAAGGAGAGAAAGGGAAAGGGAGAATGTTTGAGTCTATAACTATGATATAGGACCTACTCCTCTCCCTCCCCTTCCTAATTCCTTTACTTTTCATTTTCCTTTACTGGTTCAATAATGGTGAGATTTGGGTATGTTTAAAACCACCCTTCAGGTAGCCACATTCCAACTTTTGGGATGACGTCTAAACATGACACCAGTCTGCATACAGTTTCTTTTAAAACATTTTTTTTCCATCAGTTTTTACCCGCACAGATGGCCTACTCTTTCGAAAGGTGAAACAGGTTTAAACGTATGTGCAAGATGTTCTGCGTTCCTTTGCATACGGGACCTCGGTCGATAGTCTCATCCGAAGGAGTTCCGGGAACGTTTAGTAGGCACAGAACTAAAATCAACTTCAATGTGTGTCTTTGTCTTGGCACGTGAGGCTCAAACTCGAACCATCAGATTGCGAGTTCAGTGCTCTAACCACTAGGTGATCCGACTTTGCATACATAATTCTATTTATTCTTTTATTTCGAGGATAATGAAATAAGCACTCATGTGCTTCTTTTTTTGTTTACATCCAGTCCACGTGTGAACGTAGTTTTGTAAAATCAATTTTGTCACCCGGCACACAATGGCGTCTACTCTTCCGAAAAGCGGAACAGGGTTTAACGTGTTAGCAAGATGTTTTGCTGGGTCGACAAGCACGTTCAAGTGCGAACCACCATGTGAATGGACAGAAACGATAGATGTAATACTTTTGGACAACGCACGTTAATACAACACAATGCAATATGATACAACACAATACTCAACTAGACGTATTAGATCCAAACTCTTAGATATGACAACATGTCTCATCTTGCTTTGCCAGTGTAATTTACCTGTTAAGACATTGACCAGTAATCAACGCAGATAAAACTTTGTAAAAATAAAATCAATAGGAATGGTGTATAGATGGTTCAACCCCATCAATATTTCTGTCTGTGCAATTCAATGCTGCCTGTGTGGCTACACTAATATAATGTACGTGCTCGTGCATTCTCTAGCTTCTGCATGTATTCGTATAAAAGTTCCAGAAATATCACCATCGTTGTCCATTCAACTAATTCCATTCTTAGCTTCGATGGAAGTTCACTGTACTTTCATAAACTGCTATTAACCATCCATCTTATTAAGGCAAGGTGATTCCATTGACAGGATACCGTCTAGATTTCTAATATCACAGTTTGTAATGGTAGATTTTTTTTTTAAAAACGTTAAGAATACATCGGCATCAAGTAAAACAGAAGCATATTTCAAACAGTTGGTATCGATAACTGTCCTCTACAAGTGAAAACCCCAAATCAAGACAGAATCTTACATCATCTCTAAAATACAATAATTAAGAAGCTTTCATAACACATGGGGAAGCATCAAAAGAAGTATGAAAACATACCTGCTAAAACAGACGCACATTTCAAACACCTTTTATCCTCTACAAATGAAAACCAAATCAAGACAGAATCTTAAAATCATCTCTAAAAGACAACAAGCATGAAGCTTTCATGAAGACACGAGAGAAGCAACAAAAGAAGTGTGCAAAACATACCTGCCTGACCAGAAAGAAAAAGATGTAACCTGATACACAATTCATGTAATTGCATCCACACAAAGGCTCACTCAGTATAGTACCATCGCAGCCACTTTGTCTCCTGCAGAGCTCCAAAGTCTGGTAGCAAGAAGCCAAGCAAAAGGAAAAAAGCCTGGAGGGAAAAAGAGAAGTGGAAACAGCAGCCAATCACAGCCTCTCTCATTCAACTCTTAGGGGTAGATGGCATATACGTTTTGCTTAGTACTAGCTCAGAGTATCTTGGTGTCTTTTGTAAACTTTTTGGTTTTGGGTTGTGCGTTTCTTTGTCTTGTCTTTTTGTGAATGTGTATGTATTTGACTGTGTCTGCCTGTCTGTCTGTCTGTCTGTGGCTGTCTTTGTCTGTCCGTCTGTATGTCTCTGTCTGTCCGTATGTCTCTTTTT
>CM060318.1:10440912-10460912 GCA_030674155.1 Stramonita haemastoma
CCTTAGCTTCAGTACGTTCCCCCAGCTGTAAATGAATACCTGTACCCTTTAATGTTAGGGTAGGCAAAGCAGCGAGGGAGAGGAGATTGGCGCCGACCTCAATATACTGGCACTTTGAGAAGCTGGGGTCTCTGACTCCTCGCTCCCCTATGACCACATAGGTTATGGGACACCTTTACTTTTATTTCATGAACTTTTTCCTAATAGCTTGTAACTCCAAAGGGATTTCCTCAGCTGACATAGTTTTATCACAGGACTATCTTTATGTGGTGATCTTATGATGACGAGATTTCGGTTAACTTAACTTTATTTACTTAACTACCCAAAAGCAACACCAGATATATAGGTAAAAGTCGTTTCCATAACTATGTGGTCATTGAGGAGATGTCAAAGACCTCAGCTTCTGCAGGGTCCATTATTTTGAGGGCGGCGCCCACCTCCTCTCCTCGCTGCTTTACCTTCCCGACGACCTAAAGAGGGCAGGTACCCACTGACAGCTGGGTGAACTGGAGGGACTATACTGAAGCCAAAGCACGCAACAACAAACGGTCATTCATCCACTTGGTAACCACGCTCAATGCTACTTAACCATAACTTGGGGAAAGCGAGTTCTCTGACTACTGAGCTATCCCGTCCCCTACAAGAGTTAAAATATTAAAAGAACAAACGTTTTCAGGGAAGCGAGCCAGCATGCAACTGTCTAAGTCCATCATTTATTCAACCTCCACCCACCACCAAGTCTTTGTCGGAAAGTAATTTTACGGTAATTCATAGGACACTAGTGCTATACCTCACCCCTCGCCTCCTCTGACAATAATATCAAAATAGAACCTACAGGTCACGTACATCATTTCGCTGTCAGACAGAATTGCTGAGCAGTCATAAAATATGACTTGTTATTTCCAAGGTTAGTATAATATATATATATATAAATAATATAATATATAATATATATATATAGATAGATAGTATAGATAGATAGATAGATAGATAGATAGATAGATAGATAGATAGATAGATAGATAGATAAAAGACAGGAACATGGTGGGACGTGTTCTTTGATCATGATGTGCGAGATGGTTATTTCATGGTTAAGAGTGGGTAGGTGGGCGAGGGCTGCGACAGAAAAGAATGGGATTGTGTATGCTGTGTTGTGGTGTGTGGTACTTTACTGGGCAGTTGGACGATACGTTTGGCGTTCCTTCTCTTCTCTGTATGAAAACTTGATTTGATATACTGGAATTTGACCCAGGCCGAAAGCTGTGTCAGTTATTAATGTCATCTAATTGCCAAGGCCTAAATATGCCGGGTCCTAGAGAAGTTGAGGTCTCTGACGCCTCACTCCCCTATGACTGCATAGGTTATGGGGGCACATTTACCTTTCACATTTACCTGCGGTGTACTGAGGGCTGGAGGAAATCTCAAAACAGCATTTCAAAGTATAACAGCTTTTTAAAGGTAGGCCCAGCACAGTACGTACATGATTAATTAAATGACAACGTTTTGGATATGGATGAAAAACTGAGTATGATCGGCGTTACTATTTTACAAGAGAAGAAAAAAAAGGTTGTGAATCATCATCATCATCATCATCATCATCATCATCATCATCATCATCATCATCATCATCATCACTCTTCCACCACAACCACCTCCACCACCACTACAGCAACACCTTCATTGTGATTGTCTTTGTCATAATTCTTATTATCTTCCTTCCTATCATTATGACCATCACCATTCTCAGAAAAATCATTCACCAATAAATCTGAGGGAATGGGATATCTTCCTTGACAAGTCAGTACTTTTATCTTTCTGAAGCAAATAAGTGAGCAAAAACGTGGGTGTTTAAGGATTCATGCACTTTTTAAACATGATTTTTTGTTGTAGTTTTTCAGGATTCAACAGTGGTAAAATTTTGCGTAAGAGACCGTTTATTGCTCACTATCAAGGCAACCACATCACAGAAAGGTGGCAGGATGGTTAAGAAGTTCGCCCGCCAACAAGTAAACCATGAAGATCTGGGTTTCGATTTCCAGCCTCGCAGTTTGACGAAAAAATCGAACAGAATGTCAAAGTCATTCGGATGAGACTATAAACCGAGGCCCTGTGTGCAAACGTACACAGAACATCTTGCGTACACGTTAAAAACCAGTTTCGCCTTTCGAAAGAGCAGGCCGTAGTATGCCGGTAGGAGCGGATGCCAACAAAATGAAAAACCAGCATGCACACAGGTGTCGTGTTTAGACACCATCCCTGATGAAAAATTGGAGAGTTGGAGTCTCCAGGGTGGTTCTGGGCTGTATATGGCAACGTTCTGGCGTCTCCTGCGACGGTACTGAAACCATTCGTATCGGCGATTGCCTATCCAATGGATCATTCCAGCCACGTGGAGAGGGGGGTGAGGGTCTAACAGCTTTCCCTTCATACTTACTTACCCAGGATTTGCCCTCTAGAGCCTAGAACACAACTCTGTAGTATTCCGAGACTGACGGATGCCTACCTACATTCCGACTTAAGGGAGTACAGGTGAGATAAGAGGCGATATATAAAATAAAGTGATATAGACGCTGACTGATCTACCACGGCATTTTTCAAGCGAGTGGCCTATGACTAACGTACAAGCCTGTTTACACCGCAAAAAGGTCAATGCCCTCCCTTCTTTTTTTTCTTTTGGCTGCGGATTTTAATAGATATCAAACATCGCTCAGATTTTCATATTTTTATAGAAACTTTATGTAGATTGCGAAAATATTTTTCGTTCTCTTTCTTTCTTTAAAAAATAAAGTTGAGCGCACTCGTGCACGAACTCACACACATTCATAAGTCAAACTTAGCAATTTTGTTGAATGAACGATTTCTGAACTTTGTCTTTCTCTGACACCAATGTTTTTTAATAAAGGAAAAAACAGTCATACTCTCAGAAACGGCTGCAATCTTTACTTTTGTGCTTCTATGTGGATGATCACGGCGTCATCAGAACATTTTGGTGACGTTTGTATGTACGAAAAAGTGATCATTCACAACACTTCAAAAATTTTCACTTGATCTGAATTGAACTCAAACAACAACAACAACAACAACAACAGCAATTGCAAAATAAAAACAAAACAAAATTAATAATGTCCAAAGTATATTGGAGGAAAGTTGAACAAGAAACAGTTCTTTAAAACAAACATGCCTCCCCCACCCAAAACAAAATCCACACCAAAAACAACAACCAACCAACCGACAATAGACAAAGAATTGATTTTACACATGTTTATGCCAAATTGGAATATAAACAGATGGCAATTCATCGACTGTAGCTATATAAAAAATAAAGAAGAAAAACAGCGAGAGAGATAAATTTATTTAATTAATTTATTTATTTATTATTCAATCTTTTATATCGAGGATAACAGAATAAGCAATCATGTGCTTTTTTTCATCGGTCCCGTGTGTATGCAGTTTTTGTAAATATTGTCATCTGTTCCCACCGGCACACGATGGCCTACTCTTACGAAAAGCGGAACAGGATTTAACGTGTGCGCAAGATGTTCTGCGTGCGTTCGCACACGGGGCCTCGGTTTAAAGTCTCATCCGAAGGACTTTTGGGGAGAGTAGAGTCAGCACTGATGTTAACTCCAGGAGAAAAATCTCGACGGGACTCGAACCCGGGTCGTCAAATTGCCAGCGCAATGTTCTGACCACTAGGCTATCGTCCCCCCCAGAGAGAGAGAGGGAGAGAGAGATAGAGAGAGAGAGAAGAGAGAGAGAGAGAGAGAGAGAGAGAGAGAGAGAGAGAGAGAGAGAGAGAGAGCAGACAGACAGACGACAGACAGACAGACAGACAGACAGACAGACAGAGGCAGGGCAGGCAGGCAGGCAGCAGAAGAGAGAGAGAGAGAGAGAGAGAGAGAGAGAGAGAGAGAGAGAGAGAGAGAGAGGGTGTGTGTGTGGTGTGTGGGGGGGGGGGGGGGGGGGGTAGGTAGCAGAAGCACAGCTGATCCATTTTACTGCCTTGAAAGTAATGGTTAACATCTCCAAGTTAAGTTAGCACTAACACCACCCTCCCTTCACACTGTTATTTGTGTCTGGAGGGAAAAGGAATGACTAAGGTAATTAAAAGGTGTGTGTGTGTTGTGTGTGTGTGTTGTGTGTGGTGTGTGTGTGTGTGTGTGTGTGGTGTGTGTGTGTGTGTGTGTGTGTGAGGAGGGGGGTGTGGTAGAGTGTGTGTGTGTGTGTTCTTGTGCTGGTATGGGTGTGTGTAAGTGTGTGTGTGTAGAGTGTGTGTGTTGTGTTTGTGCTGGTAATGTGTGTGTGTGTTTGTGTGTGTGTGTTGTGTGTGTGTGTGTTGTGTGTGTGTGTGTGTGTGTGTGTTTGTGTGTGTGTGTGTGTGTGTGTGTGTGTGTGTGTGTGTGTCTGTGTGCTGTGTGTGTGTGTGTGGTGTGTGTTTGTGTGTGTGTGTTGTGTGTGAAGTGTGTGTGTGTGTGTTTTGTGCTGGTAATGTGTGTGGTGTGTGTGTGGTGTGTGTGTGTGTGTGTGTGTTGTGTGTGTGTTGTGTGTGTGTTGTGTGTGTGTGTGTGTGGTGTGTGTTAAATAGCGGTTTAGTCTGGAACTCTACGTGCTTTCGTACTCGTATTGGTTCTGTTATGCCTGTGAACTATTCTCTGTCTGTCTGTCTGTCTGTCTGTCTGTCTGTCTGTCTGTCTGTCTGTCTGTCTGTCTGTCTGTCTGTCTTCTGTCTGTCTGTCTGTCTGTCTGTCTCTCTCTCTCTCTCTCTCTCTCTCTCTCTCTCTCTCTCTCTCTCTCTTTTCCCCTCTCTCTCCTCTTGTGTTATATATATATATACACAACATATATATATATATACTTATATATATATACACACACAAATGCATACAGATGTATATGCATATGCATACACACATATATTTATATATTTATATAATCTGTGAGAGAGAGACAGAGACAGAGAGATGGAGAGAAAGAGATGGAGAGAGAAAGAGACAGAGAGAGAGGAGAGAATTATCTTTATTTTTCAAGAGAGAGAGAGAGGGAGGGGGAGAGAGAGAGAGAGAGGGAGGGGGAGAGGAGACAGAGACAGAGACAGAGAGAGAGAGACAGACAGACAGACAAACAGACAGAAAGAAAGACAGACAGACACAGAGACAGACAGAGAGAGACAGACAAAGACATAGCAGAGAAATAGACGGAGAGAATGAAAAATAGAAAAACAGAGACAGACACACAGATAAACAGACAGTGTCATCACAGATCGAGAGACACACAGAAACTAGTGGTAGAGACAAGCAACAAAACTGACGCACAAAATAATAGAAATGAAACCAACAACAGAGAGTAAAAAGAAAATCTAATTGGGTGTTCTTTACTCTGCTTTATCTTCACTGACAGGAAAAACGTGAGTGGCTGAAAGGTTAACGCACTCTTGTTTTTAAAACCAGAGAACCCAGATGATATTAAAACACTGATTGAGTTACCCCGGCAGAGTAGAAACACGCCGTCCTTTTGAGACGTATGTACACTGATGTTGATCATCTTCATATGAGGTTTTTTTTTTTTCTTTCTTTCTTTCTCAGGTCAATGCCCTGGCTTTATCTTTGGCGTTTTTTTTTTTAAACTATGTATTTCAATAAGATTTGAACATTACTTGGTTTTGTTTGTTTGAGGGTTTTTGTGTGTGCATATTTTGATAGAACTATCACGTGAAGTGAGAAAGGAGAATATGTTTACCCCCCACCCCCTCCCTCAAAGAAAAAAAGAGAGGCACCTTGTCTTTGTCTAGTCTTGATTTTTGTAATTCACTTTTTGCTGGCTGTCGGGAACACTTATTTCAGAAACTTCCCAAATTCAAAACGCTCGGGAAGGTCTGATTTATACAGCCAAATATGTTTGAGGTAAGCATCCGTCAGTCTCGGAAGACTATGGAGTTGCACTCTAGGCTCTAGAGCTCAAAACCTGGATAAGTAAGTATAAAGGGCAAGCTGTTACCCATGCAGCAGTCCCCCCTCCCTCCCCACGTCGATGGAATGGTTACTGGAAAGGCAATCGCCGATACGAATGGTTCCAGTGCCGTCGTAGGAGCCGCCAGAACGTTACCATAAAATAGGCCTACGGCGCCAAACCGCTCTGGGGACTCCAACTCCCCGATGCTTCCTCAAGGGTGGTGGCTAAACACCACACCTGTGTGCATGCTGTTTTTTAATATTTTGTCATACGCTCGTACCGTTACACAATGGCCTACTCTTCCGAAAAGCGGAATTGGTTTTTACCGTGTGTGCAAGATATTCTACGTGCGTTCGCACACAGGGCCTCAGTTTAGAGTCTCATCAGAATGACTTGATTCATAGATCCGACACATTATATCACCCCAGTTCTGTCCTTATCCATTGGTTACTTTTTCTGCACCTATTCAGTATAAAAATTGCCACTATGAACTTTTAGATCTCTAATAGGTGTATTTCCATATATTACTATTTTGTTGACAGGGGAAAAAAAGGCGTGGCGCTGCTGTGTTACATCCAGTCCCCGACAGTCAGACAGACACCAAAATATATACAGAAAACACACACAAAACTAGAGATGGATTCGATCAGCAAGAGAATCAGGATAAAAGTGGCAAGGAGGCGGGGGGAATGGAGGGGGGCTGGAAGGACGGAACAACAGCAAAAAGAAAACGAGCAGGAAGGAATAAAGATGGTAAGAATTCATTCGCAAGCTAATCTGTGTTGTCTTCTGAAGCTTAGCGACGAAATGGAGCCACTGATCTGCAATGCCTGTCAGGGAAAAACACGTGCGCGCGTGCATGTTTGTGTGTGTGTGTGTGTGCTTGCGTGCATACGCACATGCCACACAAGAGAGAATTTTAGAAATGGAGGAGACAGGCTTAGGGGAAAAGAAGGCAGGGAGTAAAAAGGAAGGGAGGGAGGGAGGGAGGGAGAGGGAGAGGGAGGAGAGAGAGGAGAGAGAGAGAGAGAGGGGAGAGAGAGAGAGAGAGAGAGAGAGAGAGAGAGAGAGAGAGAGAGATGGTCAGATAGACAAACTAAAAGACAGACAATGAAGAAAAGACAATGAAGGCAAAACACATGAAGAGTTATGATCACACACATACATGCACTCACACACACAAACACAATTACTGACACACACACATAAACACACAAAAACAAACACACACACACACACACACACACACACACACACACACACCACGCACACACGCACACACACGCACGCACACGCACACGCACACGCACACACAAACACAAACACACACACACACACACACACACACACACACACACACAGACGAACAGACAGAGGAAGAATTCGCCACTAAGACCACAAGAAGATAATGACCCGCTAAATGCGCTAACTCAGCTTCGTTCATAGTCCTGGCTAATAAATCCTGGCCTTTGACGCACATTCAAACGACCAGACAGCTGGAATGAATATTAAAACCAAGTAATGACTTGCATAGTTAGCACACCAACCTGATCAAACCCCAGGGGTAGAGTGGGCGAGCCAAACAAGCCTCTTTAGTGCAACAAGTCACCGCACATACGGGCATCATAAGTATTCACTTTTCCTGTACGTTGGATCTCAACTCTCTAAGATTTTAGCTATAATCGCTAGTAAATATGTTTCATCCTGTTTCAGATATAATTATTGTATAAGGTGTCTTAAATGGTAATAGGATAAAGTTTAACGGACACGAAAACCTTTATTTAACTCCAAGGGGGTTGGTGGGATCTTCTGAACGGGATTCGAACCTGGGTCAGCAGATCACGAGCGCAATATGCAATGTTCTAACCACCAATTTCCAATTGTGAAAGCAGTAGTACTTTCATAGTAACGCCCATTTCAGCCACAACAATAACAGCAACTGCAATAACAGCAAGTGCATATATTATGTGGTGTTATATACTCTCTGTCTGTCTGTGTCTGTCTGTCTCTCTGTATATATCCCTTTGTTTCTGCTTTAATCATTTTCTTCCTGTCACCTCCTCCTTTTACTCTTTTCTGCCGTCTTGGGCCATCATCTTTCCTTTTTTCTTAATAAGTTTTAAACGACAACAATTCACTCTTAAGTCAAAGTCGGATACGCTGAACCTGACTTGTCCGTCGCGTAACTGGCAGTGTGACGTATTTTTGCTCATAAAACAGGCAACAAAATCTGCTGTCAACGTCTGAGCGTTCGACGACGAAGGAGAAGATAAAAAATCCAAAAACCTACCCACCAAGATTCGAACCTGTAGTTTCAAAAAACAACCAGGGTCAGAAGGAACGGTACATTAACCACTTAGCTCACTTGCCTGTTACTCCCGTAGACTATAGATCTGTCGTGACGGAACGAAACCTCGGCATTTTTATGGCGGCTTTCTTTGTCGTCCACTTGACCTAAGTGGCCAAGCGTAGTGTCCAAGAGAGGACAGTTGACACAGCGTAGATTCTGCGTGCCTTGCATTCAAGAACGTGTGGACGGCTTTAGTAGCCGCCTGTTGCCTGTATGTAGCGCACTATAAACACCTAGAGCTCTGCTACCCCTCAAGGTTTATGTCAGAAAGTTGGGTGTATATTATGGTCCATAGAAGAAAGGGTGTCTAAGTAATGAACTGTTGTATAGAAACCAACAGAGGGATGTTCAACAGTTTTGAGGGATGAGAATTTAGAGAGTTATGAAAATAATTAAGTTAATGTAGGATTTATATCTATAAACTGCTGCTGCTACTGCTGCTGCTGCTGCTGCTGCTGCTGTACTACTATACTACTACTACTACTACTACTACTACTATACTACTACTACTACTACTACTACTACTACTACTGCTACCACTACTACTGCTGCTGCTGCTGCTGCTGCTGCTGTTGCTGCTACCACTACTACTACTACTACTGCTGCTGCTGCTGCTGCTGCTGCTGCTGCTGCTGCTGCTGCTGCTGCTGCTACTACTACTACTACTACTATCTACTGCTGCTGCTGCTGCTGCTGCTGCTGCTGCTGCTGCTAGGTGGTAACGCGCCTTGCCTAGAAAGCAAAAAGTCCGGGTCTGCGTGTGCGGTGGTTCGTACCCTGTTTGGACCCGAAACTTTTTCCCCATCCATTAGACCCTGAGTGGTGGTCTGGGCGCTAGTCTTCCGGATGAGACGATAAACCGAGGTCCCGTGTGTTACGCACGTAAAAGAACCCACGGCAACAAGGGGGTTGACCCTGGCAAAATTCTGTAGAAAAAAGCCACTCTGATAGGTAAACAAATACACTTGCATGCAGGAAAAAGAAGAAAAAAAATGGGTAGGCGCTGCACTTGTGGCGACGCGCTCTCCCTGGGGAGAGCAGCCCGAATTTCACGCAGAGAAATCTGCTGTGCCATTAAGTGGCACAAAATACAAAAAAAATACAAAAAATACTATTACTACTACTACTACGACTAACACTACTACCACTACTACTACTGCCATGCTACTACGACTACCACTACTACACTACTACTACTGCCACTGTTACTACTATTACCCTCACACAGCACATTCATCTTAGAAATAATTAATGGCGTCTTGTAAGCAAAGCCCTATAGATAAGTTCGTAGAATAGTTTCTCTCGTAGCAGCAGCAGCAGCAGCAGCAGCAGCAGCAGCAGCAGCAGCAGCAGCAGCAGCAGCAGCTATAATAACATCAATGACAAACAGGAACAGCGACAGAACTAAATAGTAATGACAGATTTCATGTAAAAAAAACAACAACCCGCAAACATACCACAGTAAATCGAGTAACTAGACAAAGCTCACAAGCTATAAAATATCGACACACTAAGGTCGTTGGGATTTGTACGGGGTATCGTGTGACACCTTGACATTGACGGTGTGGCTTTTGCCCGGCTGCTCACTTGACCAAAGTGGCCTGGAGTGACCGCTTGTGTAGTGTAGAGTGTCCAAGAAGTGCTATCGTTGACACAGTCGAGAGACTCCACATACCACGGTGTTCAAGAGGATAGAGATCGCTTCAGGAGTCTCATGCCCTCTCTGGGTGCCTAGCGTGCTTTGTTGTCACTCTGATAAATGTAAGCCTGGGAGGGGGGGGGGGGGTGTTTTTTTCTCTTTTTTACAAAAGGTAAATGGAATAAAATGTATGGAACGATGTGTGTGAATGGTGTGCTTTAGCCAAAAATATGGGACATTTAAAGGTCACGCACACTCTAGCACATTAATGTTAGTCTGAAACTAGAACTATTAGATAGAAAAAAAGAGAAAAAGATGTGTTTGTACCGTTCGGTGTACTTTATATCACACATTTTGTGATATAATGTACACTGAACGGCACAAACACATTTTCTTCTTTTTCTCGCCGATCATCGAAAATAGTAACACAAACAACACCATAAACAACAACAACAATAAACACCAACGATGATGACGACACTGATAGAAGACAGAAGTGCAAAAAACACGATTAAAAAAATCTAAGTTAAAACATTCCAGCACATAAAAATCTTCCAACTAAAAATCAAGAACACCACGGAAGAGTTGTCAGGACACAATGAAGCCTAGGCACTTACCGCTGTCTCTGTGCACATACACTAAGTAGTTAACCCAAGTAGTCTAGTGATTAGGGAACGCACCTGCCTAAAAAGCGAAAAGTCCGGGTCGGAAGTGTGCGGTGGTTCGATCCCTATTTGGGCCCAAAACTCCCCCCCCCCCCCATCCATTAGACCATGACTGGTGGTATGGGTGCTAGTCTTTCGGATGAGACAATAAACCGAGGTCTCGTGTGTTACATAAAAAAATTAGCGCATGTCAAAGGACCCACGGCAACAAGAGAGTTTGTCCCTGGTAAAATTGTGTGAAAAAAGCCACTCTGGTAAGGAAACAAGTAAAGTTGGAAACAGGAAAAGAAAACAAAATATGGGTGGCGCTGCTCTTGCGAAGACGCACTCTTCTCGAGAAGAGCAGCCTGAATTTCACGCAGAGAAATCAACCGTGATAGAAAAAAATGAAATAAAACAAAATAATGTTCAAGAGGCACTGTGGGTAGTCGACAAAACAGAAACTACGTGGCCTATTGTTCACTGTTTTATCAGCTGACCGTTTTGGTCTTGCACTTTCTCCCCTTGTGTTGTAACACAAGATCAGACTAGTGTGGTTCCAGGCTGGGGGGGGGGGGGGGAGGAGGGGTACGGAGCGAGGCAGGAGGGGGGGGGGAGGGGTAGGGAGGGATTTTTGTAGGGATTACTTTCGAATTAAAACGGGTGGGACGTCGAAGATCTACGCGCCTGGGTGGTTGTCCCTTGCTCTTTACTACTAGTCTGATACGACTTACATACTTGAGTGGACTGCCTTTGTTACTTTACAATAGGATTTTCACCATAGATTTCCAGCCTGGTCGATTTGATATTGTCAGGTTTGCTATCTAAGACAGGACATTTTGACGTGCGTTTTTCTCCAAAGTAATTTTCCAATATCCTTTGTTCCGCTCTTTCACTAGTTTTCGTGTGTCATTTTCGAAAAACAAATTCTCTCCCATGCTAAAATCGGATGTGCTGGACCCGACTTGTCAGGCGCTTAACGGCAGCACAACGCAATTTTGCTCATGTGACAGACAGAAATAGCCTAGTTGCTGTCTGAGCTGTTCGAAGAAGAAGAAGAAGAATGCAAAGAAGAAGAAGAATGCAAAGTAGGAGAAGAAGAAAATGCAAAGAAGAAGAAGAATGCAAAGAAGAAGAAGAATGCAAAGTAGGAGAAGAAGGAAAATGCAAAGAAGAAGAAGAATGCAAAGAAGAAGAAGAATGCAAAGAAGAAAATGCAAAGAAGAAGAAGAATGCGAAGAAGAAGAATGCGAAGAAGAATGCGAAGAGGAAGAAGCAGCAGAAGCAGCAGAAGCAGCAGAAGCAGCGGCAGCAGCAGCAGCAGCAGCAGAAGAAGAAAAGAAGAAGAAGAAGAAGAAGAAGAAGAAGAAGAAGAAGAAGAAGAAGAAGAAGAAGAAGAAGAGGAAGAAGAGGAGGAGAGGAGGAGGAGGAGGAGGAGGAGGAGGAGGAGGAAGACGAAGAAGAAGAAGAAGAAGAAGAAGAAAAGGAGGAGGAGGAGGAGGAGGAGAAGAAGGAGGAGGAGGAGGAGGAGGAGGAGGAGGAGGAGGAGGAGGAGGAGGAGAGGAGGAGGAGGAGGAGGAGGAGGAGGAGGAGGAGGAGAGAAGAAGAAGAAGAAGAAGAAGAAGAAGAAGAAGAAGAAGGTCTTTTTCAGAGTTCTTTGCTATCCTGACGCTCATTAGTTTCCATCTCAACTTCACTTCCAAGATACTTCCCCAAGTGTCACCACTCGTCCATGTTTTTTTCTTTTTTTCAAGATTCCAAGTCGGGTTTTGATGAATGACAGAGTGTGTGGATCACTCATCTTCTGAACGGTATAAGCTAGGCTATTTAGAAAGCGGACTTTGAACGTTGAGAGCGCATAATCCCATCGCCTCAGCAAATATCTGAACTCTACAGAGTCAACAGGACAGGAGGACTGAGGATAATATCACCTGACAACCACGTTATGGCATTTGCTCAGATTTTTCGAGTTCTGCTCTTGACCTAAGTGGACTAGTGTATGTACACACAGCAGGCACACCACGATTGCTTTCAGAGCTTACAACTTCTGGCTTGTGGCTGAGAAGATTTGGATCATTTTCGTTTTTCTTTTTTTTAAATCTCCAAGTCTGTCTTGGCATGCCTTGTCAGCACTATTTCCTTAACACTGGGACTTCCAACGTGTTTTTTTTAACTAGGAGATATGACTGATGTTAAAAGGTATAATGTAGAGTGTACTTTAACGTTTAAACCGATTTGTAGAAGTCAAAGATAAGTTCTCTTAAAAGTTACACCTCTCTCTGTCTGTCTCTGTCTCTATGTTTATGTCTATCTCTATCCCCCTATCTTTTTCTTTAATACACACACACGTACACGCACGCACGCACGCACCACACACACCACGCGCACGCACGCACGCACGCACCGCACGCACGCACACACACACACACACACACGGAGAGCAAGAAAACCTTATACAGCAAAAAAATCTAATCCCACCCTTGACTCTTTCACATCCAAGCATGTTTGGAGGGCAGGCAAAGAAGAGAGAGGCTGTACTCAGTTCTATGGCTTCGGCCTGTTAAAAGGCAACCCATTTGCTCACCTTGTAGGAAACGCATGATGTAATAATCATAATATATAAAATCGTCAGCTCGAATCTAGGGTCAAATGTACTGAAACTGGCCCAGCTAATGTTCTGATCTAGTGTGTGTAGGGAAGGTGGCAGGATGGTTAAGACGTTCGCCTGCCAGCAAGTAAAAAATGACCATAAAGATTAACAATACTACAGACATATGCATGGCAGGATACAACAAATACATAGCAATTAAACAAAACAGAAAAATCCAGAATTTCTAACAACCCCCCCCCCCTCCCCTAACAACATCGCTACGTCTTGAAGGTCATGAAGAATTTAAAATCAACTAAGTAAACAAACACTTACCTTATTAAGTAAGACTCTTAGATTCCAATACTCCTCAGGTCACAAATAACACACACATACACTCATAAAAACACAACTGTTCAAACTGAGACGATCATTGAGACTATCATCACTACTCCTTCAATGAAGCCAAACTAAAAGAGACCACACACACAACCCAATTCTGCCAGAGTTTTTTTTTTCTTTTTTTTTCAAACCACAGACCAGCTGAGCATGCTACCTACGTAATGTACTAAACGTTGCAACGTTATCTACCAGACCTTTGGCCCCCCCAACATTGGCTACATGCCGCAGTGGGCAGGTAACCACTGGAGGTGACGGGTGTTGTTTTTACAGGCTAAAGTCCCGGTGACCGCTGTCTCTGAGAGTGCTTTATCTGCCCGTTGACGTTATGCCTTAACCCAATCATTCCGCAGACTTGGTTCAAACCCACGCACTCTCTCTCTCTCTCTCTCTCTCTCTCTCTCTCTCCTCTCTCTCTCTCTCTCTCTCTCTCTCTCTCTCTGACTGTCAATTAGTTGTAGGGACGGTGTGACGTATGCGACGTGTTGTGGAGGGGGAAAAAAAGAAGACTAAAAATCTGAAACTAGTTGGCTTTTACTTTCGTTCGTTCTTTTTCAAGCTCTCTTATAATTATTCGTGTGTGTGTGTGTGTGTGTGTGTGTGTGTGTGTGTGTGTGTGTGTGTGTGTGTGTGTGTGTGTGTGTGTGTGTGTGTGTGTGTGTGTGTGTGTGTGTGTGTGTGTGTGTGTGTGCGTGTGTGTGTGTGTGTGTGCGTGTGTGTGTGTGTGTTCATGCGCGTGTGCGTGTGCGTGTGCGTGTGTGTGTGTGCAGATATAGCAAGGTCGTGTTCAAGCATAGGGATCATTTATTTCTTTTCTGTGCTGAAATTTTGAACATTTCATTGACATAAATTCGCGCATGGTGCGTGTGATTGCATGCACCTACGCATAGGCGTGTATGCGTGAGCGCATGTCAGTACACACGGCGCGCGCACACACACACACACACAACACACACACACACGCACGCGCGCGCGCGCACACACACACACTCAAACCCACAGTATAAAAAATATCACACCACCAGTAAGATAATGTAACCCACCATCAACCAACCAACAACCTCCCTACCATTGCCCTCCTACACCCTACCACCCCCCCCCCCCCTCCCCTAGCCCTCAGCCTTGTAAATTGTAATAAAAACTTGATAATAACACTGACATCTGCGCATCTCTGACGCTTTCATATTGTTAACTCATACACTGGACTGGATGTAAAAAAATTAAAAAAAAGCCCAGCACACGAGTGCTTATTCCATTATCCCCGATATAAAAGAATAAAAAACATATATAAAAATAAACTCAATAAATGCAAGCTGCTCGCGCCATATTTAAAATGTTTCATTTTTCATGTACTGTTTTACAGATAAAGGACACATAATAACAATACCACTCTTTGTTTTTTTAGTTACTGTGTATTTAAAGCAGATCCCTGTCCATGTGGTATTCCTAATCTGAGCCGCGGTCATGTCGCTCTTAAAACATTATGAATGCTGACGCAGGGAACAGCTGTCGCTTTGCGGGCGGCAGGGGCGAGCTAGATGGCTGTGGTTTTGCTTACGCAAGCTGCTCTGTCTGTCTGTGTCTGTCTGTCTGTCTCTGCCTGTCTGTCTGTCTGTCTGTCTGTCTCTGTCTCTCTATCCCCCTCTCTCTTCCCCTTTAACCCTCTCTCCCCCCCTCTTTCTGTTTCTGTTTCTGTCTGTCTGTCTGTCTGTCTGTCTCTCTCTCTCTGCCCCTCTCTCTTCCCATTTCACCCTCTCTCCCTCTCCCCTTTCTCTCTTTGTCTCTGTCTGTCTGTCTGTCTGTCTGTCTCTATCTCTGTCTCTCTCTCATATACACAGGTATAATTTGCTTTTTTTTTCTTGGTGGTATGTCCTTGTCTTCTGTTTAAAATCATGTTCCATTAAAGAGCTAAATCCTTGTCAGATGATCTGTCACAAGGTTGAGAATAATTTATAAACAGGCTCTGATAACTGAGACTCTCTCTCTCTTTCTCTCTCCCTCCCTTCCTCTCTTTCTCTCTCCCTCCCTCTCTCTCTTTCCCTTTAACATCCCCCTCTCTCTTTCCCTCTCTATCTATCCCTCTCTCTTTCCTTTAATCCCCCCTCTCTTCCCTTTAATCCTCTCTCTCCCCTCTCTCTCTTCCCTTATCCTCTCTCCCCTCTCTCTTTCCCTTTCCTCTCTCCCCTCTCTTTCCCTTTTACCCCCCTCTCTTTTTAATCCTCCCTCTTCCCCTCTCTTTCTCTCTCTCTCTATATCCCCCTCTCTCTTTCCCTTTTACCCCCCCCTCTCCCTCTCTCTTTCCCTCTTTCTCTACCCCTCTCTCTTTCCCTTTAACCCCCCCCCCCCCTCTCATAATGCAGAGAAGGTCATACAGAGAGGGAATGAATCAGAAGAGAAGATTGAGAGGAATAGACTTAGGATCGTCTGTCAAGCCAGCACAGAAACAGACGGGTGCGTCAAAAGTACATTTTAGTAAGTAGGCTTAAGTCCAGACACAGCAATAAATTGCAGGATCGGTTTTTGTTTTCAATGAATGATAAGCAAGGCCAAAGAAAAGCGTCCATTTAGACAAATGGAGATACAATAGTACACTCATTACTCAGTGCAAGAGTTCCCTTTTTTGACAAAAGAAAGACAGAGAACAAACCCAAAGAACACTGCGCGAGGAAAGAAAATCAGTTCGAATTAAGACAAATTTTAACATCAAAACATATCCTAAACGTACTACAGGCCTAGTGTGGAGTTTTTTTTTCTTTTCAGTGTTCCAGACAAACTCATGGAGATTCTATGGTCTACCAAGAGCAAAAATTGAAAAGCGATAACTTTTCTTTAAAAGTCATGCTATCTGAGTCAGAAAAAAACAAAAAAAACCACAACACATCTGAATTTATCAACTACGGCATTTTTAAGGGTTTTTTTTGCACAACAGAAAAAAACAAAAAATTTCCTCTGATAAATGTAGTAATATGCAAAACTGGTAATATTAAGACAAACCAGGTTATCCGATTTTCTTGCTGCTTATATCTTAAGCAGACTTCTTGGTGAATCTCAACAACTTTCCCAAGGAGGTGTCATTTGCATGCTGATATTTAGTATAATACTATGCCCCATTATACCTGCTCAGTCGAAAAAAAAAAATTGAGAGATGCACCTCAACGGAAAGAGTCCACTATGCCTACAATCATTGGACTCCACAAGTCTTAATGCACTGGTCAAGTTTCAAAGCCATGGTTATAATTTTTACCATCAAAATCTACAGCTGTGTCTTTGACTTCAGCCTGCGTGTACTCATGACTCGGGTCAAATATTATAATGCTAAAGGCATTCATGATCCGAGGCCAGGTCAGCCGTGCTTTGAAACACTAATGTCTACATCTGAACCATCTGTTGCTTTTAAGGACACGGTCGAACATAGCCATGGTTTAATACACTCTGTTTAAGAGATTTTCACAGATAATGATCACAAAATTATAATGATCGCATGTGCGATTACTATGTATTAAAACTATATATTAGGATGATGCATGTATTGGGATATTGTTATATGAATAATGCATGGGGATGAGATTGGCTTGTCTTGCCATAAATTTTCAATAAGAGAAGTGACACACGACTGACGAGTGCATTAAGTTCACCTAGAAGAAAACGGGTCAAGGTATGTAGCCGTAGCTGCTGTGTGACACATTAAGATACACACTGTATAATAATTCTTATGTTAAAAATAACTCACCAAGCACGCACGAACACGCTCTCACACACACACATTCGCACAAACATACAAGGGTGCGCACACACACACACACACACACACACACACACACACACACACACACACTCACCACACACACACACACACACACACACACACACACACACACACACACACACACACACACACACACACACACACCACCACACACACACACACACACACACACACACACACACTCTTCTAATTCACAGTGTACGTATTAGAGTGTGGATGGTGGTCTAGGGGTAACACCTGCCTAGAAAACAAAAAAGTCCGGGTTCGAAGTGTGTAGTGGTCCGATCCCGTTTGTGCCCGAAACTCTCCCTCCATCCACAAGACCCGGGTCTGGCTGCTAGTGTTTTGGATGACACGATAAACCGAGAACCTGTGTGTGCAGCATGCATTTAGTACACGTAAAAGAACCCACGGCAACAAGAAAGTTGTCTGACAAAATTGTGTAGAAACGAAATACACATGCAGACAGGATTACAAAAAGAAATGGATGGTTGTGTTGCTCTTGTGGCGACATGCTCTCCTCGACTTAAGTGGTGGACACCACAATAGAACAATACAGTGCAGTACTAACGGTCTCAAAGGACGGGATAACGTGGTCAGAGTGATGCACTCGTGATCTGCTGACCTGGGTTCGAATCTCGTTCAAGAGGAATTTTCCTCCGGAGTTAACATCAGTCCGATTCTACTCTCCCCATGTTCTTCGGATGAGACTATAAACCGAGGTTTCTTGTGCGAAAGTACGCAGAACGTCTTGCGCAGAGGTGAAAAACCCGTTTCGCGTTTCGGAAGAGTAGGCCATTGTGCGCCAGTGGGAACGGATGACAAAATGTACAAAAATGCATACACACGGGGACTAGATTTTAAAAAAAAACACATGGGTGCTTATTCCATTATCCTCGAAATTAAAAAAAAGAATGAATAAATAAACACATACATAAATAAATAAAATTGGTACAAAAGAAAGAAAGAAAATACTAAACTTCATTCTAAAGTGTGATGACTGACAGAGATGGCACATTCTACGTCCCTCATCCCCCCCACCCTCCACCAGAGTGTTCAGCTCAGGAACGCCAATCACCAATAATAATACCATTTCCATTTATGTCACCTCTGGTACATACATCAAGATGATAACTTAAAGTCACAAATTCGCCACTGACACATTCTTTTTCTTCATAGATTCCTCACACAGCAACTCTAGCAGCCCTGACAAATGCCATGGTATGCTGAAGGTCCTATCCACCGACACACGAGAAAACGTATAATAATCATGTGCAGTTGACAGATAAAGACACTAATAATGTGATTCTTCCTGTTTTGCTTGCATTTAAACAGTTCCCTCGTCTGGTACTTTTCATAATCGGAGTCAAGGTCATGTCATGCTGAGAACATTCAAGCTGACATTTGGAACATTATTATGTCGCTTAGGAACACAAGGACGAGCACAAAATGGCTGTGCTTTTGTTATGCAAATGTCTCACTTTTTAGACAACACTTACATATAGTTATAGTTTGTATCCTGTCTGCAACTGTGTTTCCCTGTCAGAGTGGCTTGTTACTAGAGTTTTGCCAAAAACAACTCCTGTGTTGCCATGTGTTCTTTTACGTGATCTACATAATTATATGTAACACACGGGACCTCGGTTTATCGCCTCATCCGAAAGACTACTACCCAGACCATCACTCACGGTCTAGTGGTTAGGAAAAAGTTTCTGGCCAAAACGGAGATCAAACCCCCTCACACTTCGAACCCGGAATTTTCGCGTTCTAGTCAGGTATTTTACCTTCAGATTACTGATCTGTTGTACATGTTGAGCGTTTCCCAGGTTGACACCCTTGGGGTCACCCAACACACAAACACACACACGCACACATATACACACTCTCTCTCTCTCTGTCTCTCTGTCTCTGTCTCTCATTCTGCTATGCGGTAAGTTAGTGTAAAGGTAAAGGTGTCCCATTAGCCTATGTGGTCATAGGGGAGCGAGGCATCAGAGACCTCAGCGTCTCTATGGTCCAGCATATTTAGGACGGCACCCATCTCCTCTTCCTTGCTGTTTTACCTTCCCTAACCCTAAAGAGGACAAGTACCCATTGACAGCCGGGTGAACTTGGAGGCTGTATTGAAGCCAAGGCGCTCAAACGGTCACCCATCCAACTGGTAACCACACTCGATGCTGCTTAACATTAGCTTGTGGAAAGCGAGTGCTCTGACCACTGAGCTATCCCGTATACTAAACGTTATTAGCTTGCGCCACAGAAAACGGGTTAACAGGTACAAAAAGACCAAAATGTACGCTTCAAGGTTTTGAGTTGAGATCATTCATACTTGTGATGTTGCCATCACAATGTACAGCTGTTGTCTTTGCACCCGATGCTCTTCTTGTTACAAGCTTAGAAACATAGAACTGTATGTGTGTGTGGGTGACCTGGAGCAAGGTCGGTCATCCGTGCTTGGAATGTTAATGCTAGCATAGGCCACAGCTGTTGTTTTGAAGGACAAGGAGTAAATATAGCGATGGTGTTGATGTATGTATGTTGGTTGTTGTTTTTTTCTATGATCCATTGACACGTACACTTATAAGGATCAGATTCGTAGGATTGGTCAAGGCCAAAAACTGTGTCAGTTATTGATGTCAGCTGAATGCCAAAGTCTACATTAATAT
>CM060318.1:10473412-10480912 GCA_030674155.1 Stramonita haemastoma
TCATCTGTTCCCACCGGCACACATTGGCCTACTCTTACGAAAAGCGGAACAGGATTTAACGTGTGCGCAAGATGTTCTGCATGCGTTCGCACACGGGGCCTCGGTTTACAGTCTCACCCGAAAGACTTTTGGGGAGAGTGGAGTCGGCACTGATGTTAACTCCAGGGGAAAAATCCCCTCGACCGGGAATGGAACTCGGGTCGTCAAATTGCGAGCGCAACGGTCTGACCACTAGGCTATCCGTCCTCCGTGCGTGCGTGCGTGCGTGCGTGTGTGTGTGTGTATGTGTGTGTGTGTGTGTGTGTGTGCGTGCGTGCGTGCGTGCGTGCGTGCGTGTGTGTGTGTGTGTGTGTGTGTGTGTGTGTGTGAAAGAGTACACGTGTCTGTTTGCCTGTCTGACGTGTCTGTGTTTCTGTCTAATGTTATAAGTTATACAATTTCAAGTAGTCTCATTCTTTTCTTCAAAGGGAACAACAGAGTTACAAACTGGTGATGTTATCTCCCAAGTGTTGCAAAAAAACCAAAGTCTGAAATAAAATGTCATAGGTAGGGTCTGACAAGACAATTTTTTTCTCTACAGGTTAGTTTTTATTTTGTGCTAAGAATTTTCTCCATTCTCTCCCCCCCCCCCCCCCACTTCCCCCTTCTCTCCCCTTCTCTTTCAAACTAATTTGCCACCAAAAATATCTGTTGACTGTTTTTCTTTCTGTGCCTCTGTTCTGTCTGTCTCTCTGTCTCTCTATCTGTCTCTGTCTCTATGCCTGTGTTTCTCTGTCTCTCTGTCTCTCTCGTATCTATCTCTCTCGTGCTTATCTATTATCCTCGAATAAAATAATTTTGCTTTGCCTTGTTTTGCCTTGCCTTGTATCTCTATCTGTCTGTCTCTGTCTCTCTTTCCCTCTATGTTCCCCCTCTCTGTGTGTGTGTGTCTCTCTCTTTCTCTCTCCCCCCTCTCTCTCCTCTCTCTTTCTCTCTTTTTCTCTATCTGTCTGTCTGTCTCTCTCTCTCCCCCTCTCTCTCCCTCTCTCTCTCTCTCTCCCTTTCTTTCTCTCTCTGCATGTCAACGATTCCCTCTCTCTATACCTATGATGGAAGATCACAGAAAAGCAAGTGAACGAAAGCAGACGATAGTAGAAACAAGCATGCCCCCAAGGCAATTACAGTATTGCGCGGAACAACTGAACCATTGCTTTACGACAAAAAAATATGTTAAAAATATATCAATCTCATCAGATTAAACATTTCCCTAATCAACCCTGCTCTAATAAAAAAAACCAACACCCACAAAATCGATAGAAATAAACAAACAAAATCTGATTACGTTGTGTTGATTTCAGGAAACTCTTAGTGTTCTTTAAACCATCTCTCTCTCTCTCTCTCTCTCTCTCTCTCTCTCTCTCTCTCTCTCCTCTCTCTCTCTCTCTCTCTCTCTCTCTCTCCTCCCCTCCTCTCCTCTTCCTCCCTCCCTCCTCCCTTTCTCTCTCTCTCTTCTCTCTTGCTCTCTTCATCTCTCCCTCGCCTTCCTCCTCGTCTCTTCTCTCTCTCTCTCTCTCTCTCTCTCTCGCTCCCTCTCCTTCTCTCTCTCTCCACATCCAACCACTAACTAAAACCACATACAAATACTAGGCATACATATTTTGTTTTAACAAAAGACAAGACAATAGGGATTTAACATTAACTTTCACTCACCATCATCTATTCAGCAAAGGGAAAGAAATGAAAAAAAATTTACCAAGGTAAAATCTTTACTTTGCTTGCTTTGCTCTTCTCTTATCATCATCATCATCATCATCAATTCATCATCATCATCATCATCATCATATCATCATCATCATCATTCATCATCATCATCTATCATCATCATCATCATCATTCATATCATTCATCATCAAAAGAAACCTGTGTACATCAAGATTGAAGATAAAGTGTAGAGAAGACGATAGTAAAATATCGTCTTTTGAAGTCAAACAGGAATAAACGTTTTTTCTCTTGGCTTCCAGTAGCGTCGCCCTTTTTTGTTGTACTAGTATTTTATAAAAGTCTTTTCACTTGTTTTTTAAAGTACTTTTAGCATGAGCTTTATAAACATTATTCAATGTCTATTTCAAGTTTATGATCCTCATTAATTTTTTTGAGTATCATGTTTATACATGGATTTCAAACTGTTCTTAACTTTTTAGAGAAAGGATGCATACATTATTATAATGTATTAATATTTACGTTACTTTTCTTCATGTGTTGTGTTGTGTGTGCGTCCGAGTTACACCTGGATTCAAATGTGCATCGACATCATCCACTGAATCATGTGAGAAGATCATGGAATAGAGTCGCGGTATTACCTTTTCAAGTACTCGCATACAGCACTTATCGACTTAGTGATTCATTCATCATAGTCGACTTGTTCTTCCATTTAATACGATCTGGGATCACCATTTTATTTTAGATATAGACAGCACACACAAAGAAAATGCATGTACCAATGCTTAGCTAATGTCAAAAATCATTTTCTTTAATCACTTCAATTATAACCAACCCCTACAATCCTGCAATCAATAACGAGCAATAGATAAACGCAAAAACAATCTTCAAAGGGAATCAGATATATATCTGAGGGACTGTATCTCTCATATATTTACATTTTTATTGTGGCTTTGTATCTCCTGACCTTTAATACGTCTGGTCAAGACACAAGCTACCGAAAATGACAAGAGTTCGCAATATAGGTCAGAAAATAAGTAGGTCATCGTGACCAGACACTGTTTGTGTCCAGGAAAAGGGGTGACCAGTTCCTTGTGATGCCCAGATTTTCTTCAGTTCTCTAGAGAGGCTGACCAACGGTCAGGTATTTGATGCCAAAGAAAACACCAACCCTTTGACAATCAAAAAAAACCCACCCAGTTTAGTTCTTGTTCATACTGTCTCCCCTTCGACACACACCACACACACACACACACACACACCACGCACGCACGCACGCACGCACGCCACGCACGCAGGCGCACCCCCTCCTCTAATGTTACCATGATAGCTTTTTTTGTTTTTTTTTTTTTTCAATATTACTTTGTGTTAGGTCAACTAACCATACGGTTATGTTTTTGAAACTGAAATACACATTTAGAATTGACATTCTGAGAGAGAGAGAGGGGGGGGAGAGAGAGAGGAGAGAGAGAGAGAGAGAGAGAGAGAGAGAGGAGAGAGAGAGAGAGAGAGAGAGAGAGAGAGAGAGAGAGAGAGAGAGAGAGAGAGAGAGAGAAGACAGACAGACAGACAGACAGACAGACAGACAGACAGACAGACAGACAGACAGACAGAGACAGACAGAGACGAGACGGAGAGACAGAGACGGAGAGACAGAGAGAGACAGACAGGCAGACAGACAGACAGACAGAGAGAAACAGACAGAGAGAGAGAGAGAGAAAAGTGTAGAGAGAAGAGAGAGAGAGAGAGAGAGAGAGAGGAGAGAGAGAGAGAGAGAGGAGAGAGAGAGAGGAGAGAGAGAGAGCAGAAAAAGACGACGGAGACAGAAGAAGACAGAGAGAGACAGAGAGAGAGAGAGAGAGAGAGGGAGAGAGGGAGAGACAGAGTCCTTCAAAACAAATCTTAAACGATCACATTTTTCTTTTTAATGTCAAGGAAACACAGCCCCCCCCCCACCACACACACACATCCACAGCCACCCCCCCCCCCCCCCACACACACACACAGACACACACACACACACACACACACACACACACACACACACACACACAATCGCTCCACACACAATCGCACATCACCACACACAGCACACACACACACACACACACACACACACACAACACACACTCGCTCACCACACACCACCCAACCACCCCCCCACACACACACACACACACACACACACACACAACACACCACACACACACACACACAACACACACACACACACACTTGGAGAAAACCAGCGCTGTCAGCAGCATTATTATAGCGTTGGCAAACAGTGCTAATTACCAGAGACCCAGTAGTAACAGTCGTTTTCAACAACCCAGCGTGCCCTTCTCCTCTCCTCTCCTCTCCTCTTCTCTCCCCTCCTCTCCTCTTCCAGACAACTCCCTGTGTGTCACTTGTCAAAAGTGTTCCCATGGCCAATTACAGAAAAAGGCGCACACACGCACGTTCTCAAGCACGCACACACGTACGCATGCAAATACGCATGCATGCACGCACGCACGCACGCACACGCACACATACACACGCGCACACAAAAAAACACACGCACGCACGCACGCACGCACGCACATACGTACGTACGTACGTACGTACGTACGTACATACATACATACATACATACATACATACACATACAACATACAGTACATACACACAACAACATACATACATAGATACATACATAGATACATACATACATACATACATACATACATACATACATACATACATACATACATTACATACATACTTACAGAGAGAGAGAGAGAGAGAGAGAGAGAGAGAGAGGAGGAGAGAGAGAGAGAGAGAGAGAAGAGGAAGAGAGATAGAGAGAGAGAGAGAGAGAGAGAGACAGAGACGAGACAGAGACAGGACAGAGACAGGACAGACAGACAGACAGGACAGACGGGACAGACAGACAGACAGACAGGCAGATAGAGATAGCAGACACGACAGACAGACAGACAGACAGACACGAGACCCGCAGAAAAATTGGTTTTAAACAAGACATTTTAACTGACAAAGCCGTTGGTATTTTGTTGCAGATGCACTGCTGATTTTACAACTATGTTCATCATTGGTCAAAGATTCATCAAATGAACCAGCACTTCCGATTCTCAGATAAACTGAATCAAACGCAATACTAGTGCTGCCTTTTGCAATCGTGAAAAATGCTTGTATCACTACCATCAAATCCAATTCATTAGTCTTCCAGGTATTTCAACATGCGCACAAGATGTTCTGCGTGCGTTCGCACATGAGTGGATGACAACAAAATACAAAACCAGCATTTCACACAGGTGTCGTGTTTAGACACCATCCCTTAGGAAAAATCGGGGAGGTGGAGTCCCCAGGCTGGTTCGGGGCTGTATGCATATAATATGGCAATCCTTTAAATCCTGTTCCGCTTTTCGTGAGTGGCCATCGTGTACCGGTGGGAACAGATGACATTTACAAAAACTGCATACACACGGGACTGGATGTAAAAAAGCACACGAGTGCTTATCCCATTATCCTCGATATAAAAGAATCAAATCAATAAAATAAATCAAAGCAATGTTTTAGCGGCTCCTGCAACGGCAAGAGAACCATTCGTATTGGCGACTACCTTTCCAATGGGGCATTCCAGCAACTAGTGAGGGGAGAGGGGTCTCCTGCATGGGTAACAGCTTGCCCTCAATACAAAATAACCCAGGCTTTGCGCTCTACAGCCTAGAACGCAACTCCATAATCTTCCGACACTGACCGATGCCTACTCTAGTCTTCCAGGCAAATACTGATCTTAAGAAAAAACTACGCATAAAAGTTTGATAGGTTTGACCTCACAGATATCAGTATCATCGAATGGCTTTGTCTTTACTATAATTATTATCAAACAGCAATCACAGTTCACAATGTACAGGGTTGGAAACAACTTAACTCCGTCACCATAACCAGACAGACATGTCCCCATGAGAAAAAGAAAAAGTAGTCTATGACAGCTGGAGTCGTCTGGGTTTTTACTCTCTGTGTGTGGTTTTTTGTTGTTGTTGTTGTTTTTTACATTTCTCCAGAGACTGAGAATGATAAATGGTCAGGTTTACTGTGGTAGCTAGTCTTTTTGTTTTCTTTGGTGTACTTTTTTTTTATACATTCCTCTGGAGACTGATGTTGACAGAGTCAGGATTTGATGACTGTAAATTCTTAGACAACACGCTCTGAAAAAACAAAAAACAAAACACGGACTACCGCTTTTTTCCTAGCTCAATACATATTTTGTCTGTGTACTATTCAAAAAATATCGTTTTGGAGAACTATAACATGACAGTTTTGAAAAGAAAAACAGCAACACATACAACTGAATTAGCTCTGTAACTAACAATGATAGACAGGAAAACACTAAATGTGTGTCAGTTTTTTTCCAGATTCTTTTATTATTACATATCTAGGGAACAAGAGTGGACCCATACTCTTTCGAGGACATTAGTCTTAAAGGTAAAGTGCCCCACAACCGATGTGGTCGTTGGGGAGCGAGGTATCAGAGACTTCAGCTTCTCAGGGGCCAGCATATGAGGGTGGGCCCATCTCCTCTCCCTCGCTGACTCCTAAATGATGGGCAGGTACCATTTACAGCTGGGTGAACTGGGGAACTTACTGAAGCCAAGACGTGCAAACAGTCACCCATCCAATTGGTAACACGCTCTATGCTGCTTAACTTTAGCTTGGGGAAAGCGAGTGCTCTACCACTGAGCTATCCTGTTAGTAGCAGACAAAAATATGCCAGAAAAGTTGGGTTTACTTATTTATTTATTCATTTATTCATTCTTTTATATCGAGGATTATGGATCTTCCCGTGTGCATGATTGTTTCTCTATAAAACGTGACAAAACAGACAGGTAAAGTCATGGACATGCTTTCTATGTCCTTTTCTGGTTAATTTACAATCATGATTGATAAATAGAAGTTTTGCGTGCGACTGGAAACGATAAATCAACGGTAAGAGTGCAGTAATACAGAAAAAGGTAAACATTTCGTGTTTTGCTTTTAACAATGCTGCACTTTACGCTTTACCGCATATACTCTTTAACTGACAATTATTTTCGGATTTTTTTAAACATTTATCTAAAATAGCTATCTTGCTTTGGTTTTATGTTTTTAAATTTACATATTCTACCTGCAAATAAACTTTTGGTTTCTGTATTTTAGTGTTTTCCCCTCATATTAATTATACACTTGTGACTCCAAAATATGACTAGACCGCAGAAAATATAGTTTTAAACAAACTCAAGACATTTTTCATTGACATGGTTGTTCGCATTTTGTTGCAGATGCCAGAGCGGTTTGGGGCTGTATATGACCTTGCGTTCTGGCGGCTCCTGGGACGGCACTGGAACCATGTGCATCGGCGATTACCTTTCCAATGGACCATTCCAGCATTCCAGCGTCGTGGAGAAGGTGGGGGGGGGGGGGGGGGGTTCTACTGCATGGTAACAGCCTTTTCATACTTACCCAGGCTTTTCGCTCTGTAGCCTAGAGCGCAACTCCATAATCTTTCAAGACTGACGGATGCCTACTCTAGTCTTCCAGGCAAATACTGATCTTAAGAAGAAACCACACGTTTGATAGGCTTTGCCTCACAGATAATTATCAGTATTATCTAATGGCCCTTTGTCTCTATTATATGAGTTATCAAACAGCTCCAGGAGAGAGAAACAAGCAATCACAGTTCACAATGTACAGCAGGGTAGGACACAACTTCACTCCGTCACCACAACCAGACAGCCATTCCCCACGAGGAAAGGAGAGGGT
>CM060318.1:10483412-10488412 GCA_030674155.1 Stramonita haemastoma
AAATTGGTTTCTATTTTAGATTGAGACATACTTTTCTTACAAATAACTGCCAGTAAGTAGCCCCCTTCTGCATTTTGTTTCTTTTTTCTTAAAGTCTATTACTTTTTATTGCTCTAGATCAAAGTTTACATAACTATTAAAAAAAAACTCAAAAACAGCGTTTGCGAGCAAAAAATTTATGAAGTTTTCTGGCTTTTAGTACAGTTGAACCGCGAGTTTTCTGTGTTTGTATTTAGTGAGGTCAAAACTGTTTCAAGCAGTGGAGTATAATTATCGATAATTATCCCAGTTGTTTTAACGTGAGTTTCTTGACCTGTGCAGATTCCACTCTCTCCCCAAAGTCCTTCGGATGACACTATAAACCGAGACACCGTGGTGAACGCATGCAGAAAATATTGCGCACACACGTTAAGACGTGTTCTGCTTTTCGACAGAGTAGGCATTGTGTGCTGGTGGGAAAAGATGACAAAGTTTTCAAAACACACACACGGGGACTGGATATAAAAAACACAATGTGGTTATTCCATTATCCTCGATATAAAAGAATGAATAAAAAATAAGATAAATGCCTTAATAATGGGTAAACTAGTTGCATTCTCATAATCTCATCATTGGTGAACCTCTAAGCTCCAATCGAGAATCGACCCCACCCCCCCAAAAAGACCCCTCCAAAAAAACAACAAAAAAATCCCCAACAATTTAGCTTCCAAGCCAAACACTATTCACACACAATGTTATTCGAAATGGAAATAAGATAAAAATCTGGAAAGCTGCGTCCGGAAAAAAATATCAGCATCATCTAACGGGCTTCTTTTTCCTCTATCTCTCTGTCTCCACAAAGTTTTAAACGCGCCAAAAGAAAAACAAACAAACAACCATATTTCACAAACTTATAAGATAGAGAAAACAAAATATGGGTCACCACAACCAACCAGACTCTTGTCTCCAGGGAAGAAGAAGAAGAGGATGTGGATTGTGTGTGTGTGTGTGTGTGTGGTGTGTGTGTGTGTGTTGTGTGTGTGTGTGTGTGTGTGTGGTGGTGGTGCTGTGGTGGTGTGTGTGTGTTGTGCGTTGCGTCGGCGTGTGTGCTGTGTGTGTTGTGTGGTCTGCGTGCGTGTCAGTGTGTGTGTGCTGCGTGCGTGCATGGTGCATGTGTGTGCGTGGTGTGTGTGCGTGTTGTGCGTGCGTGCGTGCGTGCGTGCGTGCGTGTGTGTGTGACGGGGAGGAGGGACGGAGAGGGGGGGAGAAGGAGAAGAAGAGTTTGTGATGACTAGACTCTTATGTCTCTGGACATCCTCGATATAAAAAAAGAATAATAAAAAAAAAGGAAAAAAAATAGGATAAACTGGGAAAAGGGAGTCAGGTTTTGACGGCTGAAGACTTGACTCTTAGACAACACCGAAAGTTGAACGCTTTTGTCAAAAAGAGATGGTTAACTCAGATTTTCGATTTTACGTTCATACTTTTTTTTTATCTTTTACACAATCAGAATTTTGTTCGGTACATAGGATGCACTGGTAGACGATAACGTTTTGAATTAGTACCTATTTCTTTACTTTTTTTTTCAAAGTTGTATAATCTTAGGAAAGGTAGAAAGAGAGAGAGAGAGAGAGAGAGAGAGAGAGAGAGAGAGAGAGAGAGAGAGAGAGAGAGAGACAGACAGACAGACAGACAGACAGACAGACAGACAGACAGACAGGACAGACAGACAGACAGACAGACAGACGACAGACAGACAGACAGACAGACAGACAGACAGACAGAACAACATGCAAAGACATAGAGAGAGATAGAAAGAGAGGAAACAGAGAATGAGATAGAGAGAGAGAGTGAGAGAGGGACAGACAGACAGACAGACAGACAAAACACAGAAACATACACTGACACAGAGATACATAGAGGGAGAAATTTCGGAAATAGGGAGAATCCGAAAGCAAACAAAGTGAAACACACAAGTATGAGAAAAAAAATATAATGCACTCAGAAAACACACTTCCACAATACAAGACTTTACAAAGAAAATCACCTTTTTGTTACAGAAAGTAAGCAATCCAAAGAGCTAATTCTGTCATATGAGCCCATTTAATCCTTCCTTATTCAGAATTTTACTCGTCAGACAGAATGCACTGTCACTGGACATGACAGGGGACGGGATAGCCTGATGGTCAGAGTGATGCGCTCGTGATCTGCTGACCCGGGTTCGTATCTCGTTCAAGATTTTTTCTCTGGAGTTAACATCAGTGCCACTCCACTCCCTCACCCCCCCCCCCCCCCCAAAGTCCTTCGGATGAGACTATAAACCGAGGTCCCGTGTGCAAACGCACGCAGAACATCTTGCGCACACGTTAAAACCAGTTCCACTATTCAAAAGATTAGGCCATTGTGTGTCGATGGAAACGGATGATAAAACTGATCAAACTGCATACACGGAGACTGGATGTAAAAAAGAGCACATCAGTGCTTATCCCATTATCCTCGAAATAAACGAATAAAACAAAATAGTAAAAAAAATATATAATATAAAAAAAATTGAAAAACACACAGCCAAACCCTGCTAAATGTAATAATTATGAACATAGCAGAGGACGATTTAAATCATTAAGAAAGAAACAGCTTCAACAGCAATTAGATAGTTATGGAAATTTAACACAAAAAGCTTGCTATCTTGATATTGTGTTATTGTTGATTTGATATTGTGTTAAAGCTATTCGCTTTACAATGAAAAATTTAAAAAAATCAAAATGAATGCAACAAAAGTATTAATCATTACTTAGCTCTCCCTCCTCCCCCTCAACTCTCTCTCTCTCTCTCTTCTCTCTCTCTCTCTCTCTCTCTCTCTCTCTCTCTCTCTCTCTCTCTCTCTCTCTCTCTCTCTCTCTCTCTCTCTCTCTCTTATCTATCTATCTTATCTTATAATGCATATAATTTAGTTGGTCTTATAAAACGCTGACGAGTATTCATTTTCTGAGTGCTGGATATTACAAAACAGAATGTAGTTCATCTGCCTTTTTTGCATAATGGATATTCTAAATAACTATTATTATGCACTCTTTTATAGCTCAAATGATGGACAGTTAGATCTGATACCCCTAATCTAAATTTTCTTGTAGGCCTAATATATTGTTAATGTTGATCCATGCCAAAGCACTGAAGAAAGTTTAACATCAGCTTCACGATTAAAGCTGCTGTGCATTGTCAAATTATTTATACTTGTGATCATCCTATTTTTACCACGAGAAAGAGACAGAGACAGAGAGACAGACAGAGAGACAGACATACAGAGGGAGGGGAAAAGGCAGAGATACAGAGATACATAAACAGAGACAGACATAGACAGACACAGAGAGAGGAAGAAGAAAGAAAGAAAAAAAAAAAAGAGAGAGGAGAGAGAGAGAGAGAAGAGAGAGAGAGAGAGAGAGAAGAAGAGAGAGAGAGAGAGAGAGAGAGAGAGAGAGAGAGAGAGAGAGAGAGAGAGAGAGAGAGAGAAAAGAGAGACAGAGAGAGAGAGAGAGAGACAGAGTCAGACAGACACACACACACCACAGACAGACACGCAGACAGATAAGAAACAGAAGAGAGAGAATCAAAGTTAAACACTGTGCTGACAACTTGCCCTTTCTTCATCCCAACCAACCGGCAACTCACAGTCAGCAACAACCCACAAACAGCATACTCTCAGTCTTCACAGCAAATTGACAGCAATTAAGGCCCCCGCCAGGACAGCGAACTATCCCCTAGGGACTATTTTCGTTACTGTGCTGCTGTTTGTGTGTCAATTTGATTCTGTTAGTGGTTCTCCCCCCAGACTGTTTTTAGATCGAGTCAGTAGTTCTCTTGGAGAAGAAAAGGACTTTCAATCTATTTCAGTACTGTGTGCAGAGTCTTCCTGTCAAATAAAGTTTGGGGCGTATTGCACGGTTACCTTCTTTGTTGTTTTTTTAACTGATTCAGTTCTTCATTAGAGGGTGAGTAGTCATGAAACTAAAGATATAGGTATGTATCCGTCAGTCTCACAAGAAAGAAGAAAAGCTGTGCGCGCGCACGTGCACCACACACACACACACACACACACACACACACACACACACACACACACACACACACACACACACACACACACACACACACACGCACGCACACACACACACAATCTAGTCTTGAATTAATTCATCTTCAAAGGGTACTCTCCCTTCACATCTTTCATTATGCAAAAAACAAGAACAGTGCAAATTTTGTAAGTTCACTTTAAGAACTGTTGTTTTCAAAGACTTTCGTATCCTGTCATCAGTTCCAAGATACCGACATTCTTCTTCACTTAGCAGAAAACTTAAAACAAACAAATGAAACACAAGTTTTCACTTGATTTCATCAATTTTCTTGAAGGATATGACAAACCAAAGAATAGACAATCACGGGCATGCTATCTTTGTCGCCCTCTAATTTCCATGGCTGATCAAAGAAAGCAACGGCACGTGCGACTAAAAAGATCACAGAAAGGAAAAGCCGAAAAAAAAAGTAAAACTCATAGCACACACAGGCTCGTTTCTTTCTCTCAAGAACATTGCACTCTATATAACATCGTTATTTTTTTCCCCACTGACATCAAAGCCTAAACAGATTTATATTCTGCCCCTCATGCGTGTTGCTCTCTTCATTATTACCACAGAATCATGTCCTTTTCCGTTGATATGTTTTTTTATTTCTGTTCTTCTCTCTATCTCTGCTTTCCTTAATGTCTTGATGTTAAACACTATAATCAGAAATGACGTCTTCTGACTTGTTCTGTATGTTTATTGTTTTGGGATCATCATCATATTATTTTGATTCTATATCCAGTAGCAAAACCATCATCGATAACTTTTATCAAAAAACATGTTGTAATGTAGGACGTTCGAATAAAACTAGAGCTACAAATTTACCAGATGACTTACCACTCGTCAGTTTTAAAGAAAAACTGATTTATATCTCCTTTAATCCGACGAAACACTTTTAGCCCCACA
>CM060318.1:10493412-10495912 GCA_030674155.1 Stramonita haemastoma
TAGCAATCAGTCACTGAGTTAATCAACATTTATTTGCTCATTTTCCCTCCCTTCTGATTCGTTTATCTATCCACGGATGCCTGTTTATCTAATTTTCTGTCTATCCACATAGGGAATTGCTTCTGTGATCGACATGTGCACGTGATAAAACAGTTTGAGAGCCGCGATGGAGATGAGTAGCAAAACAGTAATAAAATAAATATTGTTTATGTTTAATTTGAGAGATATTTGGAAGAACAAAGAAAAACCCAGAGAGAAATGAGCAAACATAATATTATGAAATGAGATGGAGAGAGGGACATCAAAGAAAGAAAGAAAGATAAAAAAAGAAGGAAAGAGAAACAAATAGATAGATAGCTGATAGATAGACAACTGGATAGCTGGATAAATAGATAGATAGACAGACAGACAGACAGACAGACAGACAGACAGACAGACAGACAGACAGACAGACAGACAGACAGACAGACAGACAGAGAGAGAGAGAGAGAGAGAGAGAAAGAGAGAGAGAGAGAGAGAGAGAGAGAGAGAGAGAGAGAGAGAGAGAGAGAGAGAGAGAGAGAGAGAGAGAGAGGAGAGAAGAGAGAGAGAGAGAAGAAGAAGAAAAAAAGGAGGGAAGAAAAAAACCGAAAAAGCAAAACCCACAGACAATCACAGACAGACAGACGGAAAGACAGACAGACAGACATACAAACAGAAACAAAGAAACAACATAGAAGAAGATGCCACAGAAACAGCAGGACTCCAACCCTAGCAGAGAAATCACCACTTTACGGCCCCGAAGGACGGGGGCCCCAGATTAACCGTCTGTCATCAGCAGAGAGGCTGGCAGGACACCTCCTTCACATCGCCAATGCCAGACAGCCAGACAGATGGACAGTGTCCACGGCTGCTCCTGTCCTAGGTCCAGAATCAATCTACCTCTACGCCCCAGCCCTCCGGCGGTATTACAGATCTGATGTTTCCACTCTCAGACTGTGTTCGGTTACTTCTTCTGCTAAACCAGGTTGTATTATGTTTTAAAGGAGGTGATTTGACAAACACGTGTCATGGTTTGGAACAATGCACAATGATGTAAGTTAGGTGACAAGGCCTGCGTTAAAATTTTGTTGTGCTTTAAAATACAATGCACAATAAAAAATATATATATATATATTATATACATACATATACATCAATGATGTCCTAAAAGTGTCGAAAGATAAGTCTATGTTGTTTTCCGTGAAAACAGTGTTCAATCTACATATTCTCAGAATCTGGTTTACCAAAATTCGTATTCCTCAATTATTTTTGCCCATAAATTCTCTTGTTTGGATTTTTCAAATGTCAACGTTCTGAGCAAAAATAACCTTTAAAGCTTTACTTAAAACGTTTTGTGGGGGAAAAACTTCATCAAGAGATAAAGACGGTTATACCAGAACTAGAGCCATGGCCACGGCAGTTATTTTGACTGTGCTTAAGATGCACGGTATACATTTGTTCCCATGTCCTTCTCTGTCATAAATAGACACTTCATGCGGTGCTGTATTGGGAAGTTGTCCCATAAAAAACATCTAAGGCTGAGTGTTGAAGACAGTTCTTCATTGAAGAGTGCACATTATCTATGCGTAGCTGGGAATAGATGTAACTTAAAGGCAACACTGATGATGAACAACATAGATAACCGGAGTGAATGAAGAACAGCGGAGAAATGGAATGTATAACCCAGTCATTCAGTCTCCTACAAGCCACTATTGTATGCACTCATCCATTCACCACACCACCACCCCTGGGGGAAAAAGGAAAAAGAAACAGATATTGGAATGTGTTGCCATACGAGGCCGTAAATCTGAAATGTGGAAGCAACACAACCTATCAATAATTTGATAACAAAACATCATTAATCCCTTGAATCATTGATCAACTGATTCATTCATTTATCAAAAACTCATTGATCAACAAAACTAGTCAACCGCGATTATTCTTAAAAAAAAGCCAATTCTCTTAAACCCCTTACAACAGACTCCATCGCCTCATTCATGAAGCTCTGGGTGTCATAACTACTAAACCCCTAACACAAATACAGAGACAAGAGTACAAGACTATGATTTCCTATTTCAATATCTACTTTCTCTGAGGGAGCTACAGGGCAAATCTTCACTTAGCACACACAGTATGTTCTTTGACTCCTCTGCTGAAAAGCGTAGTCATCTGTATTATTTGCAGAAGCTGCTTAGCTCAGATTGCGCGCATTGGCTGAATAGGGAAGTGGACATTGATTGGTGAGCTTGCTGATACAGCCAGGGCATAAGTAGATTGGGGCTGGTCTTTGATTAATATCTTCTGACTATACGAAGGACATGAGGCAAGACAGAGCAGTATGTTTTACCAAAATGTATATTATTATACCTTAGGGGTTCATAAATTTATGGCTTATTCAGGAAATGATATTGGACAAAACCCAAACTGCATGCTACACATACACACACACACACACACACACACACACACACACACACAC
>CM060318.1:10505912-10510912 GCA_030674155.1 Stramonita haemastoma
ATCTTCCTAGAATGAAAAACAATTACAATATTTAAACACAAGAACGATGAGTAAGAGACAGACAGACAGACAGAGACAGAAAGGAAGACAGAGACAGCGACAAAGACACAGAGAGAGAGACAAAGGGGAGAACCCAAGAACTTCCTTATTGGTTTCTCAAGGCACGATTCCATCTAGTATTTCTTCAACGTGTAAACTATTCCAAATCACATCATAAACTCAACCAACAGTTTTTCTCTGACAAACCAACCAACACAGCAGTGAATGCCCTTGCCTCAGACAAACACATAAATTTGGTGAGAGAGTCATTCAATTCCATTCAAATACTTCAATATCTCAAAACAGAGAAAAACCGTCAGCATATCAAATATTCTCCTGGTTCGTTTATCCTGTGGGGATGCCGGGTGGCGGTGGGGGGGGGGGGGGGGGGGGGGGGGGGGGCGTCAGTATAAGTAGCATCCCCACCTTCTGGAAGTTCTGTGTTAGGAATTCCTCTTTTCTATTCTTCTCTTTGTCTCTGCCTTGTTTCTTTTCTTCTTGTAACCTTCTCCTTGTTTATTTTCTGACTTCTTGGTTCATTTTCCTGCCTTTTCTCCAGAAAGACTTAAAAGATATTTTTCCTCCCATGCCGAAGTCGGATGTGCTGGGCCTGACTTGTCAGGCGCTTAACGGCAGCACAAGGCATATCCGCTTATATGACAGATAACAATAGCAACATGAAATCAGTAAACAAACAACAACGCTCGTGTATTACATTTGCTTTGAAAAAAAATACTTCTGTACATCTCTCTGTGTCTATCAGTCTGTCTGTCTGTCTGTCCCGCCTGTCTGTTTGTTTGTCTGTCTGTCTGTCTCTTTCTGTCACACACACAAAAATACACACACAAGCACACACATGCACCCACGCACCCACGCACCCACGCATGCACGCACGCATGCACACACACACACACGCACACACACAAACACAACACACACACACACACACACACACACACACACACACACACACACACACACACACACCACAAAGAGTTTATCTCTACTTGGGCAGACAGGCCATTTCAGAGATCCATGCCCGTCCATTTTGAGGTGGAGGTTTTTGTTGTCGTCTTTTTTCCTTCATCAGCAAAACTCCCACCAGGTTCAGAAATCCTCATTTTTCTGTTTATCGCGAATTTGCAAATATATACAACCAGCACACGTCACTTAAAGCCATGGGTGGCATCAAAAACAGAAGCTTATTGCAGCTGCAATCTTATCGAAATGCATGATTGTGTCAGAGACCATACTGGATGGCATAGATATATTGATGCCTCCACAAGCCCCAACCCTGCTTTTAGACACCCCCTCCCTCTGTTCTTCCATTGTAAGACAAGCATGGAAACAAGAAATTATTATGTGCTTTTTCATATCCAACTCTTCCTTTTTTTTTTGGGGGGGGGGTTGGGGAGGCTAGGGGCGGCATAATAGAAAGCAGGAATGGTTGTTGTTTTTTCTTTAGAATGCGTCATAACATTTCACAATTTATTTCCCTATTCTACTGAGGCTGAAAATTGCGCTTGCTGCTAATCTTTCGTGTTAAGATTCGGGTGTCAGTCTTATTCTTGAAAGTAAAGCAAAGACAACAAAAGAAATCATTCTCCTCTCTAGCCCATTAAAAAACAAGCAAAGCAACAAAACAAAAGAAAACCATAACCAGAAAACGTCAAACAAAACCAACAAAAAGCATACAAATCAACTAACGATGAAAAACTAGCACAACACACACACACACACACACACACAAACCACACACACACACACACACACCACACACACGCACACACACACACACACACCACACACACACACACACACACACACACACACACACAACGCACGCGCGCGTACATACATACAAATATCCATCCATCCATCCATCCATCCATCCATCCATCCATCCATCCATCCATCCATCCATCCATCCATCCATACTACATACAGACAGACATATATACAAGACAGAGACAGACACAGAGAGACAGACAGCAGACATACAGACATGACAAAAACAGAGACAGAGAGAGGGACAGAAGCAGAAGGGACACAGAATCAAAGACAGAAAGACAGACTCAGACAGCAGAGACAGAAAGTCGAGAGAGAAGAGAGACGAGAAGAGAGAGAAGAGAAGAGAGAGAAGAGAAGAGAGAGAGAGAGACGAGAGAGACGAGAGAGAGAGAGAGAGAGAGAGACAGACAGACAGAAAAGAAGACAGAAGAGACAGACGACAGACAGACAGAGAGAAAGCAAGAGAAGAGAGAAGAGAGAGAGAGAGAGAGAGAGAGAACAGATAGAGTGGAGAGTTAGATGAGATGAGAGAGACAGGAAAAGAGAGACAGAGAGAGAAGAAAGACACGAGGACAGAAACAGAAGGACAGACAGAGACAGAGAAAGAGAAGTCAAGATAGGTCAGCAAACAGTAGAGACAGTGATAGGAGGGACAGACAGTCAGAAAATAGTATGTGTGAGTAAGTCATGTGCATGGTTTTGTTTTTCATTGTGTTGCTGTGCAATATCTCTGCATCTCCTCTTTCTGTTTCTCCTTTTCTCTTACTGCCACTACATATAAGCTTAATCATGAGATCTGTTACCTCGGCTTCGTAAAAACCTAATCTCGTAATGGTCACATGTAGTAATCATGGAGGTTCCAGACACGGGAAAAGAACAATCTGTCAGAAGTCCATCAGTGTGATGTTTGTCTCCGCTGCTCACTCGTCATTCATTGTACATGTGATCTAGAGTGCAATTTGTGTTTTGTTTGATTGTGTTTAAACAAATGAATTCATGTCTTGTACTTTTTGTGCTGGTCATTCTTTGTTTGTTTGTCTCTATTGTTTTCTTTAATTTCTGTCTATATCTGTCTTTCTCGTCTGCTCCTCTCCTCTCCTTTCTCCCTCTCTTCTCTGTCTCTCTCTTCTATCTCTCTCTCTCTCTGTCTCCTCTCTCTCTCTCTCGTCTCTCCTCCTTCTGTCTCTCTCTGCTCTCTCTCTGTCTCTCTCTCTCCCTCAACCCTCCCCCCCTCTCTCTCTCTCTCTCTCTCTCTCTCTCTCTCTCTCTCTCTCTCTCTCTCTCTCTCTCTCTCTCAGAGCATTATCTAAATTGAAAATGCTTCAGACTGTTGTGGCTAATGCTAATATGAGTTTGACAGGAACAGTTGAGATAATGAGCATCTTTCTGTCTATCTGTCTGTCTGTCTGTCTGTCTGTCTGTCTGTCTCTGTCTGTCTCTTCCTTTGTCTCTGTATCTCTCAGATGATTTTCTATTTGAAAATAAACTGACTGTCGCGTTGAAACATCGAAAATGCTTTAAAGTATAATGATCATTGATAGCCTTAGTTTGACACGAAACCTTGAGATAACAATATTCCTGACAGTCTGTTTGTATGTGTCTCTCTGTCTCTGTCTGTCTTTCATTGTGTCGCTTTATATGTCTTTCTCTTCCTATGCCTCTCTCTGTCTCTAACATTACTAACACACACACACTCTCTCTCTCTCTCATCACTCTCTCTCTCTCTCTTCTCTCTCTCTCTCTCTCTCTCTCTCTCTCTCTCTCTCTCTCTCTCTCTCATCTTCTTTCTTTCTTTCTTTCTTTTTTGAGTAAAAAAGAACAGTGTCTGTCATCTGTTTTTCCACACAAGGTTTGTCAAAAGGATGGTGGTCATAGTATCGCATGTTGTGGAGAAGGTGACGATTACTGACAAGCCTTTGCGCGCTTCTGTGTTGCTGATATTGCTGAAAGCTAAGGATAATCATAGTGTGTTTTCAGAAAAAAAATATTGAAATGCTATTTGCTCCAAGTATTTCATTTCGCAAATTTCAGAATCTAGCTATCTTTCTCTGTTAGAATTGCAAAATCATTATGATAGTTCCCATTTTGCTGTAATGTCTTCGAGCTGGTAGCGTTGTTATTGGTTCCAGTTCATGTTATGATTTTGGTGCGAGTTGTAGTTCTTTTTTCTGCTTTTTATTTTGGAGCTGCTGCTGACGGTTATGATGATGACGATGACAACGATGCTGTTTTCGTTGTTGAGCAATGATAATATAAAAAAAGCTTGCATCTATGAATGTTGCTATTTTGGGGCTACTCATTCTGGCACATGATATTGAAGTCGAACTGTCTTAACAACTCGGAAATCGAATCCGTTCGGATATTTATATGAAAGGCGTGGATGATTTGAGTCTGGTGCTTCTGGTGACAGTCTGCTACATTAACTGTTAACTGTTACGCTATAACGCTCGAATGATGCAGACTTGAAAGTGTACAGTATCAGGAATAATCAGAATAGTGGGTATGTAACAGTGTGCTGTGTTTTGCAATGATGTGTTATGTTATGCTAGAAGAGAGAAAGAGATAGGCAAAGAGAGAGAGAGAGAGAGAGGAGAGGAGGAGAGGGAGGAGAGAGAGAGAGAGGGAGGGAGGGAGGGAGAGAGAAGAGGAAGAGAGGGAGGAGGGAGAGAGAGAGGAGAGAGAGAGAGAGAGAGAGAGAGAGAGAGAGAGAGAGAGAGAGAGAGAGACAGACAGACAGACAGACAGACAGACAGACAGACAGACAGACAGACAGACTGAGAGATAGATACAAAGACAGAGACACAGACAGACAGAGGGAGATCCAAACACACACACACACCACACACACACACACAACACACACACACACACACACACACACACACACACACACACACACACATCAAGCAAATAAAAAATGAGAACTGATCAAAGAGAATGTGACTGACAGACCACTAACATGGCAAAATCCTAGGCAAAAACAGCACATCAGCAAAACCTAACTCCACACAGTCATGAAAAAAAAAAAAGAGTATCATTCACAATCACAACTGTCACTCTGACTTGGCAGATAAAAAAAACTTGGCAATCGAACTGAAGTTGTGAGTGTGTGTGTGGTGGGGGGGGGGGGGGGGGGGAGGAGGGGGCTTAACAAAAGCGCTAACAAATCA
>CM060318.1:10515912-10528412 GCA_030674155.1 Stramonita haemastoma
CTCTTATTTATATATATATATATATATATTATATAACATCCCTCTCTTCACCCTCTCTCCTCCTCTCTCTCTCTCCCTCTCTCTCTCTCTCTCTCTCTCTCACTCCTCCCCACTCTCTCTATATCTTACTTATCTCTTGCCTGTCTGGCTGTCTTGAGTATGCACTTCCACAAGGCTACAAACAACGTGTGTAGGTGTGTATATGAAAGAGAGAGAAAGAGAGACAGAGAGTGAAAGAGAGAAAACAGACAGATATATTCAGAGAGAGAGATTCAAGAGATTCAGAGAGAGAGAAGAAGGAGAGAGGAAGAGACAGAGAGAGACAGAAGGAGGGACAGAAGACAGAAGGAGAGGACAGAAGACAGACACAGACAGACAGACAGACAGAACAAAGACAAACAGAGACAGATAGAAGGGGAAAAAAACACACAGACAGACAGAAACCAAAAAAGAGAAAATCAGACACACACAGACAGCCAGTCAAGGAAGTATGTGATCCTTTTTTGTTCAAACTGCACTGCACTGCACTGCACTGACTGTCCTTTCACCTCCACTCCAGATTTCAAATTCAGATCAGTTCTTGTGGTGGTTGCACAGTCAGACAACTGCTGTGAAAGGATTTGGCCAGTAAGGGGGGAGGAGAGAGGGGGAAAACCACACCAGACAGACCACTTACAGAAATTTACAAAAAAAATTCGACTGAAGTGCCGGGAATGTTGTACCATTTCTGAAATTATAATTCCATCGACTTGCTGATTTTTTTCGTCAGAAGGAAAACACAGACAGAGAGATAGGATGAGAAGGCGGCAAAAAAAAACCATACATAGAGAGACAGGCACACCTACACAAAAACAAAGAGAAATAGATAAAGTGAAAGAGAGAGAAAGATAGATAGAGAGATAAATAGATAGACAGACAGACAGACAGACAGACAGACGGGCAGACAGACAGACAGAAAGGGAGGCGGGGCAGAGAAAGAGAGAACGCCAATCGCAGGAGCTCTGAAAAGTCTTACCACTTAAGAAACCCCGACATTTTAGCTAACTAGATGAAAAGACATGGCAGATATTCTATGTGAGGGACTAAAGGAGAGAGAGAGAGAGAGAGAGAGAGAGAGAGAAGAGAGAGAGAGAGAGAGAGAGAGAGAGAGAGAGAGAGAGAGAGAGAGAGAGAGAGAGAGAGAGAGAGAGAGAGAGAAGGAGAGAAACAGATAGACAGAAAAAACATAGATAAACAAAGAGGCAGAGTAAATGATGAAAGCAAATTATGGCGTTAAGTTGGCACTGATATTAGTACTTAGGTTGGGCCCAGTATTTCTGTGCTCCGTACTTTGTCAGTCATGCAAGTGCTTTGTAGGTGTTCATCAATGTTTTTGATCAATTATAGCATATGGGCTACCTCTCATTTAATCAGCTCCCGCAATACACAATATCCTGGATATCACACTCAATGCTATGCCAGTCCTTTGAAGGTTTATCAGCACTTAACTTCAGTAATGTCCAAAATAACCTCAGTAGTGTCCAGTATACTAGTAGGACTTCACTGATGTCCAATATGACTTGACTGATGTCCAGCACTCCCGCCATAACTGCCTCTATTTATATTACGTACCATTAACCGATCATCTGCACTATTGAGTTTTTTAAAAAACACTTTTGATACGCAGACAATGCTTGTTTATTATATTGCATACAGCTCAACCAGACATGTATTTGTATTATGTTGCATTGTTGTATTGTATTGTATTGTATTGTATTGTATTGTATTGTATTGTAGTACAATGAAGAATAGTGCATTGTGTTGTATTGTACTGTATGGTATTGTACTGCAGTACAATGAAGAGTAGTACACTGTGTTGTATTGTACTGCATTGTATTGCATTGTATTGTTTTGTGTTGCATTGCATTGAAGTGTATTGTATAGTATTGCATTGTGTTATACCATGTTGCATTGTTTTGTATTGCAAACCCTTAACTGATACAAAGTTTCTCTACCTGAGATTGAGCTTCTTTCCATGTCGGGAGAATGCACCGCCGCAAAAGCAGCGCCCCCATATATTTATTATCAGTTTTCTTGTCAGAGTTTTTATTTCTTTTCCTGTGAGAGTGCTTTTTTTCTCTGGAGAACTTGTCCAGTGAACGCAATCTTGTTGCCATGGGGTTTTTTTACGTATGTTAAAAGTGTGGTACACGACCGGATTTCTGCTTGTGGCATCCTCCGAAAGGCTAGCATCCCAGAACCTCACCTGAGGGTTTATGGTGGGAGAAAAATATCGGCATAATGCATGGAGGCGATATCACGGCTTTGGTGTTTTTTGCCCTATTCACCCTGTTGCTAGTTTAGAGATACAATGTCTATGTGATTTAGATTTTCTTTTCATTCCTCGGCAGGCGCGCCCAGGTTCACCAGCGAAGAGATTTTATGTACGCAACCTTTTGCCCATAACCAAGATAGCCGCATTCCGACCTTGGGTTTGGTATCTCAATACACCAGCGTGCGTGCGGTTTTTTTTTTTGTTTTCTTTTCATTCTGTCATCTGTTCATGTCGGCACGCAATGGTCTATTCATTCGAAAGACGGAACGAGTTTTAACGTGTGCTGGATTTCAGTTTATCGTCTCGTCTGAAGGATTTTAGGGGGTAGTAGAGTCGGTACTGATGTTAACTCCTGTGGAAAAATCCTGAACAGGTGCGAAGGCGCTGACTCGAATCCCAGGCTGTCAGATTACGAGTGCAACGCTCTAACCACGAGGCACCCCCCCCCCCCTTTTACCTCCACATGATCAAGATTACAAAGAGTGATCTCATTGCTTACTTGTGATCTACTGACCCGGGTTCGAATCCCGTTCAAGAGGATTTATCCTCTGGAGCTAACATCGGTGCTGACTCCACTCCACCCAAAAGTTCTTCGGATGAGATTATAAAACATCTTTCTGCACAAGTTAAAACCTGTTCCGCTTTTCGGAAGAGTAGGCCATTGTGTGCCGTTTGGAACTGATGACAAAAATGACAAAACTGCGTACACTCAGGAACAGGATGTAAAAAAAAGGACATGAGTGCTTATTTCATTATCCTCGAAATGAAAGAATTTATTTATTTATTCATTTACTCATTACTTCATTTAATATTCTCATTATTACGTTTTTGACACTGCGGTGAAGAATCCTTTTTGTTTCTTTAAACAAGTATAATTACAGTCAGCTGCACAAATCTAAAGTAGTTTCTCGTGACATTTTGCACTCTGGCATTTACGTACGTGAGTACGTCTGGAAAACCCATGTATTCTACGGTAGCGAAACAGCCTCTGTAAGGTCTAAAAACTGTGACTATCAAATCTGACATATGGAAAACGTATGCACTTACTTTACATTCTGAAACAGCTGCTCAATGTGATTACAAATGATAGTTCTTTTTCAATTTTGGTTTTGTTTTATTCTAGTGTTTCATTCTTTTTTTTATATATTTAAACAGGCTGGTACTTGAGCACAAACTAGAGAAAATGTGGACGTGATGGCACATGAGATTCGCACTATTTTTTTTTCTGAAGGATTTTACAATCGTGTTTGGCAGTAGACACAGATTTATGTGGGCTTGTGTTACACGAGTGCCTTTCTTTTTTTCGGTGTCTGTTTGTCTGTCTTTTTTCTCTGTGTCTATACATAATTATAAGTCTGTCTGTTTGTCTGTATACTTGTCGGTCTGTGTCTGTGTCTGTCTGTGTTTGTGTGTCTGTCTATCTAACTATATGCCTGTCTGCATACTTGTCTGTCTATAGTCTGTCTGTCTGTCTGTCTGTCTGTCTGTCTGTCTGTCTGTCTGTCTGTCTCTCTCTCTCTCTCTCTCTCTCTCTCTCTTCTCTCTCTCTCTCTCTCTCTCTCTCTCCACACACACACACACACACACACACACACACTCACTCACTCTCGCTATTTCTTGCCTGCCTGCCTGCCTGCCTGCCTGCCTGCTGCCTGCCTGCCTGCCTGCCTCTGCCTGCTTGCCTCTCTCTCTCTGTCTGTCTGTCTGTCTGTCTCTCCCTCTCTCTTTTTCCCTGTCTCCCCCACCCTTTGTGCAAACAAACCAATATAGTTATTTTTTCTATCTACATAACTTAGCTGATGATATTTCAACAGGTATTAGTCTACCCTGTCACAAGAATAACAATAATGATCATCCCACTAATAATGAACTGCTTTACTGGCATCGCTGTACAAATATCTACATGTAGGCATTATCAAGGCAGATATGAGGACTGGCTGGGGTACTTCTTCTTGTTTAAATTTTATTTTTCGTTTATTTTGAGCATAATGGAATGAACATTTATTATTACAAGCAAACAAAATGAGCACACACGCGTGTGGAAAAAACAAACACACACACACACACACACACACACACACACACACACACACACAACACACACACACACACTAATGCACAAAGACACTCGCTAACAATAGAAGGAGAGAGAGAGAGAGAGAGAGAGAGGAGAGAGGGGAGAGAGAGAGAGAGGAGAGAGACGAGAGAGGAGAGAGAGCGAGAGAGAGACAGGACAGACAGACAGACAGACAGACAGACAGACAGGACAGAGAAGAGAACAGAGACAGAGAGACAGAGAGAAGAGACAGAAGACAGAGAGAGAGACAGAGAGAGACAGAGAGAAGAGACAGTACGACACAGAGAGACAGAGAGAGACACAGAGAGACAGAGAGAGAGAGACAGGAGAGAGACAGAGAGATAGAGAGAGACAGAGACAACAGACAGACAGAACAGAGAGATGAGAGAGAGTAGGAACAAAGAGAGAAGACGGAGATAGGACAGGCAGAAGCAGAAAATGAATTTACAACGCCCAGACAAAGTGATACGATAGGAACAAAGAAAAATACAATCAAGAATAAACACACATACTAACGCTCACAGAATAAAGGAGCAAAAGTAAAAATACAACAAACCTACACACACACCACAGACTAAACAACAGCAAACACACACACACACACACACACACACACACACACACACACACACACACACACCACACACACACACACACACACACACACACACACACACGGCACACACACACACAAACAACACACCCACCACACACACACACCCACACACACACTACACATACACACATACACACATACACACACACACACACACACACACACACACACACACACACACACACACATCAACACAAAACACACAACACACACACACAACCATTAAAAAGTGAAACTTTTTGTTACTTTTTTTTACTCAAATCGCACTGACGTCCCTTTTAACTCCACTCAAAATCTAAAATTCAGATGAGCCCCTGTGGGTGCAGACTCAACAACTGCTTTCAGAAGGTGAGCAAAGCGGCGGGGGCGGGGGCGGGGGGGGAAGTGCTGGGGGAGCAACAGCACCACTTCCTTAAGTTCAAAGAAATCGAGTTGAATGCAGACAATGCGATTTCATATCAAAATTCAATTTCCATTGACGTTCGGACTGTTCGCATGTCAACACACGCACGAAATGCGAGTATGTTTATGTGTGGGTGGGTGTGGGAGAGAGAGAGAGAGAGAGAGAGAGAGAGAGGAGAGAGAGAGAGGAGAGAGAGAGAGAGAGAGAGAGAGAGGAGAGAGAGAGAGAGAGAGAGAGAGAGAGAGAGAGAGAGAGAGAGACAGACAGACAGACAGACAGACAGACAGACAGACAGACAGACAGACAGACAGACAGACAGATAGACAGACAGACAGACAGACAGACAGAGACAGAGAGAGACAGACAAGCAGACAGACAGACAAGCAAACAGACAGACAGGCAAACAGACAGACAGAGACGCACAGAGATATGTACAAAAAGATATAGAGAAACACAGAGTGAGACAGAATGAGAGACAGAGACAAAGAGAGAGACAGAGAGAGACAGAGAGCCAGAGATAGAGAGCCAGGCAAACAGACATACAGACAGACAAACAAACAGATAGACACAGAAAGACATCAGACAGTCATAGACGGAAGGAGATAGACAGCTCACGAAAGTGAAGAGACAGACTGACACGGACTGACCGACTAACAGACACAAGGACTGAAGGACATTCAGACAGGCAGACAGCACAGAGAAACAGGCAAGAAAGGAGCAGAGACAGAGGTTCAGGGAGCAAACTGTCAACAGCGGTGCCAACTCCACTTTCCCCGAAAATCTTTCGGGATGAAAACCATAAACCGAACCCCATGTGTAAACCCATGCAGAAATATATTGCTTCTGCCTTTCGGAAGAGCAGGTCATTTTGCGCCAGTGGGAAAGGATGAGATTATTTACAAAACTGTACGCACACGAGGACTCGATGAAAATAAAAGGAATTTCGATTAAAAAAGATATGACAAACAAAGAAATGTAGAAGAGTATGTTAGTGCTAAATATTACCGCCCCTCTGCATCCACACCACGTACAAACGTGCATTCAGGCACGTGTAAGGAACCCACAGCAACAAGAAATGTTTTCTTAGAAATTGTTGCAGATAAAGCCACTCTGATAAGAACAGAAATACACTTGCCAAGAGGAAATCTTTTTTAAATGGGTGGCGCTGCTCTTAGGGCGACACGCACTCAACAGGGAGAGCAGCGGCAAATTTCGTAGCAGAAAAAATATGTCGAAAGTATTGTTTAATTCAGTTCAATTTCATTCAAATTAATGCCTACTCATACACAAAGTGCCGCTGGGTTTATATAACAATTCACATTTTCACTCATTTTAATTTGCTTGAAACTTGATGCCACGCCTTGTTTTGAGGGTCCAAAATGAAAAAAACATTGATTTGAAAAGCTAGCTCTTTGATTTGCTTGCTTTACAAGATTCAGCGCTATATGAATTCCATGCATTGATATTGTAGACATCTGTCAGTCTCGGAAGACTATGGACTTGTGCTCTAGGCTCTAGAGTGCAAAGCCTGGATAAGTAAGTATGGAGGTAAGCTGTTACCCATGCAGCAGACCCCCCCCCTCTACAAATCGCTGGAATGGTTCATTGGAAAGGCAATCGCCGATACGAATTGTTCCAGCGCTATCGCAGGAGCCACCAGAATATAGCCACATAGGCCTACAGCCCCGAACCGCCCTGGGGACTTCAACTCCCGATTTTTCCCCACGGATGGTGTCTAAACACAATACCTGTGTTCATACTAGTCTTTTTTATTTTGTTGTCATCCACATTGTTGTTATTTATCTTATCTGCATGCAATTTTACAATCAGAAGCATTCATCTACGCAAATGACACTTCCTAAAGAGTAAGAAAGAAATAATTAATGTGAGATCTGTAAAAAGCGCATTAAAAAATCCCTATGATGTGAGCGCTGACATCAAGGTAAATATACCTGGAGAAAAGAAATGAGCTACCTGTCAAAGAACCTTCTCCCTGGGAGGTTTGTTTCAGCATAAAATAAACTGATGTAGCTGTGATTGGAATACATTCTGATGCACATCTTCAACCGTCAGAAACAGCTGCAAAGTATTCTTCCGTGTCAGTATTTTCTTGCACTTTTGTGTGGCGTGAGTGGGGTTTGTTTTATGTCTTTTAGATATGTTACGTTTTGCTTTGTTTGTTTTGTTTTGTTTGAAACCAAGATATTTTACTGAGAATTTGTTAATCAAATTTGGTGTGTGTGTGTGTGTGTGTGTGTGTGTGTGTGTGTGTGTGTGTGTGTGTGTGTGTGTGTGTGTGTGTGTGTGTGTGTGTGTGTGTGTGTGTGGTGTGGTGTGTGTGTGTGTGTGTGTGTGTGTGCTGCGTGTGTGTGTGTGTGCTGTTCTGTGCGTGCGTTGTGCGTTGTGTGTGTGTTGTTCTATTTCTTGATCATGTTGTTTTTGTACTTTGCATTAGGGTCTGTAAATAATGACTGTCATAAGGCCCAGTTGGAAGAGTATGTATTGTCCAACCCATTCCTCTCTCTCTTCCCCCCCCCCCAATCTCTCCCTGTCTCTCTCTGTCTCTCCTCTTTCTCTCGTCTCTTTCTTCTCTTCTGGTCTCTCTTCTCTCTCTCTCTTCTCTCTGCTCTTCTTCTCTCTTCTCTCTCTCTCTCTTCTTCTTTTTCTCTGTCTCTCTGTCTCTCTTTCTTTTCTCTCTCTCTTTTCTCTCTCTTCTCTCTCTCTTCTCTCTCTTCTCTCTTCTCTCTCTCTCTCTTTCTTCTCTTTCTCTTCTCTGTCTCTCTCTCTGTGTCTGTCTCTCTCTCTCATTCAGAGAGATAAAGAAGACTAGCAAGCATAAGTGGTGATGTCATTCTTTAACAAAAATGTTCTTTCTCTTAACTTCTATGTTGTCAATCTTTCGTCGTCAGATGCTTTCTCTGGAATCTCAAATGAAATTACAACAAGACTAGAAAAACAGATATATAAGATAGAAGTATGTATAGAAAAAAAGCATAGTCAAGAACGAGATAAATATTAAAGGAAAGAAGAAATTTGTGTAAGTCTCATCTTGAAAGATTTCAATTTTCGCCGACAAAGATGTAGACAAGAAATGCATTTAGGTCAAAGAGCATTAAAAACACGCAGGGGGGCGGGGAAGAGAGAGAGAGAATGATGAAGAGAGAGAAGAGAGAGAAAGATGAGAATGAGAAGATCGATTGGACAAGAGTGAGAGAGAGAAGATATAGTGCAAAGAGATAGAAAGCAGCGGGGGGAGGAGAAGAGAGGAGAGAGAGAGAGAGAGGAGAGAGAGAGAGAAGAGAGAGAGAGAGAGAGAGAGAGGAGAGAGAGAGAGAGAGAGAGAGAGAGAGAGAAGAAGGAGAGAGAAGAGAAGAGACAGAGAGAGGAGAGAGAAGAGAGAGAGAGAGAGAAAGAGAGGAGAGAGAATAAGAGAGAGAGTGACAGAAGACAGAGAAGAGAGAGAGAGAGAAGCACATACAGACACAGAGACAAAGAAACGGAGAGCTAAAGAAAGGCAGCAACAGAGAGAGAGAAGAAAGAAAGAAAGAGAGAGAGAGAAAGAAAGAAAAAAAAAACCCAAAAGTAAAATTATGCCCGAGAAAAAAAGCCACAAAATGAAAGAAAGATAGAAAGGCATGAAGGAAAAAAGAGGAAAAGAAAAGGGACACACCAAAAACACCACCAACAAAAAAGAATAAAGAAAACCGAAAAAACATCACAAAGCAACTCAAAGCAAACAAACAAAAAAAATGGCAAGAACAGACAGACGCTTAAGAACCGAATGATGCACTTGCCTGCGCATTTTCAGTATTTATAGACTTACGGTCAATCCTTTCTCCTTTTTTTGTGATACATTTTATACATGCACGTACACAAGTGTCTATGCATGCATGCACGCACGCACCGCTCACGTACACATATGCGTGCGCGAGCGCTGGGGGGGGGAGGAGAGAGGAGAGAGAGAGGAGAGAGAGAGAGAGAGAGAGAGAGAGAGGAGAGAGAGGAGAGAGAGAGAGAGAGAGAGAGAGAGAGAGAGAGAGAGAGAGAGAGAGAGAGAGAAGAAGAAAATGAGAGAAAGAAAGGGAAAAAAGGGAAAGGACGGGGAAAGAAAGAAAAAAGGAAAGAAGGAAAGACAGAGAGAGACAGAGGCAGAGAAGTGAGAGACAGACAGACCGACAGACAGAGAGGACAGTGACAAAAAACAGAAAGAAAGACAGACAAGCATACAGAAAGAGACAGAAAGAACAAAGTAATATACATACATACATACAAACAGATACACAGAAAGACAGACAGACAGACAGACAGACAGACAGAGTAAGGACGACAGAGAGAAAGTGTGATAAACACAGCCCATCCTTGTTTAGCTCTTTTAGTTTCTATGCTGAATGGCGTCATAGCTGTCAGCTTCTGTACCACACGAGAAAGATGTAGAGAGGCATGTTGTGGGCAGTCTGGTCACCAGCAAGATGAGGATAAGAAGGGAGTGGAGAGGAGATAGGAGAGGAGAGAGAGAAGAAGAGGAGAGGAGAGGGGATAAGAGAAGAGAGGAGATGAGAGAAGAGAGGAGAGGAAGAGGAGCGGAGAGGGGAGAGGAGAGGAGAGAGAAGAAGAGGAGATGTGAGAGGGAAGAAAGGAGAGAGGAGAGGTGAGGTGAGGAGAGAGAAAGAGGGGGGGAAGAAGAGAGGAGATGAGAGAGGAGAGAGGAGAGGAGAGAGGAGAGGAGAGGAGAAGAGAAGAGGAGAGAAGAGAGGAGAGAGAGAGGAGAAGAGAGGAGAGGAAGAGAGGAGAGATAGGAGAGAGAGAGGAGAGGAGAGGGGAGAGGAGAGAAAAGAGAGAGAGAGAGAAGATGGAGAGGAGAGAGAGGAAGAGTACAGAGTAAAGTAGATGAGAAAGAGAGAGGAAAGGAGAGGAGAGGAGAAGGAAAGCAGCCTCACAAAGATAACAATGAAAATGTCTACCTCCCTTTATACAAGACCTTGCTCCCCCTCCCTCCCTCCCCCTCCAACCCCCTCCCTCCTGCCCACCTCCCTCTCCCTTTCTGAGCTTTTTCGTGTTGTCTTGAACAATCCGCCTCCTTCTCTGTCTCCTTCACACAAGGGGTCCAGGGGCAAACACCTTTACTGAAAGGAGTAAGGGGGGTGGTGGTATCTCACTATCTTTGTCCTCAAGGGTCATATGAAGAGCTCCTGACTTCAGTGAAGGAAATGCAAAGTGGTAAGGGCACGTCACATCAACCTCTCGACTTGCCTAGACTGTCCCACAGGGAACTGTACAAGTAAGGAGATGAAAAGACAGACAGAAAAGAAGAAAATAAAAGACGATGCGGAAGACACCATCAGAGAGTGGACTGACTTTGAGTGAAAGAACCTGCTAGCTACGAAAAGCTGAAAAACCCGCGAGGAGTGGAGGAAGTTGGTTGTAAAATTTTCAGTAATGCCTCAACGGTCTACTAGACTATGGGATAGGTGATGGTGATGGTGATCTTTGTATATCTTTGAACACTACTTTCAGTCATGGCTGAATTTTCTGCCTAAACTTTCGCCTACCCTCCTTGAGAGAGTACGTCACCAAAAGACCAGCACCACCTGCCATTTCAAAAAACAAATCCTGTCTACCCGGGTCTATATTTGTTTTCGAATCAGAGTACTATTCTCCACATTTTTTTGCCAGGGACAACTCTTTTGTTGCCGTAAGTTCTTTTACGTGTGCTGAATGCGTAGTGCGCAAAGGACTTCAACGTATCGGGTCATTCAAAAGACTAGCACCACTTCAAAGTCTAGCGAATTGGGGGAAACATTTGGGGCATACACGGGGAACAAACATACGATATCAGCTTTCTAAGCAGGTGTGTTACCTCTAGACCACCTGTCCACGCAGTGGTTATCTTGTGTCATTCTTTATTTTCTTTCTTTATGTGCCTGTATCATTTGTCTGAGCAACAGCATAATGTATAATATGTATGTATGGATGGAACAATGGATGGGTGGATGGATTAGTGGATAGATGGGTGGATGGTTATGTATATAGTTATATTCATGTATGTGTGTATGAATTATATATGTGTGCGTGCGTGCGTGCGTGCGTGTGTGTGTGTGTTGTGTGTGTGTGTGTGTGTGTGTGTGTGTGTGTGTGGTGTGTGTGTGTGTGTGTGTGTGTGTGTGTGTGTGTGTGTGTGTGTGTGTGTGTAGGCACGCGCGCACGCTTCTGTGTATTTCCCTGAATTGTATGCACATTTATACCACTTACAGTCACCACAAAAGCGGTGTCAGCTCTTTCAGTGTTTTTCCCATGTCCGAATGATTATGAAAGTAAGCTTCCTTCACAATTTTTTCCAAAAGACAACTCTCCTGTTGCCATAGGTTCCTTTTCTTACAACCAATACACGTTGAAATCAACACCTCAGTTGATTCATCCCCCCTCCCCACCCGCCCTCATCTGAAAGATTAGCACTCAGATCACCAGTCACGGATGTAGCGAAAGTTCAGGTACAGTCCTGGAATTAAACCCACGACCTTGTGCTTCTCTGGACAGGTGCGATAGCGCGTGAGGACCAAGCGTGTTGACGTCTACCTACGTGCGAACACAAGTACTGAGAGGGTATGGTTATGAAAAAAAAAAAAAAACACTTTCGAGAAAACTGCCTCATTGTCACTGACCTTTTTCCGGGGGAAAATAATCATCAATTTTGTTGCTGGACTTAAGTTTCGCCTCCCAGGGAGGCGGTCTTTTCAAATGTCAGGGCTATAGGAGTGACTGTATTCATGGTAACTAATAGACATGTCTTCTTCTCTTTTTTCTTGTTTGTTATGTCTTATACCAAGGGTTTTCCAATCTCAAGGCTTTTCTAGGGTAGTGTGGTAAAATATATTAGGATGATTTCAAGGGGGTGGGGGGTTGTTTTTTTTATAAATAAATGTAACAATGTAGCTAGTGTATAGAATACCACAAAGGCTTTGACGGAGTAAGGGGAATATTCCATACACTCTACTTCGTGTCTGTTATATCAATGGACGTATGTCACAGCCAGTGGAATGTTGTATACACCCTTCATCATATCTGTTATATCAAAAGATATCACAGCCTGTGG
>CM060318.1:10533412-10538412 GCA_030674155.1 Stramonita haemastoma
GATGCTGCTTAACTATTAGTTTGAGGAAAGCGAGTGCTCTGACAACTGAACTATCCCGTTCCCTACATGAATATACAGGAACAAGATTTACAAAAAGCTGCATATGCACGGCTGGGGACTGTATGTAAAAAAGCACACGAATGCTTATCCAATTATCCTCGATATAAAGGAATAAATAAATAAATAAATAAACAGTGTAACTAAATCTATGGCCTATGGGCAAAAACAAAAACACTAACCAAGCCAAAATGAGCAAGGAAAACCAAAAAAGAAAGACAGAAAAGAAACAGAAAGCAACAAATGATTTCCCATTTCCGTAGTTTTCCCCAGCTCCATATAAATACGTTAACTGGAGGCATATGAAACCACAAGGGAGCCATCAGAAGGGGAGTCTGTTTCTAAGCGATACAGAAGCAAAGCAAAATCTATGGGAATGTTGAGTGTAGATAGCATGCTTGAACTGAACAAGATTGTCTGTGGGGGGTGGGGGGGTGTATGTGTGTGTGTATGTGTGTGTGTGTTTTCGCGCGCGCGCGCACGCGTACGTGTGTGTGTGTGTGTGTGTGTGTGTGTGTGTGTGTGTGTGTGTGTGTGTGTGTGTGTGTGTGTGGTGTGTGTGTGTGAGGAGAGAGAGAGAGAGAGAGAGAGAGAGACAGAGACAGACAGACAGACAGACAGACAGACAAACAGACAGAGACAGAGACAGAGAGAGAAGGAGACAGAGACAGAGAGAAAAAGAGCTTTCTTTACTCTTTAATACTGTTTACATTATGTTATATACCAAAAAAATAGAAGCAAGAATTACCAAGAAGAGCTGGTAAGAAATAAATTTCGGATGTAACGGAAAGTTGTGTAGTTTACCTTTTATCAAGCAGAATATCAGAACATAATGCAAGGCGTACATAACACACATTAACATAAACATAACATGAAAGAATGGAAAGAAATACAGAAATCAAAGAGAACTAGAGACTAACATTCAAAATTAAAGAGAAAAAAGAGTAAAAGAAAGGAACAGAAATGAACAGAAAGAATTAGGCGAGAAATAAATCTGATTTTGAATATTCATTGATATCTATGCAAATGAAAACTAACAACGGCAACAAAAACAAGAGCCCTATATCATAAATTTACTCTACTTGGTAGTCAGTTTCGCCTCCAGTTCTGAACCGAACCCTATGTTGACGATCAATTTTTGTTCAAAGCAGAGGAGGAAATCAAAATCGATTGCTAGCGAAACGTCGGGTGTTTAATCTGAAAACAAAAGCGTGTTTTAATACTTCATTCACGCTAAAAAAAAAATCGATGCTTTGAAATCTGTGTTGCCGACAAAACGGTCCCTGCTTTCTAGAAACACAATATTCCATGAACAGTTTGGTCACTGAATGAAACATATGACTGACTGACTGACTGACTGATTGACTGACTGACTGACTGACTGATTGACTGACTGACTGACTGATTGACTGATTGATTGACTGACTGACTGACTGATTGACCGACTGATTGACTGACCGACTGGCTGACCGACTGGCTGACCGACTGATTGACCGACCGACTGACCGACTGACTGATTGACCGACCAACTGATTGACTGACAGACTGACTGACTGATTGACCCACCGACTGATCTGATTGACTGATTGACCGACTGGCTGACCGACTGATTGACTGACCGACTGACTGACTGAATAAATGACTGGTTAGCTGTTGTGCTATCTTTTGTGTGAGTATGTGTGTTAGTGTGTGTGCGTGTGTGCGAATGTGTGTGCGTGTGTGTGTGTGTGTGTGTGTTGTGTGTGCGTGTGTGTGTGTGCGCGTGTGTGTGCTTGCGTGTGTGTATGTTTGTGTGTGTGTTTGTGTGTGTGTGTGTGTGTCTGTGTGTGTGTCTGTGTCTGTGTGTCTGTGTCTGTGTCTGTGCCTGTGTGTGTGCCTACACACAATCATGTTGTGGTGCGTATATGTGTGTGCATGTGCACACGTGTCCACGTCTGTATGTGCATATATGCATGTGTGCATGTGTGTGCCTTCATGCTTATCATCATGGCTTGGCTTCGCGAACGAAGGTTAAGGGCACTGTCCACGTCTGGTGCAGGATCGCTGGTGGCTGTTCAGTCCAATGCGTGACAAACAAACCCGGCCGCAGCGGCTGCAGGGGAAAGTCGATTCTGGGGTTGATGTAGAGGGGACGCGGTTCTTCCTCCTCATTCGCCTCTCCTCAAGGGCCGCTCTGCGATTGTCCTCAAAGGAGGAGACCGACTGATGCACAGTGTGTCGCCAGGCCTGCCGGTCAGCAGCACGGACTGACCACTGGTTATGGTCTATGAGGCAGGCTGACAGAGATTTCTTCAGAGAGTCTTTAAATCTCTTCTTTGGTGCGCCTCTGTAGCGGTGTCCGGTGGAAAGTTCACCGTAGAGAACCATCTTCGGTAGGCGATGGTCCTCCATTCTAGAGACATGCCCTGCCCAGCGTAGCTGCGTTTTCAGCAACATGGCCTCAATGCTGGTGATCCCTGCTTGCTCCAGCACCTCAGCATTCGTGATGAAGTCGCTCCAGTGGATGTCGAGGATGGAGCGGAGACAGCGTTGGTGGAAGCGTTCCAGAATTCGCAGGTGGTGTCTGTATGTGACCCATGACTCAGAGCCGTACTGATCTTGGTGTCTTTCTTCAGGTGTTTGTTTTTCCAGACACGGTGGTAGAGTCTGCCAAAAGCACTGTTTGCCTTTGCCAGTCTGTTGTCTACATCTTTATCAATCTTTGCGTCAGAGGAGATTGTGCATCCCAGGTAGGTAAACTGCTGGACTGTCTTCAGTTCTGTCTCACCAGTTGTAATGCTTCATGCTTATACATACATGAAAAATTACCAGAAACTCCCGTTTACTAATGAATATATTTAAATGAAAAAAGGAGAAGCAAAGTATGCAATAAGTCCGGGGTTAACAGGAACATGGATTAAAAAAAAATTAAAACAGCAATTTTGCTTCAGAGTGAAGTGTCTGGAACATAATTATCGTAGTTTGCTGATAGCTTTGAAGTAAACCACATGGCCCACACATATTAAAAAAAATCAGAAGGGCAAAACTGAAGATTTAGTACGTCTGGTAGTTTTGTGTACATGTACTCTGTATGTGTGCGTGTGTTTGTGTGAGTGCGCACGCGTGTGTGCGTGTAGGTGTGTGTGTTTAGGTGTGTGTGTATATGTGGTGTGTGTCTGTCTGTACGCTTCTGCGTGTGTCTCTGTGTGTGCCAATGACTGTGTGTGTACTGTGTATGTGTGTGTTGTGTGTTGTGTGTATGTCTTATGTTGTGTTGTCTGAGTGTGTGTATGTGGTGCGTGTGTGTACGTTAGTGTGTGTGTGTGTTAGCGTGTGTGTGTGTTAGTGTGTGTATGCGCGTGTGTGTATGTGTTTGTGCGTGCGTGCAAAACGAATTAGTGTTTGTCCTCTGACAAATTTGAAAGGAAAAGAGAGGCACAAAAACAAAGGCAAAAAGAGACAATGACAAGACAGACTGTCAAATAAACCAAGAGACAGAGATACACAGATAAACAAAGAAATGACACACTGATTAGGCCGCAAAGGAGAGAAATGAAAAGAAACAAGACATAAAGCAGAACATTCAGCTATAAAGATAAACAGACGGGTGAACAGACAATCAGATAACAAAGTAAGGTACAGAGAGAGAGAGAGAAGAGAGAGAAGAGATGAGAGAGAGAGAGAGAGAGAGAGAGAGAGAGAGAGAGAGAGAGAGAGAGAGAGAGAGACAGACAGAGACAGACAGACAGACAGACAGACAGACAGAGACAGACAGACAGACAGACGGAGACAGACAGACAGAGACAGACAGACAGACAGGGTCAAAGACAGAGACAGAGAGAGAGACGGAGGGAGAGACAAAGAGAGAGAAAGACGAAGAGAGATAGACAAAGAGAGAGAGAGAGAGAGAGAGAGAGAGAGAGAGAGGAGAGAGAGAGAGAGAGAGAGAGAGAGAGAGAGAGGAGAAGAGGAGAGAGAGAGAGAGAGAGAGAGAAAGAGAGGGGGGAGGGAGAGAGATAGAGACAGACAGACAGAGACAGACAGACAGACAGAGACAGACAGAGGGATAGAGAGAGATGAGCAGCAAGGGGTAGAAAATACTTGGCCAAGGGAAAGAGTTTACGAAACCTGAAACAGTTTAAATAAAATAAAAATCAACAAAATACTGAAGAAGAACAAAACAATAAGGAACACAACGAAGATGATACATATTAGTGCTTTATCAGTGACAGTGGACGGAAAAGCACTCGAAGAAGTAACAGACTTCAAGTACTTGGGGAGCACCATATCTGCAGACAGCAACATCGAAAGAGAGATTGCAGCAAGGATCGGCCTGGCAGCTCAGGCCTTCAAGAAACTGAAGAGCGTCTGGAGCTCTGCATCCCTCAGCACTAGGACAAAACTAAACATATACCGTTCAAACGTCCGCTCGACTCTTCTCTACGGTGCAGAAACGTGGAGAGTGAACAAGAAGTTGAAGAGCAGGTTGAGAGGCTTTGAGGGGAGGTGCCTGAGGAGGATTCTTAAGATTAGGTGGGAGCAGAGAGCGACGAATGAGGAAATCTGGAGGAGGACAGGCTTCAACAACATTGTGCTGCAGGTGAAGCAACGGCGCTGGACCTGGCTTGGTCATGTCTTGCGCATGAAGAAAGGCAGACACCCTCTTGAGGCCTTGTTCTGGGCACCTCCTGGGAAGCGAAACAGAGGCCGACTCCTTGGGACCTGGAGAAGGACTGTGGAGGAGGAAATGAAGATAATGGGAAAGACCTGGACTGAGTTGCGGTGGATTGCCCAAGATAGGACTGCCTGGAGGTCCCTTGTCTGTGCCTTATGCCCCCCCCCCCCCCCCCCCCCAGCGGGGCCACGAGGATTGAGTGAGTGAATGAGTGCTTTATCAGCTACTATCAATTGGACATACAACCATTACTCCCCTACACAAAAAAGAAGAAGATAAAGAATGAAAA
>CM060318.1:10560912-10563412 GCA_030674155.1 Stramonita haemastoma
CTCTCTCTCTCTCTCTCTCTCTCTCTCTCCTCTCTCTCTCTCTCTCTCTCATCTCTCTCTCTCTCTCTCTCTCTCTCTTATTTTGTTGTTGTTTGGTACTGCGTGTTTCATTGTTTAGAATCTTTTCACTTGATGTTCTGAAATGCGGACTGATGTAAAAAGCACACGATTGCTATCTATATCCCGATAAAATACTTGCTGCCTTGCTTTGTGCCTCCTTGCCTTGTCTATCTCTCCTCGTAATCTTCTCCTTCCTTCTCTCTCTCCTCTCCTCTCTCTTCCTCTCTCTCTCCTCTCCCTCTCTCTCTCTCTCTCCTCTCTCTCTTCTCCTCTCTCTCTCTCTCTTCCTCTCTCTCTCTCTCTCTCTCTCTCCTCTCTCTCTCTCTCTCTCTCTCTCTCTCTCTCTCACAGACACTGGAAAAAAGGTTTATGTTTTGTTTTCGCTTTTATAATTATTTTTGCATGTGTGCTGCTTTTAACCTTTCTAATCACAGAGGTCGTATCAGAGCCCCAAGTTAATTAAAACAAGTAGTTCTGTCACACACAGGCACACACCTACACGAATTCCTATTTCTGGGCTGTGCTTCTTTGCATGCAAAAGTAGTGTTCTTTACACATATTCATGCATGTATGCGCACATAGGCGCGCACACACACATACATACGTATGTGTATATATACACAGATCGACAGAGAGAGAGAGAGACAGAGACGACAGACAAATAAACAGACACGCAGAGAGGGGGGCAGACAGACAGACATACTCACAGAGAAAGAGAGAGAGAGACAGAGACAGACTCAGAGACAGAAAGAGAGAGTCAGAGAGAGACAGAGACAGAGAGACAATAAACAAAGAGACAGACAGACAGACAGAGACAGACAGACAGACAAGACAAAGCTATTATAATTTTACTAAACAGCTGATCAATACAGAATTCTTTCACATCTGTGCTGAATTCTTTCACATCATACCGTTTACATTGACATCACAGCCTACCCCTCAGCGCGACAGTTAGTGCATTTCATTACCCATTATCATCATCCGCATCAACACGTTGCATGCACCAGATGGTTAGTGATGGGGGAGAGAGGAACACACAAACAGCGATAAAGCCTTCAGCCTTTGTTGATCGAACAGTCATCTTCTCATGTTTCTCTCCAGCCGCAACACTCCTTATTTGTTTTTTTTTTACTTTTCTATTTATTTTATACCACTTTGTGTCACAGCAGATCTCCCTGCGTAAAATTCATGCTGCTCTCTCTGAGGAGATCGCGTCGACACAAGTACCGCGCCATCCATTATATTTTTATTTTGCTTTTTTCCTGTCTGCATCTGTATTTTTTCCCTATCAGAGTGGCTTTCTTCTACGGAATTTTGCCAGGGACAACTCTCTTGCTGCCGTGGGTTCTTTTACGTGTGTTGCATGATGGTGTGTAATACACCATACCTCGGTTTATCGTCTCATCCGAAAAACTAGCACCCAGACCACGAACTGATGGATCGAATGGATGGGAAAAGTTGTTTTAGCCCAAGCGGGATTTGAACCACCGCACACTTCCGACCCGCCTTTTGCTTTCTAGACAGTATAAATAGCATCCCCACCCTCTGGAAAATCTGTGTAAGAAATTTTCTTTCCTGTCACTCTCGTTGTTTCTGCCCTGTTCATTTTTCTACTTGTCACCTCTTTCTGGCCTTTTTTTGTGCCTTCTTGGACCATCTCCTGCCTTTCTTTTCGACAAATACTTAAAAAGTAACAATTTTCTTTATGCCGAAGTCGGATGTTCTGGGTTATGTCAGGCGCTTAACGGCAGCGTGGTGCATTTTCACCTATATAGCGAACAAACCTATGTTTGTTGTGTTGGTGCTATATTATCATTATTATTATCATTATTATTATTATCATTTTTATTTTTTATTATTATTTATTTGTTATTATTATTATCATTATCATCATCATCATCATCATCATCTATTATTATTATCATCATCTATTCATCATCATATCATCGTCATCGTCGTCGTCGTCGTCGTCGTTGTTGTTGTTGTTGTTGTTGTTGTTGTTGTTAGTAGTTGTTGTTGTTGTTAGTAGTAGTAGTAGTAGTAGTACAGCAGCACAGCAGCAGCAGCGCAGCACAGCAGCAGCAGCATAGTAGTAGTAGTAGTAGTAGTAGTAGTAGTATAGTAGTAGTAGTAGTAGTAGTAGTATATCATTATTATTAAATCTTGTCATTATCATCAATTCAATCATTATTCACCTCCTTCTCCGTCTCCTCCTCCTCCACATCATATCATCATACATCATCGTCATATCATCAAAAGATATTGACAGACAAATCTGATAGAAGCATTAACAGAGCAACACTAAACCACCATGAAAATGATGCCTTTAACGCCTGCAAAAACAACTTTGTCTTTGACACAACTACCGCGCAAAATGGGTTTTGCTCCCAAAAAACCCCCGAAACTCATTTTCCTTAATTATGTGTTCATCACCATTCTA
>CM060318.1:10578789-10581635 GCA_030674155.1 Stramonita haemastoma
GAGAGAGAGAGAGAGGAGAGAGAGAGAGAGAGAGAGAGAGAGGAGAGAGAGAGAGAGAGATGTAAAAACAATAAAAAGAAAACAGTATTTGATCTTTTTTCCAAACGTCAAGGGCTACACACCAGCTTTAAAAAAACCGCACTTTCCCCTCTGTTTTTCTATATGACTCTTAGTATTATACCGCACATACTAAGACATCCACAGAAATAAAAGCCACTTTTAATGAAAGTCTAAGCTCTGACTCAAACCTTATGAGATTTTGCACAAATGTGGTAGGTTTTATCTGTTAAATGTTTTCAGCAAACACTGTACCCCCCCCCCCTCCCCCTCAGTCCTTTGCCGTCTGCAAGCTTCTTAAACGCAATATGCATGCGCGGGTTAAACGCTGTAGAACCACAAGAAATCCTCATTTGATGATAATTTTTAACTGTCTAGTGACTTTCTGGTATTGCTCTGTGTCTTCAGTCCTAAAAACAAGGGCACAGTGCACTTTTTCATACTGTAAAAAAACTGAGAAAAAAAATCAACGGAAAAAATTCCGGACCAGCACTCAGCAAAAGATTCTACATGACTCGCAAGCTGATACAGAAGTGTAACCAAAACTTTCAGACATTGAGCTTGCTCTTTGTCTCCCTTTTGTCTCTCTCTCTGTATTGTTTGTTTTGTTTATGGTTTTTCCTGTGTTTTTTTTCTTCTTTTTTATACTTTTTTTACTTATAAAAGAAGCATTTTAAATTAACTTTTTGGGTGTGTTATTACTTAGCCATAGTCTTTAGCGTTATTTGCTGTTATTTCTTTTCACAAATCTGTCCTAAAAAAAAATATGCCATATTTTTCTTTTGTCTAAACTATCATTTTAAACATGATACACTTGGACATAGCAGCAAGTTTACGCAATGTTGTTTTGTGTGTGAGAGGGGTGGTGGGGGGTTCTTTCTGTGCAAAAAAAACAAACCCGCAAGCCTTGAATTAACCCTTTCTATCTAAAACAAGCAACAACAAAAAAGAGCAAAATTAAAAACAAACAATTTTTTTAGGCCCTATCTCTTAAAAATATCATCTTCACAATAACAAAAAATAAATTGTTTCTCAAAAGTGTTAAAAAAAACAAAACGCTCAGAATTTGTTCTCTTAAAACTAAAATCAGCATTTTTTAACTTAATATATTTTTCTCAAAAAAATAAAAACTAAACCACTCAGCTTTTTTTTTCTTTAGAATTAATTTTTTAGACCAGAATATTTTTACTCCATCACATCTAAAACCACAAAAAAATCACGAAAAATTTCCAACACACAATAAAGCAACGGTCGAAACCTTCAAAAGATAACTGTTGCCTCACGCACACAAAAAAAGTAAAACAGAATCCTAACAACGCACTCGCTTCTAAAAACTAGACAACCTTAACCAGCCACAAGACACTTTCCAGGAAGCCAGATAACAGTGCACTGTTACCCTCAGCGCTATCGTGGTTCCCGGAGTGGGTTTCTGATTCCTTCGCACTGCAGAAAAAAATGGAGTGGGCTGGTTTTTGAGTCAGCTCGATCCTGTTTGTTTGCTGTAAGTTTTCAGTAATGATATCTAGTTGGCTTTTTTTATTTCCTCTGGTGTGTGTCGTCAATTTTGACAAGGGATTTTGAACTGACACTAGCTAATTCTTCCCTGTCCACCAACTTTCCTCTTCTTCCAATTTTCTCGTCTATTAGTAGGCGTTAATACCTTAAAACAAAGGAAATTTTAAAAGTACAGATGAATGATGAATGATTTTTTTTAGGTCAGAAATTTTCACATATAGACATGTGACTGCTAGCGTGCATGCTGGCTTTCGAAGGGGGACGGATAACCTAGTGGTCAGAACATTGCGCTGGTAATTTGACGACCCGGGTTCGAGTCCGGTCGAGGAGATTTTTCTCCTGGAGTTAACATCAGTGCTGACTCCACTTCCCCAAAAGTCCTTCGGATGAGACTTAAAACCGAGGCCCCGTGTGCGAACACACGCAGAACATCTTGCTCACACGTTAAATCCTGTTCCGCTTTTCGTAAGAGTAGGCCATCGTGTGCCGGCGGGAACAGATGACATTTACAAAATGCATACACTCAGGGACTGGATAAAAAAAAGGTACAAGAGTGCTTATTCCATTATCCTCGATATCAAAGAACAAATCAAATCAAATCAGAACAAATCAAATCAAATCAAATCAAATCAAATCAGAACAAATCAAATCAAATCAAATCAAATCAGAACAAATTAAATCAAATCAAATCAAATCGAACTGGCTGGTTAATGGATGAAGGTGTCTTCTTTTATAATTCTTTGTCAAACGCGCAGACAGCAACTACTGTATACCATATCAGCGAAAATAATTATGTTGCGCTGCCGTTAAGCGCCTGACAAGTCAGACCCAGCACAGTGTAATCCGACTTCAGTGTGGGAGAGAAATGTTATCGTGTCAAATGCTCTGACCACCAGCTGTTTGACTCTTAGTCTCAACAAAATTTCACAATCATGTTGTTATCATTTTGCCTGCAGAGACCAGAGACTCGAAGACACAATAGAAATGTTGATCATTGCAATTATTGTAATGAAACATGCCAACTTTTCTTTATATCCGAAAGTTACTTATTGTCTACTTTGATACATCATTGAGAAGAATAACCTACTTGTATGCTGAACGTTCAATTTTTTTTGTCATATAGACGCAAGGTTTGATTTCGTAAAGGATTTATTTTTCAATTGGCGCAGACAGATGTTAGATGCTAATAGGCTATCAGGATCACTACACGTGCATGTGCATGTTTGTATTCATATACGTGACATAAAGTAGTACAAAATACAAATACGTGCAAA
>CM060318.1:10581735-10591735 GCA_030674155.1 Stramonita haemastoma
ATTGAGGACGGCGCCCATCTCCTCTCCCTGGCTGCTTTACCTTCCCTGACCCTAAAGAGGGCAGGTACCCATTGACAGCTGGGTGGACTGGGAAGAATGTACTGAAGCCAAGGCGCGCCAACGTCACCCATCCAGTTGGTAACCACACGCGATGCTGCTTAACCTTAGCTTGGGAAAAGCGAGTGCTCTGACCACTGAGCTATCCCGTTCCTCTGATGTTAACATTCATTTTAAAAAGTCTTCTTTACCAGAAAAAAAATGGTTTGACTTTTGAAAAGGTGGTGGTGGGATAGCTAGGTGGTCAGAACACTCGCTTAAAGATCGCGTCATTTATGTCACCATTCGGCTGGTTACGGAAACACGAACATACCCAGTATACATCCCGAAGTTGTAATGTAGCTGCCTTGATGATGGGCATAAAAACGGTTGCATACGCAAAATCTTGGAGGTCAGACCGAGGAACGAAAAAAAAAAGAAATCGTGCTTATCAGAGGCTAGGAAACCTAACAAAGATAATGGCACAGGATACCAGTAAGGCTCGAACTCATCTGCCTAGCTCCAAGTCTAGTGCATGGACCACAGCGCCAAGAAAATGGTGTTGCTGTTGTTGTTGTTGCTGCTGTTGTTGTTGTTGCTGCTGTTGACCACTTATTTCGTTAAAACTTGGAAAGTTTTGTCTGAACTTAAGCATCTTATTTTCTGCTTTGATGAAGTTGGTAGTGTAGATATTCTTGCTTCCAGCGTTTGTGTCTGAAATCGTTACACGTGGGGGGGGGGGGGGAGGAGAGAGAGAGAGAGAGAGAGAGAGAGAGAGAGAGAGAGAGAGAGAGAGAGGAGAGAGAGAGAGAGAGAGAGAGAGAGAGAGAGAGAGAGAGAGAGAGAGAGAAACAGACACAAACACACACACACAACACACACAACACACACACAACCCCCCAACACCCCCTCCCACCTCCAAACGATCTCAATCCCTTTTTGATTATAAATCAACTTCACCTCTTCACATTAACGTGGCACGGTTCAAGAAATCCACAGTCGTAAACAACAACGCTGTTGGCTTGTTCCCTAGAAACAAAACAGATCACCCTCCACCCCCCCACTCACCCCATCCTTCACACCATTATTACCCAACACTTAGAGGGGAGGGGGGAGGGGGATACACCCCCCCTCCCCAAGATGCTGAGAAGATTTTTTCTTTCGAAGATAAGTTTACACTAAAACGATTTGACTGCACACATACTTATGACAAAAAAGACCAAACTGCATACATACCGGGAATGGATGTAAAAAAGAAAAGCGGGACGGGATAGCCTGGTTGTCAGAGTGATGTGCTAGTTAGCTGGTGGCCCGGGTTTGATTCTCATTCAAAAGGAATTTTCGTCTGGAGTTAACATCAGTGCAGACTCCACTCTCCCCAAAAGTCCTACGGATGAGACTATAAACCGAGGCTCCGTGTGCGAATGCATGCACATCTTGCGCACACGTTTAATGCCGTTCTGCTTTTTGGAAGAGTAGGCCATTGTCTGCCAGTGGGAACGGATGACAAAATTTACATAACCACTTACACACGGGGACTGGATGTAAAAAAGAAACAGCACAGGAGTGCTTATAACATTATCCTCGATGTAACAGAATAAATAGATAAATAAATTTTTAAAAATTGCAAAACTTCATATACATGGGGTCTGGATATAAAAAAAAGCACATGGGTGCTTATTCCATTATCCTCGAAATAAAAGAATTTTTAAAAAATGACACTTGCTGGTTAGAGACATGCATGCGTGAATGCTCGCGCACGCCTGTGTGTGTGTGTGTGTGTGTGTGTGTGTGTGTGTGTGTGTGTGTGTGTGTGTGTGTGTGTGTGTGTGTGTGTGTGTGTGTGTGTGTGCGCACGGGTACACACACACACACACACACACACACACACACACACACACACACACACACACACACACACACACGTGCGTGTGAATGCATAAACAATTATACAAATATGCAAGTTACAAGCATGTGGAAGCTCATGCACATAAAAACCATTCCTTTGTGTCTTCCTTCATACATACGCGTATGCATGCACGCACGTATGGGCTGTGACATAACTCTTACCACTGACATACCCACAGACTCCTCTCTGTCTGTCTGTCTGTCTGTCTGTCTGTCTGTCTGTGTCTGTCTGTCTGTCTGTCTGTCTGTCTGTCTGTCTGTCTGTCTCTCTCTCTCTCTCTCTCTCTCTCTCTCTCTCTCTCTCTCTCTCTCTCTCTCTCTCTCTCTCTCTCTCTCTCTTTCTTCTTCTTCTTCTTCTTCTTCTTCTTCTCCACTCTCTGTCTCTGTCTCTCTCTCCCCCCTCTGTCTGTCTGTCTGTCTCTCATTCTTTCCACTTCACGCCCACATCAGCCAAACCTCCCCCAATCCCCTCCCTAATCATCCACTACAGCAAACATGTGGACATCAAACACCCTCAGCAGTAGAGAGGCCGCCACTGCAAAATAAATGTACAGGGAACGTAGGGGTTACAAGGAAACATTTCTTCTTGTCAGCCAGCAAATCGATTCCAGAAATAATATGTACATTTCATTTATTTATTTATTTATCAATTTTTTTTGAGAACCAAGGAGCCCAGATCCGACAAGACCAGACCAGATCCAACCAGACCAGATCCAACCAGATGAGATTCGACCAAACCAGACATCCAACCAGACCAGATTCGGCCAAACCAGACCAGATCCAACCAGACCAGATCCAGCCAGACCTGACCTAAGCTGACCAGACCAGACTAGATCCAACCAGACCAGATCCGACCAGACCAGATCCGACCAGATCTGACCAGATCCAACCAGACCAGATCCAACCAGATGAGATTCGACCAAACCAGACATCCAACCAGACCAGATTCGGCCAAACCAGACCAGATCCAACCAGACCAGATCCAGCCAGACCTGACCTAAGCTGACCAGACCTGACCAGAGCTGACCATATCAGTCCTAACCAGATCCAAACAGATCAGATCTGAGCAGACCAAATAGTTCCATGACTAGATCAATCAGAAGGCTCCGTGCCAGGTCTGAAAAAAGCAGTTTGAACAGATTGTGATGTGAGAATGAGACTGGTAGTAGATTGTTGTTTAATGTTGATTGATAGTACTATTACTACTACTACTACTACTACTACCACTACCACAAACTACTACTACTACTACTACTACTACTACTACTACTACTACTACTACTACTACTACTACTACTGCTGCTGCTGCTGCTCATGCTAAGAACAATAATGCTAATGATTATATTATCAATAACTATGGTAATGAGAATTATAATGCTTATGCTAATAATACATGTGACGAAGATAGTGATGGGTCATGTTGTCAATACTGTAAATAAATATTTGTACAACAATCTCCAAGTTGAGATTTTTTTACAATCATTGTTCATTTACTACACGGAGCATGCATACATACCTTTACCTTTATTCATCTCACTTAAATCTGCGCCACCCTACGACTTTTTGTGACAGCTAGAACCAAAAAGCAATAAGAGCAAATCATGATCACGGTCAAACAGACACAGAGCTGAACGTATTGTATTTACAAAAAAACAGCCAGACATGGACATTGCCCTCGACATTTCATACAACAACAACAAAAAAAAGAACACCAACCAAAGCTGTGGCCAAGTCAAAAGCCCAACAAGTGTTCTGAGGGTGAAAAAAGGAAATGCTGTTACATCAAATGTGGCAGACTCCCCCTAGGGGTCTGGCGGCTGTCACATGGCTGTGTTGTCCAATCAAACAACTCATGCCAGTGCCTGCATGGACAAAGCCAGAGAGTCACGTGCTGGTAAGGCATTGATCTAGTTCGCCCTTCAGACCAGAGACCCGGTCAATATTGTTTTCCTGGTCGAATGTACATAGAGGATCAATCTGTCATGCAACAGCACGTTTCTTTCCGAAGGAATGGAATCTATTTTAACAACAAATAAATGAAAGTTTAAAGCTTCCTCCTACTCGTGTTTTGCAAATGGTAAAGGTCGTGGCTACATTTTTTTTTGAACGAATGAGTGGTTCTGATTTATAACTAGAACCTTGTTTTCTGGTATTTACTTTCATACATTCAGAATTTATATAAACAGGTTACCACTAAAGTGGGAGAATTTGTAGAGTTACAAAGTTCTCAATGACAAGAGCATTGTGGAATAGGATTTTGGGGAGGTAATGGTTTAGTCTTGAGTTTTTAGACAGGTTTTGATCTTGCTTAGTATCAATGCAGTTGGTAAAGTATGTTAGACATAAGAATTTCTTTTGCTCAAGCCCATGAGTTGAAAATATGCATAAATATATACAAAACTAATCAGAACAGAGGAAATAGTAAGAGTGGTAAATTTTTTTAATCATTCAGTGATAGGTGTCTTTGAAATACTATAATCCCAGTTACCATTCTGCTCAACATAATTATCATTTTAAAAAAACCCACTGTTTGGGGAGCATTTTATTGCCAACATCTTATATTGTGTTACAAGTTTTAGAGGCAGAATTTATCTGCAAATCATTAAGAATGTTAGCCATCTTAATAATAACATAAAAAACCAACTGCAGCTAAGACATCACTGTTCAGTTTTTCAATATTTTAGCAATCACTAGCATCAGGAAAACATACAATGAAGGAAACAAACATACAGACCAAATCTCCTTACTGCTTCACTTCAGCCTGCCCACCCAAAAGGAAAACCCATGACTATCGACCTGTCTGGTTGAGGAGACAGTCAGCCAGAAATAAGTGGGCAGACGTAGACAGGTGACACAACCCATTCTTACTGCACACAACTCTTCCAAAGACGGGGACACAGTCAAGCTGATTGCCAAATTAAACAGTGCGGACCAGTCCATAATGGGTAAACTAGTGAGGGGTGGGGGACTTGGAGGTCATCTAGTTTTCAGAAAATGGGTCCTATGTCTGAGGCAAGAGAATTACTTGGAAGCTGTTGGCTTGACCAGGTCTGTCCAGGAGTGTAATCTGTGGTACAGCAGAAGTTTATTTATTATTATTATTTTTTAAAAAAAGCTGCTGACTATTTTCATATAAATGACTTGAGAACTCAGTTGTCCCCCTTTCCATTAACACTATCCTATGTTAAGGGAGATAACCCCTCTCTCCCCATACACATGTACTGTACATAATATGTGTATGTTTCTTTAACCCAGTAGTGGGTGCTTCATAGGGAAGGATTAGGAGATGGCTGGTTGCTCAATATTTATTATCTATTTATTTTATTTTATTCTTTTATATCGAGTATAATGGAATATAACAGGCAACACATGGGGAAAATGCTAATAGTTTTTGCCTATCAATGAAAGACGAATTGAAGACTACTTGTTGCATCTTTGTTATGTTGCTTCATTTGTTCTCATAATAATATCATTTAGCCAAGTATTGACATCTGTATTGTCTAATATCTCAAATACCAGCCAACTCCATAGTAGCCATGATTAAAGAAATACAATAATACAGACTAGCAGATTACAAAGACTTAAAAGTTAAGTTCACTATTCTCACCACTTGTCAATACTTCTCATATAAAGACACAGCTAGACAAACGAATGGAGAGACCATGTACCAAACCTTTTCTTCTGTCTTGCTTTGACCCTCAAAGACAAGCTCTGGTCTATGAGCCTATCCAGCTGAGATAACAGCTAGAAATAGGCAGACACACTCACAATAGTCCAGTAAATCTACAACGAAAAGTGCCTTAACCTCAAAAATATTGCAAGAGTTTGTTTTTCTTCACAGATATGTAATACTATGGTAGACAAACAACATTGCAAAAATCGAAGTGAATCTAACGAAAATTATGCAATTTATAAGGGGTTTTATTATGTAATGTATATTCATGTGCTATGCATATGCATGTAGTTGAAACGAAAAGCATTTTGCTTACCTTCTCTGCAGTTTTGTTATTCAGTTTAGTCCAAGTGTTTATAAAAATCAATGGCACATATGTCCGAACTTGTGAAGGTCAAGGTCACACCAAGGTCAAGGTCACATGGACCTAACAGTGTTTTTTCTGGGCTGAAACACTGATCTTTTAATGTCATTCACCTCAAGATATGTCAGGTTTTGTAAGAATCAATGCTCAGTTATTAATTATGTCCTAAACCTTTTAGTCAAAGTCATGTCAAGGTCAAGGTCACCACACAGTTTTTTTCCTTTGGTAGCCAAAGTTCGCAAAACAGGGTCAGCGAACGCCACACTACTAACTGTTTGCTTCAAAAGCTTCTTCCTTTTCGAGAGGGTCTCCAACAGAATTGGAGCATTGAAGCCTGTGACAATCACCACAAGCAGGAGAGCAGTCAAGTCCATGCTTCGTGCATGTGCACCTCCTTGTATCACAGTCAGCTTTACAGTTACAGCGGATGACTCGGATGACGCGGAGAAGCTTCGTGGGGGCAGGTGGCAAGTTTGTGGTGATGGGAACAAGTTGGTTGTCTATGCTCTTCCATCCCCAGTCTTCAGGCCACAGGTTATTATTTCCAATCCACTGCTGGACCTGCAAAATACACTCGCTGACTGATACCTGGCAGCAGCAGAAGTTGGCGGTAAGCCATGAACTTGAAGAAACGTTGTTCCCACTGCCACTTTCGAGCAAAAGCATTGGTATCTGAGACTGTCAAGAGTAGACCCAGACTTTCCATCGTAGAGACACATCAGAATCTGTTGACCAGCATCAGCAACTTCATGTTCTTTGTTTTCCATGAACACCTCAGCCAGCTTGCACAAATGTTCTAAATTCTGAAATTTCCGCAGGCCTGTTCGTTTCCCAATACCAAAAGCACCAGAGGTTGTGTCACATCCTGTCTCTGCATGGATGACTGGCAGAATGTGGCACAATTTGCCAAGAGACAGTTGCATATGCTTGATGTTCCAGCATTTGCTGGGTTTTTCTCTGACCTTTTTACTTTGTTGCAGAAATATATCCTTAGCATCTCTACTGGCATGGTGAATCAAGAGAATCAAGAGATCAGTGTCATCCCCAACAACAACAGTGACCTTGCTTTTTGCGCATTCCAAGGCTTCAGCAACTATCATGCAATCAGCATCACCTTCACAACATGTGGCCATGCACATATTGTTCTGCAGTTCATAGCTGAGCAGATCAATAAAGCGTTGCTTGTTTCGGGGATTGGCAAGAAACAGGTCTTTCATAATCTGAAGAGTCATGTCAGGTGTAAAATGGATGTCAGTGGATGATTTCCCCTTTGATCTTCGCAGATGTGTGACATCTTTGGTTGAGGGACCAGAGAGATATCCATCGAACACTACAGTTGGATTCCCATATATCTCTTTTACGTGTCGGACGTACGTTTCGATGATGGATGCGTATGTGGACCCACGTGACCAAGGTATCTTTTGTAAGAGTGCTCCACCATCCAGGACAATATGCACCTCGTCAGTAGGCATCAGCTTTGGCATATTTTCCAATGTCAATTTCCATAGTTCATCTGCAAAGATTGCTCTGTTCCCTTGCTGAAGAAAAGTGGGTGACTCAAAGAGAGATGATGGGTAGCTTGACAGCTCATATTTGAAGACTTCACTTTTATCTTCATACATGTTGCCTGCTGCAGAAACAAGTCATTGGAACAACAGTAGGGGATCCACACTGACCAGGTCATCATCAATCTTGACCATATTTTTGGATGCCATTGCAATAACTTGATCTGATCTTTTGAAACTGTACTCTGTCACTTTCTGACCTTCCATCTTTTCCAAGATAGTGCTCCCAATCTCCTGTGCTCTGTGTGCATTTATAGATGGATCAGCAATGGCATCTCTGCAGATATTTTTCAGATCAGGTCCTTCAGCAAATGGGTCCCTTTCTTGCAAAAATGTGAGCATAGTCATCAAATCTTGCTCATCTTTCTTCTTTCTGGCAGTAGTCGTATCTTTGTGTTGTTCACTTGTCACGAATGACACACCAGTGAAAGTCTGCATAGCTTCATTCATGTCAGCACACGCTGGCATTGATAGTAGTCATGACAAGCACTGGGATTCAGAAGATTTGCATCTCTCTCTCTCTCTCTCCTCTCTCTCTCTCTCTCTCTCTCTCTCTCTCTCTCTCTCTCTCTCTCTCTCCTCTCTCTCTCTCTCTCCTCTCCTCTCTCTCTCTCTCTCTCTCTCTCTCTTGTGCTCTGCCTGTCTGCCTCCCCCACCACCCACTCCCTTGCCTCTCTCTCTCCCTCTCTCTTTTTTTTTCTTTCTTCTTTTTCTTTTTCTTTATTTATTTTTTTTGTTTTGTTTTTATTCTTCTCTTTCTCCATACCCAATACAAATTCTTCTTCAATTTTCTCTCTGATTTTTTTTTCTTTTTTTATGTGCTCATTTTCTTCATATTTTTTTAAAACAAGATCTCCATTTTGACATGCATTTCTATGATGTTACAACCATTGTTCTTGTTATTTTTCTGTTTTTTTGTGTGTGTTTTTATAAATTTGCTGTTAATTTGTTTTCATTGTTATAAATTTCTGTGATTGAGGGCTGGATGTAAAAAAGCCGTTACGGGTGCTTATTCTTTTCCCTTAATCAAAGTTTCAAAGTTTTAACTCTCTCTCTCTCTCTCTCTCTCTCTCTCTCTCTCTCTCTCTCTCTCTCTCTCTCTCTCTCTCTCTCTCTCTCTCTCTCTCTCTCTCTGGACGGAATAGTGGTCAGAACATTGCGCTGGCAATTTGACGACCCAGGTTCGAGTCTGGTGGAGGAGATTTTTCTCCTGGAGTTAACATCAGTGCTGACTCCACTCTCCCCAAAAGTCCTGCGGACGGATAACACTTTAAAACCGAGGCCCGTATGCGAATGCACGCAGAACATCTTACGCACACGTTAAATCCTGTTCCGCTTTTCGTAAGAGTAGGCCATTGTGTGCCAGTGGGAACAGATGACATTTACAAAACTGCATACACTCGGGGACTGAATGTAAAAAAGCCCAAGAGTACTTATTCCATTATCCTCAATATAAAAGAATAAATCAATCTCTCTCTCTCTCTCTCTCTCTCTCTCTCTCTCTCTCTCTCTCTCTCTCTCTCTCTCTCTCTCTCTCTCTCTCTCTCAAGACCAACAAAGCAATCTTTTTTTCAGTTTGTCACTATTAGCCAACAGCAATATTAGAAGTTAAATTTGAATTAAACTCGCCTTTCACCCCTATATCAGTTAAAGTGAAGAATGCAGTATCAGCATTGCATTGCTGTTTGCAAATCACACAGAAGTGTATGTCGCTCTCCATTGCAATCCTTTTGGAAAACCTGCAAAATGGTTAGATTTTCTGTAAACTATTGGAACCCTTGTTTTGACTCAAACAGGTTGCCATAGTTTCCCCTACACACGGAATATAGTGTTGGTGGAACCTGTCTCTAATAACCTCATGGATGCATCTTCTACTTTTTAAATCTTGTCTGTCAGTATTGGTATTATTGTTTCGCATTCTTTCATATCATTAAACTACACTTTCTGATTACTTATGTTAACAAAGGGTCGTTCCTAAGAAATACACTTTAAAATCCACACTGCTAACACAGAACGAACGTGTACACGTCTGTGAAAGCACTGTACGGAAACAACGTGTAGCCTAGTGTGAGAATATAGCAGAGTAAGCAGGCGAGTGCAACAGGTTCCACTCTGTTCTGGAACTAGAGGAGGGGCCAGCTGTTTAATTGTTTATTCCAGGCGATGATAGCCGCCGGGCAGCGGTATGCGGCGAGGATTTTGTATGGTGCCACAGTCGTGCTATTTTGAGTTTAATTATTTTCTTTTTTCTTTTCTTGTTGAGCTATTTGACGGTAGATTTTTCTCGATTCCTGTTTACTATTAGCTAATACATGTCTGAACACACTGGTGAAAAAAAAATTCTCTTGCAATTTTTTTGAGGTCATATCACAGTTTTCCTGTACTACAAGGTGACACAACCCATTTTTCTTACCGCCATCCACCAACCTCCCTCCCCAAAGACTTGGACACTTC
>CM060318.1:10596735-10599235 GCA_030674155.1 Stramonita haemastoma
ACTCCACAAGTTTTCCACTCGCCAATCTTATCACTATCACAGACGAAGAACATTTCCAGACATTGCCCCATTCAGGCAGACAGGTCTCATGGAGCGAGCATGCTGCCTACCTTCCTGCCTGCCTTCCTGCCTGCCTGCCTGCCTGCCTGCCTGCCTGCCTTCCTGCCTGCCTGCCTGCCTGTCTGCCTACCTGTCTGCCTGCCTGCCTGCCTGCCTGCCTGTCTGCCTGCCTGCCTGCCTGCCTGCCCCCTGCCTGCCTGTCTGTCTGCCTGTCTGCCTGTCTGACTGCCTGGCTCCCATCCTCAGAGAGTGACAGACAGATGCAGACAGACTCCACGGCCGTATCTCACAGACCGTTCAGTGCCAGATGGCTGACTCTGTCCCTGACTACTGTCACAGACCGTTCAGTGCCAGGTGGCTGACTCTGTCCCTGTCTACTGTCAGAGAGCGTTCAGTGCCAGGTGGCTGACTCTGTCCCTGACTACTGTCACAGACCGTTCAGTGCCAGGTGGCTGACTCTGTCCATGACTCCTCTCACAGACCGTTTAGTGCCAGATGGCTGACTCTGTCCCTGACGACTGTCACAGGCCGCTTAGTGCCAGATGGCTGACTCTGTCCCTGACTACTGTCACAGACGGTTTAGTGCCAGATGGCTGACTCTGTCCCTGTCTACTGTCACAAACCGTTCAGTGCCAGGTGGCTGACTCTGTCCCTGACTCCTCTCACAGACCGTTCAGTGCCAGATGGCTGACTCTGTCCCTGACTACTGTCATAGTGCCAGATGGCTGACTCTGTCCCTGACTACTGTCATAGTGCCAGATAGCTGACTCTGTCCCTGACTACTGTCATAGTGCCAGATAGCTGACTCTGTCCCTGACTACTGTCATAGTGCCAGATAGCTGACTCTGTCCCTGACTACTGTCATAGTGCCAGATGGCTGACTCTGTCTCTGACTACTGTCATAGTGCCAGATAGCTGACTCTGTCCCTGACTACTGTCATAGTGCCAGATGGCTGACTCTGTCCCTGACTACTGTCATAGTGCCAGATGGCTGACTCTGTCCCTGACTACTGTCATAGTGCCAGATAGCTGACTCTGTCCCTGACTACTGTCACAGTCCGTTCAGTGCCAGATGGCTGACTCTGTCCCTGACTGTGCCCCCGTGCTTCACAGAACTGATCCCTGCAGAATGACATCAGGGATTCTGGCTGGTGGTAAGGGGGCAGGCAGCTGTTGTTGTTCCGTGCAGTGATTCAGGTCACAACTAAGGAATCATGTGATTTTTTTAATGCTTTACTCCATGTCTAACTTTTTGTTTTGTGCCCTTCTGGCTGTCTGTCTTGTTAATCTCCTCCCCTCTACCTTTTTCTCTGAAGAAGTTCAAAACAAACAAATGTGACGCTCCACCACATAAGGAGTCGCATTGCACCAGAGGTCATTTTTTAGTTATTGACAGGTTATCAATTTGCAATAAAAGCACTATCCAATACAAAAAACAGATTGAAAATCGGACAGTTCTGTGCAAAGTTATTATAACTTGAAATGCTAGACAGCAGGAAATGTCAAAATGAGAAATTGACAAGTTTAGCATCCTAATAGGTGGTCAGATTCAGGGCTTCGCTCTTTTCAAATCACGTTTAAAGACAAAAGGAAACAAAATTATGTCTTGATATTTCACTACAAGGTAGAATGAGTGCTATAGTTTTATAATCATTCAAAATCTAAAAATCGACCACCTCACCCCCACCTGCCTTTAATGGCTCCTAGCAGAAAAGTGGATTATGTGCTAAGCGACTCATTTTGTGGTGGAGCGTCACAAATACTAATCTGTAAGAAAAGCAAGGTATCTAAGAAAATACAATGGAAATGATATCTAAAGTTATCTAGTTTTTAAAATTGTAGCATTTTGAGAAAAAAAAAAGTCTTCCGGAGTAAAAGAACTATAGAAGAAAAGAAAAAAGAAAAAGAAAAAAAGGGGCACCCCCATCACAACCAGCCAGAACACATAACAAAACAAATCAAACATAATGCGTGTGAGAAAAACAGCAGCAGCAACAACACACCTTTATCCCAATCGTTTATTTATTTCAGAAAATAAGACATACAAATATTCTCTCAGAAAACTAAGAAGCAAACAAAGAAGACAACAAACACCAACTCAAAACAAACAATATAATCAAACTAACCAAATGCAAAATCAAAAACGTACAAGAAATCTCACTCCACAAGTTTTCAACTCGCCAATCTTATCACTATCACAGACGAACAGAGCATTTCCAGACATTGCCCCATTCAGTCAGACAGGAGTCTCATGGAGCGAGCATGTTGCCTGCCTGCCTGCCTGCCTGCCTGTCTGCCTGTCTGCCTGCCTGCCTGCCTGCCTGCCTGCCTGCCTGCCTGCCTGCCTGCCTGTATGCCTGTCTGCCTGCCTGCCTGCCTGTCTGCCTGTCTGCCTGTCTGCCTGTCTGTCTGTCTGCCTGCCTGCCTGCCTGTCTGCCTG
>CM060318.1:10611735-10624235 GCA_030674155.1 Stramonita haemastoma
GGCCTGGCATTTCACAATATGAAATACCCATGAAAGACACTCGCATTCGCCCAAGCTAAAAGCTGTGTCACTAATTGATGTCAACTAATTGCCGAGGCCTACTCTAAAATGTTATGTTGTGAAATGTTGTGTTGAGATTGCCTTTAGCCATGACAAGCTCTTAACATAACAACCTGCACTCTCACTTTCGAGGAGAAAAAATACTCTGAAGCTGGCGGAGTATGACTGCCTATATGGTGAGGTACTTAAAAACAGTCATACATTCAAACTTCTCATTCAGTGTGCAATTTCAATCTCACAGTGATTCCCAGGTGGGATGAGTGAGTCAGAGTACACATTATGGGTGACCCCCAGAGTGTTAAACTGGGGAACGCTAAACAAGAAAAACAACAACAACAACAGCAACAGACACTCACATACAATAATTCAAAAGAAACTGACGACAGCCATAATAATTGGGATAGTAATGGCTATAGCAACGACAAGAAGAAAAAGAAGCAGAAGAAAAAGAAGCAGAAGAAAAAGAAGCAGCTGCAGAAGATGAAGGCCACAGGACCTAGAAAACAGGATGAATGTACTACACATAAAAAGGTAAAGGTATCCCATCACCTATGTGGTCATAGGGGAGCGAGGCATCAGAGACCTCAGATTCTCCAGAGGCCAGCATATTGAGGGCAGCGCCAATAATCATCCCCCTCGCTGCTTACCGTACCTTCCCTGAACCTACAAAGGGCAGATGCCATTTTACAGCTGAGTGAACTGGGGGACTGCACTGAAGCCAAGGTGCACAAACGGTCACCCATCCAATTGGTAACCACGCTCGATGCTGCTTAACCTTAGCTTGGGGAAAACCATATAATTATATTAAATATGGAATATAAAAACAAACTTAAATGTATTATTTCCTTTTGAATGACTTGTCTTAGGCTTTTTTTTATCCCATTTTCCCCCCATCTCCACCTTTCTATGTTTTATTTTCTTTACATTCTTCGTACTATAAAAAGCGGAACACATATAAACTCCATAAATGTTCAGCTTTTATATCTTGCGCGTGCGTTTCCTGATGCGCTCGGGTGACTTTTACTTTCAGCGCCAATGCTAACTGGTCTTTGATGTTCATGGTTTGTATCTCGCACCTGCAGTTGTCACCTTAGACTTCAATCTTAATTTGTGGGCATAAGGAAAATAATAATGGCAGAAAAAAAGAAAGGAGAAGAAGGGACTATTTGAGAAAAAGGAAGGAATAAAAGCATAAACACCCCGCCCCTCAAATAAAGAATAAACATCAACAAAAAAAGAAAACAGAACAAAAAATCAGCAAAAAACAACCAAAAAAAAACCAAAACAAAAAACAATACAAAACAAAACACAAAACAAAACCGCTCACCGCACCGTTTCTGCTACTGATGCATGCTATCTACAAAGGTAAATATAAATAGAAAAACAAACTTCAAGCATTTTCAAGATAAGATAACACCAGAATCAATTGGTTTAGGTATAGGTATTGGTAAGTAAGCGTATCATCAAATACAAAATGTATTAATCAATGAATCAATCACTCACATTTCTTTTCTTCAAGGATAATGAATAAGCGCCATGTGCTCTTTTACATCTAGTCCCAGCTCTTATAAAGGATAACATTTTTTTAAAAAATTCATCTTTACCAGTAGGAATGTTAAAAAGCTGTATTGGTGGTAAATGTTGTTTGCTACAAACAAGAATGCTTCAGTTGTCTTCCTTGTAGCTGCAGAAAAAAAACAACAACTCCTGTAGTGATGGCAGAAGTACCACATGGCAATAATAATATAATAATAATAATAATAATAATAATAATAATAATAATAAAAATAGTAATAGTAATAGTAATAGTAATAGTAATATCAGTAGTAATAATGATAATGATGGTGATGGTTATAAAAATGCAAATACTACTATTACTACTACTACAATCAATGATAATTATAATGATGATGACACTACTACTACTACTACTACTACTACTACTACTATATACAACTACTACTACTACTACTACTACTACTACTACTGCTACTACTACTAGCTACTACTACTACTACTAAACAATAATAATAACAATAATAATAAAAACGATGACAATGACAATAATAGTAATGATAACAATAATAATGAAGATAACACTACATCCACCACCACTACTAACACACACACACACCCTTCTCCCCCCTCCCCATCTTCCCCTCTCACTCCCTACCCCCTTCTCCCCCCTCTCTCATCCCATTCATTTTCCTACACATAACAGCTGATCACACACACAATACTACCCTAATCACCTGGTACCCATACCATCTCCACTCCACTACCCTGCTGCATGCGCCAGGTCTGCTATGTTGCCAAACAAGCTGCATTGTGTACACTGTGTGCAGTAGGCCTGCTTCTCTGGCATCAAGTCACTACTCATCTTCATTCTCTTCTGTGCCTGCATTTGGCTCTCTGTAGGACTAGAGGACTGATGGACTTGGAGGACTGGAGGAGTGGAGGACTGGGTTCATGCCAGAGCTCTATTCGTAAGGGAGAAAGAACTTCATCTGATTTTTTTCTGTTCTGTTCTGTTCTGCTGCGTGTAAGTGGGGATGGCGATGTTAAAATCTGTGTCCCTGTCTGTCTGTCTGTCTATCTGTCTGTCTGTCTCTGTCTGTTTGTCTCTGTCTCTTTGTCGCTCTCTGTCTCTGTCTCTCCCTCCTCTCTGTTTGTCTGTCTGTCTGTCTGTCTGTCTGTCTGTCTGTCTGTCTGTCTGTCTGTCTGTCTGTCTGTCTGTCTGTCTGTCTGTCTCTCTCTCTCTCTCTCTCTTTCTCTCTCTCTCCCTCCCTCCCCATCTCTCTCTCCCTCTCTCTTTTCCCCCTCTTCTCTCTCACTCTCTCTCGCTTTCTCTCTCTCTCTCTCTATCCCCCCCCTTCTCTCTCTCTCTCTCTCTCCTCTCGAAAACGCTTGTGTCAATGAACTCTCTCTCTCTGTCTCTCTGTCTCTGTCTATCTGTCTGTCTGTATGTCTGTCTTTCTGATTGTCTCTCTCACTCTCTCTATATCTCTCTCTCCCTCTCTCTATCTCCCTCCCTCCCTCTCTCTCTGTAAAAGAATCAATCAATCAATCAATCAATCAATCAATCAATCAGTCTCTCTCCTCTCTCTCTCTCTCTCTCTCTCTCTCTCTCTTTCTTGCTGTCTATCTCCACCTCTCTCTTTCCTTCTCTCTCTCTCTCTCTCTCTCTCTCTCTCTCTCTCTCTCTCTCTCTCTCTCTCTCCTCCTCTCTCTCTCTCTCTCTCTCTCTCTCTCTCTCTCTCTCTCTCTCTCTCTCTCTCTCTCTCTCTCTCTCTCTCTCTCCCCTTCCTCTGGTATCTGTCCTTTGTCTGTGGCCGTCTCTCTCTTGGTTGATTCACTCCTTTTATTATTGACCGAGGGATGGATGGGAAAAAAGCCACTCCTTATCCTTTTCCCTCAATAACAACGTTCCTTCCTTCCTTCCTTCCTTCCTTCCTTCCTTCCTTCCTTCCTTCCTTCCTTCCTTCCTTCCTTCCTTCCTTCCTCCATCCATCCATCCATCCATCCGTCCATCCATTCATTCTTTCATTCATTCGTTCGTTCATCCATTGATTGATTGATTCATTCATTCATTCTCATTTCTTCCTTTCTTCCTTCCTTACTTTTTGATCTCTCTTCGTTTGTCCTACCACTTCCCCTTCTTCTCTCTCTGTCTCTGTCTCTTCTGTCGTCTCTGTCTCTGTCTGTCTGTCTCTGTTCTCTCTCTCTCTCTCTCTGTCTCTCTCTCTCTCTCTCTCTCTCTCTCTCTCTCTCTCTCTCTCCCTCTCTCTCTCTCTCTCTCTCTCTCTCTCTCTCTCTCTCTCTCTCTCTCTCTCTCTCTCTCTCTCTCTCTCTCTCTCTCTCTCCCCCCACCCTTCTCTCTCTCTCTCTCTCTCTCCCTTCTCATCCCCTCTCTCTTCCCACCCCCTCTCTCTCTCTGCTGCTGCTCTCTTATCTATGTCTTTCTTGAAGATTGCAAGATAGAAGAAGTAAGCAAGAAGAGAGAAAGAAAGAAGAGAAGAAAGAGAGAGAAAGAAGAGAGAGAGAGAGAGAGAGAGAGAGAGAGAGAGAAGAGAGAGAAGAGAGAGAGAGAGAGAAGAGAGAGGAAGAGAGAAAAGAGAGAGAGAGAAGAGAGAGAAGAGAGAGGAGAGGAGAGAGAGAAAGAGAGAGAGAAGAGAGAGAGAGAGAGAGAGAAGAAAGAGGAGAGAGAGAGAGAGAGAGAGAGAGAAGAGAGAGGAGAGAGAGAGAGAGAGAGAGAGAGAAGAGAGAGAGAAGAGAGAGAGAGACAGAGAGAAGAAAGAAGAGAAAGACAGAGAGGCAGAGACAAGAGACAGAGACAGAGAGACAGAGACAGACAGACAGACAGACAGACAGACAGACAGACAGACAGACAGACAAAGACACAGACATACAGACAGAAAGACACACAGACAGAGAGACAGAGAGAAACAGCTGCAGCGGAAAAAAACACACAACAAAACCAGTTATAAAACAGGGAATAAAAGAGCAGAATAGGGCTTGACATATATGTATTTAGAAGTCACGTTTGTCTACCACTGATGGGGATTTCCTTTCAGGAAACCAGATCTCTTTAGACAGAGAAGGAACCGGAAATACTTACACCGATTCGTGACCACTTATATCGACAAGAAGATGAGGTTATAAAGTCTGTTTTATCATGTCCTTGATTTTGATTAAAAAAAAAACCCAACGTTTTTTATTTGTTTATTCTTTTTTCAAAGGGGGCGGGATAGCTTAGAGGTCAGAGCACTCCCTATCCCCCATCCAAGGTTAACAAGCAGCATCGAGCGTGGTTACTAAAAATGGATGGGTGACCGTTTGCAGGCCTTGGCTTCAGTACAGTTCATCCCTAGTTCATCCAGCTGTAAATGGGTACCTGTCCTTTTCAGGGACAGGGAAGGTAATGCGATGAGGGAGAGGAGATAGATGCCCTCCTTAATATGCTGGCCCCTAGAGAAGCTGAGGTCTCTAATGCCTCGCTCTCCTTTGACCACATAGGTTATGGGACACCTTTACCTTTTTTTAAGTTTTCAAAATGAGTGAGACAGTAAATGCAAAGAGAAGAATAAGAAAGGCTTAGTAATGTATTTGACATTCAGTTACAAAGGTATTCATTATTGTAACTTATGTAAAACAAAAAAGGAGAGAGACAGAACAGTGTATACACAAGAAGCAGATAGAGTTGATAACTAGTTTTCAGCTATTGTGGTTATTTGCTTTTTGACAATAATATGATCTACATTTAAAGTAAATAGTAAAAATAATAAAAAGATTTTTTCCTTTTTCCTTAATTCCGTCGCTTTCATTTCTCTCTCTCTGTCTGTCTCTCTCTGTCTGTCTGTCTGTCTCTCTGTCTCTTTCTCTCTCTCTCTGTCTCTCTCTGTCTCTCTGTCTCTCTCTCTCTACTCTCTCCCTTCTTTCTCTCTCTCTCTCTCCCTCCCCCCTCTCTCTCTCTCTCTCTCTCTCCTCTCTCTCTCTCTCTCTCTCTCTCTCTCTCTCTCTCTCTCTCTCTCTCTCTCTCTCTCTCTCTCTCTTCTCTCTCTTCTTCTTCTCTTCTTCTCTCTCTCTCCCCTTCTCTCTCTTCTCTCCTCTCCTCTCCTCTCCCCCTTCTCTGTCTTACTCTCTCTCTCCCTACCCCCTCTCTCCCCCACATCTCTCTCTCTCTCTCACTCTCTCCTCTCTTCCTCATCCTTTTTCTTTGACATAAACAGCCATGAAACTAGCATCTGTCTTATCTGCTCTCTCCTCTTCAGGTGTCTGCAGTTCTTGTGATTAGAACCAGCCGTAAAACAGGCTGATTTTGCTACATACCTGCAAAGCAGATTTTCTTGCCAAATAACTCTTCAAAGATAATGTAGGGATAGAGACATTTTCTTAGGGTTTCGATGTCATTCATTCTCTCATGTATGCGAGAAGTTTGGTGTCTTTTTTGTCCGGGTGTGTGCAGTATGCTTAATAGGGTTTTTGTCTGACTGAGTGCCTTTCTGGTCTGTCTGTCTGTTGTTTTGGTCTTTCTCTTTTTCTGTGTATTTTTTTTATTTGTTTGCCTGTCTGTTTGTCTTTCTGTATCTCTTTTCACACACGTCTCTTTTTTCTTAACCACAGACACAAAACACACACACACAGACACACGACACACACACACACACACAACAACACACACACCACGACACACACACACACACACAGACATCACACATACACACCACACACCACCCACACACACACACACCACCCACACACACACCACTCACACACAACCATACACACAACACACACACACACCCCACCCCACCCAACCTCCACCACCACCTACACACACCACCACACACCACACACCCACACACCACACACACCACCACCACCACACACACACCAACACACTCACACACCACAACCACACACACAGCACCCTCTCCACCCCACTCTCTTCATACCTCCACCACCCCTTACCATCACCACCACCACACCACCACCACCCACACACCACCACCACCACCACCACCACACCACCAACCACCCACCACCCCACCCTCACACACCACCACCCCACCAACCACTACCATGCTCACCTACTACCGCACACCACCTCTACCACCACCGTCACCACTCCACACCCCACCACCAGCTACTATCACCACCACCACCACCACCACCACCACCACCACCACCACCACCACCACCACCAGTACACCACCACCCAGTACCACCACCACCACCACGCACCCTCACACCAACCACCACCACCATACCACCCACCACCACCACCACCACCACCACCACCACCACCACCACCGTCACCACTCCTACACCCTCACCACCACCACCCACCAGCACACCTCACGACCAACCACCACCACCCATACCCCTTTCACCACCCCCACCCCCACCCTCACGACCACCACCACCGCCACTACTCCTACACCCTCACCACCACCACCACCCACCACCACCTACCACACCTACCACCACACTACCACCAACCACCACTACCACACCCTCACCACCACCACCACCACACCACCACCACCACCCACCCACACCACCACCACCACCACCACCACCACCACCACCACCACCACCCACACTACAGAACGAACAGCTTAGAGAACTCCCACCTTCAAAATGCATCTTCGGAGCAGTTGGGGGTATTGATACAGGGACTGATAATTTGGCGATGTCTCTGATGATTGCTATTCTGAGGATGGGAAGAGACAAGTTTGGGAGACCTCCTTCTGAGAACACTTTTAGCTCCACTAATTTTAGCACATATTTAATACACTATACACATGCACAGATATCCCCCAGCCTCCCCACACATACATACACAAAACACCACATAGACACACACGCATACACACAAGCACACACACACGTAAGTACGCACACACACACACATCACACACACACACACACACACACACACACACACACACACACACACACACACACACACACACACACAAAGACATTTACATACATTACTGCATAAAAGCATACACACACACACACCACTCACATACACAAACACACACACAAAGATATATATACATGCATGCATAAAGGTATTCACACACACACACACACACCACAAATACGCACACATACACACACATACACACACACACATACACACACACACACACACACACACACACACACACACACACACACACTCATCCCCACACACACCGCACGCACGACCACACACACACTGGTAATAAAGATTATTTTTTTCCAGATGTGTGTGGTCTTCCTTTTCGTTTCAAGAAAAAAAGGTTGAAAACCGCTTTTCCTGTGAAGCGAGATAAACGATAAACAGTTATTTTGTGTACATATATTTGTCATAATGTTTTCCTGTAAAATGCGGATGGTTTTCTTCTCATTTTAAAGGAACCCGCAGAAGCCAAGATGAGTTTCGTTTGCTTGCTGATGGTATTTTTGTTATCGTATACCTGAATTTAATGATCACCGAGTAAACAATAAAATAGATCGCAAACACGATGTTCTGTTTCATTGCCTAAGACTTGTGTGTGTGTGTGTGTGTGTGTGTGTGTGTGTGTGTGTGTGTGTGTGTGTGTGTGTGTGTGTGTGTGTGTGTGTGTGTGGTGCGTGCGTGTGTGCGTGCGTGCGTGTATGTGTGCGTGCGTGCGTGCGTGTATGCGTGCGTGCGTGCGTGCGTGTGTGTGTATGTGTATTATCTTTATCTATTCATCTTTTACTCTTTATTTCGCACACGGAACCGCAGTTTTGAACATCACCCGAAAAAAACTTTCAGGAGAGCAGAGTTTTGTCAGTGCCGATGTCAAAATCCAGAGAGGAAAGTTCTCTTTGAACTGGTGTCTCAGTGGCGGCTCGAACCCGGGCCATGAAATCACGAGTGCAACTCTCTTACCACTATGCTACCCGGCCCCCCCCCTCCCCACATCTAAAAGCAAGACACAGATCCAAGAGAAAGACCATCCATCCAAACCCCTGACTCACACAGAACTGTTACCCATCTCTCAAGGAAACAGAACCGGAATAAACCCCTGAAGTGATATAAAGATCTCTCTCTTCTCTCTCTGTCTCTCTTCTCTCTTCTCTCTCTCTCTCTCTCTCTCTCTCTCTCTCTCTCTCTCTCTCTCTCTCTCTCTCTCTCTCTCTCTCTCTCTCTCTCTCTCTCTCTCTCTCTCTCTCTCTCTGCAATATATATATATCAAAGACAGCAATCTGCCAAGATTCTGTAATAAACCCCCGATAAAGTGTAGTAATAAATCCCTATTCAAATATTGTCATCAGTTACGTGTCTGGTGTTGTGATAAATCAATCATAAAGTGTGGTGACAAATCACCAATCAAGTGCTGAAGTAAATCAGTAACGAAATGTTGTAGTAAATCACCTCTGTAAGTGTTTTCCTAAATCACACATTTTAGTGTCACGATAAATCCCTTATAAGTTTTGTAGCAAATCACTATCAAAGGTTGTAGTTAATTACTAATCAAGTCTTGTGATCAACCAGAAAATTTAGGAGGGGAGAGAGAGGAATAAAGCCGAACATCATCTTCTGTACTTAGTGATGTAGGTGTGATCTGTAAAACCCTTTTTTACCTTTACGTTGATCCTATGTTCTTTCATACTGTTTGTTTAGTGCTTTAAAGCGTCCAAGACATGAAGCATACATTGCAATTTTTTTCTATCTAATAACCCTACTTAACAACAATTTGTGGCCTTTTCCCACATTTTATAAGCAGTTATAAAATCGCCAATCTTTTATGTAACAAACCACTGATTAGGAATCTTTCTATATTTTTGTCAAGGGCCATAGTACAGTCCGGCCGTCTGCACTGAATAATGCTGTCTCCGCCATTTTTGTATGTTAGTGGCAGGAAAGAAAAGAGACCATACTACATCTAAACACAGCCACAAGAGGATTTTGACACAGCAGACTGAGTCTGACTTCACATAATTATAATGTCTGGGGTGTTTAGGCTAGACCCAAAGAGTGAGGTCAGGCACTGGCTTTGGTAGGCATCCATCAGTCTCGAAAGACTAATGGAGTCGTGATCTATGCACTATAGCGCAAAACTTGGGTAAGTGAGTATTGAGGGCAAGCTGTTACCCATGCAGCAGACCCCTCCTCCCTCTCCTCGGGGATTGGATGTAAAAGAGCACACAAGTGCTTCAACATTATCCTCGAAATAAAAGAATCTGCCTTGCCTTGCCTTGCTTCTCTACTTCACTGGAATGGTCCATTGGAAAGGCAATCGCTGATACGAATGGTTTCAGTGCCGTCGCAGGAGCCACCAGAATGTTGCCATATAGCCCTGCAGCCCTAAACCGCCTGACTTACTTTGGGTTTTTAACACTCTCCCTGTTGCGAATCAAACATGAACGGAGCGATATCATTGTTAACAGCACATAAGTGAAGTAGGCCAGTTATTGGATAGTAGAGACAAGATGGTTATTATTGATATCGGGCTCAAGCTATAAATCTGACACACATATGCAAGAGAACATACATGTGTGCACAGACACATACACTCATACGTATACGCACATCATGTTCATGTGCGTGTGCGCACACAAACACAGACAGACACAGACACAGACAGACTGACAGGCAGACAGACACACACACATGCACACACAAACACACACACATACACACACAAACCCACATACGAACATATTACTCCATTTCAACAATTTATATAACCTTTACAACCATGCAGCACAGAAAAAAACAGATATTTTAACCTCACCTATTTACTTTGATTTTAATGCACATGAAATCTGATGCAGGCTCTTAAATCTGCGAATACTTTTGTTCCGAACTGTGTCAAGGTTTTTACCCTCACAATTATCTAACACAATCTGTGTCGTTGAATTTCAGTTGAACGAGTGCTGTTGCTCTGTCTGCTTCAATCAGTGCTTAGTTTGAAACACCTGCCGCATAGTCATTTGATTAAATATAGACCTACTGCCATGGTTCTTAATTCTAAAAAAAAAGAAGAAGAAAAGAAACAGCAACAATAACCTATTCTTTTATATTTCTGAACTACTTTCTCTTTATAAGGTCAATTCTTCTTGGAATAAAAAATGTAAAAAAACCCCAGATATATCATTTTTCAGAACAGAAGTTTTTTTGTTTTATTTTAGTAAACTACTTGTTGGACATTAAAACCCAACAGGGTTCCTAGTTACCAGCGAAAGACTCAGACAACAAGACACACGCACATGATTATTTATTTCCAACAAAACAGCAAATCTTCAGTAACTAGCAATCTTTATGTAGGAAGAAAGTTTCCGATAAACTGAAATTTGGTCTGCCAAACACTCGCGTATTCTGTTCTTACTTCATTGCTCTTATCACAGGCAACTCACCCCAGAGTTGTCATCTTCTCAGATGCACTCTCTGTGCTTCAGACCATTCAGAACTCACAGAGCAAGGAACTTAACGCCATTGCCTCCGCTCTTGTTGCCCTGCAGCAGTCCACTGAGCATACAGTCATCCAGCATCCATGGCAACGAGGAGGCTGACTTACTGGTAAAAGTAGGAGGTCAGTTGCCTCAAGAGGAGCATGAAGGGATGTATGAAGAAGCAGAAGGCTATAGCGAAGGGAAAGTGAAAGAGAAGATGGCTTCAGCAGCACCCTAATTTCAACAGTAAGGATGACTACTACCTCCTCCCCAGAGAAGACCAAGTGATCATTGTGTGACTGAGGACTGGACACTGCAGACTCAGACATCACATGTTCACCAAGTTCCACATTGGTGATTCTGAGGCATACCCCTGTGGCACTTCTCCCACGACAGTGGGACACTTCCTCCAGACCTGTCCAACACACCAAAACCAGAGGGTCGATATCTGGCCTACTGATCTACTAATGAGGGACAAGCTTTATGGACCCATGGAGGGCATTCAGCACACGGCAGCATTTGTCAGGGCCTCATGAGGTGCTGTCTGAGCGTTCGACGACAAAGAAGAAGTAATCTTCTTAAAGCTGGGATGCAGACTTTGCATGCTCCATCTTACCAAGACTGTATTCAACATTGACTTAGCTTGTGTGGACAAAAGTCCCCGAGAGACAAAGTGCTATTCAACTGTAGTTGCTACAGGCGTCCTAAAACTGTCCTAAAACTGTCCTAAACTGTCCTAAAACTGTCCCAAATTGCCTAAACTGTCCTAAACTGTCCTAAACTATCGCTGCTTGACAGGAAAGTTGTGAAGGTTCCTGATTGGTTGGGGGATCTGATGCACACGCCTTGGCTGTGGCTGCCTCTGGTAGTCAGTATGTTCCATGGGGTCTTTTGTGTTGTCTGTTCTTTTCTGTAGGATAGAGAGCATGGTGTGTGTGGTTTAGATTGCGAGCATGCTGGTATGGGTTTTTGTATTGAATTAGTTTTGGGGATATGGGATTGCTAGATCGCTTTTCTGTACGTGTTTATGCATGTATATTCATCTGCTATTCCTGCTTTCTGTTTTATACAACCTGTCCTGTTTCTTACCCCCCCCCCCCCCCCCCCTCTCTCTCTCTCTCGTTGTGAAAGTGTTTTTTTTGTATGTAAAGAAAAAAGACACACTAGACATGATGTATTCTAAAATAAGACTGCTGATTCAGCCTCGAGCTCAAAGGAAAGGTGAAGCGGTATCAATGCTATGAACACAATGTTGTACAAGAATAAAACAGAAACAGCAGTTTTTTGCAGTTTGTCTTTTTTTTTTTTATCTTTGTCAAGGTGATGAAAAGAACAGTAACAATAGAGGGAAAGAAATGAATAAATAGATTGGTAGAGAGACATACAGACAGACAGACGGGTAGACAGACAGTGAGTCAGGCAGGCAGACAGACAGACACAGACAGACAGTAGACAGACAAGCGGATAGACATATGCGCAGACAGACATACAGAAAATCAGACAGTGAGTCAGTCAGACAG
>CM060318.1:10634235-10646735 GCA_030674155.1 Stramonita haemastoma
GCAGTGCACAGATGCAGTTATAACAATATTTGTCCATATCATTCTTGTACATTGAAGTCGTGCATTGATTTAATTGTATATGTAAAATAAGGGATGTAGCTTTGTAGGGAAAATGATTAGATTTTTTTAGTCGTCATTTTTGCGATCATATTTTTATTCTTTGGTTTGAACAAAAGAAAAAAACACATGTCTTAGATTGAATGTCTGTTCGTGTCTTGCAGAGAATTTGCAAATTGGGAAGTTCATTCCATTTGTATACCCATTGTAGACGTCTACCAAGTATGCGGATGTAAAAGCAATCTGCTGTCAGAGCCAAGAATAAAGTAGCCTTTTTCAAGCAGCCTCCACTTTTATCCCTCCAAGCTATGATCATTGTCATTAGCAGTGAATGTTTTGGTGTATGCTTTGGGTCAGAAAACTTATCAGCAAAAAGTCTGAGCGGTGACCCAGTAGCAGTGCAGGGTCTCTTCAGGCTGGGGGTCTCATGGGTACCTGGCTACTTCGGGGCCAGGATAGCCTGGTGGTTAGAGTGATGCGCGCGTGATCTGCTGACCCGGGTTCGAATCTCGTTCGTTTGTCATCCGTTCCCACCGGCACACAACGCACGGCCTACACTTCCGAAAAGCGGGTCGGGTTTTAACGTGAGCGCAAGATGTTCTGCGTGCATTCACACACAGGACATCGGTTTATAGATCATCAGAAGGACTTTTAGGAGGAGAATGGAGTTGGCACTAATGTTAACTCCAGAGGAAAACTCCTCTTGAACGAGATTCGAACCCGGGTCAGCAGATCATGAGCGCATCAATCTGACAACCAGGCTAACCCGTCCCCTGTGTGTGTGTGTGTGTGTGTGTGTGTGTGTGTGTGTGTGTGTGTGTGTGCGTGCGTGCGTGCGTGCGTGCGTGCGTGTGTGTGTGTGTGTGCGTGCGTGCATGCGTGCGTGTGTGTATACAGGCACACACGAGCACAGGTTGTCGCGCATGTGTATGTGTGTGCGTGCATGCATGCATGCATGTGTGCTTGTGCACGGATGTCTGTGCACGCGCACACTTCGAACATAGATGCCTGCATGTATATTTGCGTGCGTGGGGGTGGGGGGGCATGATTAGCTACTACAGCTAATACAAGACATCATTCACAGACTAACATCCTAAACACAGAGACAATCAGGCACCCCCTGTTTTGTGCTGCAGGGGGGTAAATCTTGCCCAAAGTGATCTCACATCCCCAGAGAGTGTGGCCCTTGGCAGTAATGATGTCCCGAAAGAAATATCTGTCGTGCTAAACGCCAGAGGTGCCCCTGCATCCGCGGGTAACCAAGATGGGGCATACATCATTGACAAGTGTGTGGCTCCTATTTTCGCCTACGCATGGCTTAAGGTAAATGTTTGCTGTAATTGTGTTTGAGTTATGGCTTTTTGCTTGTGTTTTGTTGTGCTTTGGGGGTTTTTGGTTTGTGTTTTTGTTGTGGTTTATGTGTGTGTGTGTGTGTTTTTATTGTGTTATTGTTGATGTTGTTGTTGTGGTTGTTCCTCTTCTTCTTCTTTTTCTTCTTTTTCTTTGTATTATTTGCATTTTTCCCTTTTCTTGTTCTTCTTGTTGTTATCATTATTATTGTTGTTGTTCTTCTTCTGCTGCTTTTGAGTTATAGCCTTTTGTTTGTTTGTTGTGCTTTGTTTCTGTTTGTTTTATTTATTCAGATCGTGTGCTTTTCAGTTTGTAGCTGCTCTTGTTATTACTGTTGTTGTTCTTCATGTTCTTCTTTTGTCTGTCTGCTTACTTCAGTTATCTCTCTCTAGATATGTGTGGTTTGGCCATAGATACGCATACACATTGGTTATAGCGAATTAAAAATGTATTTTTGTTCCTCGGCTAAAGCTCCGAGGTTTCTCAATGGTTATTTTATTCCCATACGACCGTGTGCCCATTACCCAGAATGTGCACTCTGACTCACTCGTCCCACCTGGGAATCACTGCGAGATTGAAATTGCACACTGAATGAGAAATCTGCGTGTATGACTGATTTCAAGAACCTCGCCACTATAGGCAGCCATGCTCTGACTTCGTAGAATTATCATTTCCTTTAAAAGGAGTGCAAGTTCTATGCTAAGAGCTTGTCACGACTGAAGGCAATCTCAGTACAAAATTTTACAACATGAAAACATGTGTAGGCCTTGGCAATGAGCTGACATCAATAACTGGCACAAGCTTTTAGCCTGGCCCACAGTCTCACAGTATAGTATATCTCAGGTGAGATGAGTGAAACTGAGTGCATATTCTGGGTGGCCAAACCACCAGAGTGTTAAAGCTGGGAAAGCCGAAACACTTACTCTCTCTCAAGGCATCTCCCCCTCCCTCCAAAACATAGATAGAAATGACAGTAGTGAGTGTAACAGAGTGGAGATCTTTAATCTCCCATCTCTGAACAGTACCTCGGGTGGGCACAGCTAGACAGTGAGGAGTGTGATCTCTAAAGAGAGGCTGCATGACTTCTACATTTCACCATGAAGGCGAAACGTATGCAAGAGAGACGTTTAATCCACCACCCAGGGAAAGAGAGTGTTGCACAATTCGCAGGTGTGCCTCCCACCATCAACATAAGATAAACAAGGAGAGAAAGTTTACAGCGTCTGACACCCAAGACCTCTGGTTTATTTGCAATGCATGCCGCTCCTGACATAGGACTTTGTTTGTGATTTGTATCCTGTTTGCTTCAGTTTAACACTGGGGGTTTATATTGGTTTGTGTGCAATATTTGATATGCCTGACATGTTAAGGTTTTTTGTTGTTGCAGGGTCTGCACTATTTGTTGTTTGGAGTTCTTGTTTTATTTTTTTTCAAGAATTATTGTTGTGTTTACTGTTCATGAAACTGAAGGTTTCCCTGTGGTTTGTCTACAAATGTTTGCTGTTCCTGATATTGGAAGTTTTTTCTTGATGAGCTTTCCTGCATTGCTTCGTTGTGTGTGAGAACTAACAGTTTGTCTGGCTGTGTTTTCTGAAATGTCAGCTGTCCTTCTTGTTCCAAGTTGTCTATGGCTTGTCTGCAATGTTAACAATCAGTGATGCTGAACGTTTTCATCTGCGTATTTGTGTTGTTTGTCTCTATATCTCAGTGGTCTGAGCAATCCCTAGCCCCCCCACCCCCCACCCCCCCCCCCCCGCCAGCCAATGGTTAAGCAGCCTCGAGTGTTGTTAGCAAGTGGATGGTAACCGTTTGCGCGCCTTGGCTTAAGTGCAGTCCCCCAGTTCACCAGCAGTAAATGGGTACCCGCTCTCTTTATGAGTCAGGGAAGGTAAAGCAGCGAGAGATAGAGGGGATAGGCACCGCCCTTAATATGCTGGCTCCTAGCTAGAGAAGCTGAGGTCTCTGATGCCTGGCTCCCCTACGACCACATAGGTTATGCGACACCTTTACCTTACCTTACTTTCTATAACGCCAAGTTTCTGTTCCTTTGTCTACAACTTTTGCTTTGTCTGCACTGTTTGTTGACACTGGTGGTATCTTTACGATTATTTGAAAATTTCTGTTGTCGTCAGCATCAGAGATATCCATGGGGTTAAACTGGAAATATCCCCGTGGATAATACTGGAAATATCCCATTGGTTACACTAGAAATACCCTCGGGATTAAACTGGAAGTATCCTTTGATTCTGCTTTGGAAAGATCTCTTAAGTTGCGTACGAAATATCTGTTGATGTGCATTGGAAATTAATATTTCTTCAGTTGCTTCAGAGATATCCTTTGAGTTTCATTGTGGACAATAATATCATTGGGCTGCAATGAACGTATCCACAAGGTTGCAATGGAGATATTATTCCCCAGGGTTACAATAAAGATATCCTCCGTGTTGAGCTAGAAATATCCCTTGAGTTGCGTTGGAGATATCTGTTGGGTTGTATCGTGAATTTTTCTTTGTGTTGTATCATGTATATTTTTTGAGTTGCATTGGTACTATCCTCTGGGTTGCAATAGAAATATTCCTTGAGTTGTACTAAAGATATTTCTTTGCTTGCAATGAAACTGCAGCTTCTCCCCACCTCCCCCCACCCCTCGGATTGCGATAGAGATATCTGTCGGGTTGCGTTGGAGATGGGCCATTTCTTGAGTTACATTGAAGACTTCTTTTGGGTGTATTGGGAATATCATTGGCTTGCATTTTCCCAGTTTGTTGGAATCAGAAAAAGAGAAACCTTCAAAGAGAGGAAAGAAATCCTTTTTATCCTTGCTTATTGATGTTTTTCTTTTAAATCATATAAAACGGTTGCCAGTCTTTTCCTGCAAATCAGCAAAATATATTATTTTTTCGTCGAATGCAGAAACGAGTTTTCAGGCATGATTTTTAATGTTACAATGGGAGATAATTGCTAGTGAATAAAAAGTCCGCAATTTCATCTCAGGCAGAAACATTTTAAGAAATGATTTTTTAGTTTTCTCAAGGGATATCATTACCAGTAATTTGAAAAGGATATGGTTTTCTTGTTTAGTTTTAGACTGCTTTTAGAAACTTTTGTTTGATTTGAGATGGGGAACGAAAAATTAAGACAGAAGTGCAGAAAAAAATAACAAAAAGAAAGACGACGTGAAGACATATCAAGTAATCACCCATCACCACGCTGACCCTCTTAACCCCAACTTCCTTTGGTTCTGATTGCAACGTGCAACGGGCTTCATCGAAGAAAAGAATCGACAACAAAATAACGAATCGCGTCTATTTGTGGAGTCTGGTCGTTCCCAGGAAAGGCAATACACCATTGTTCCTTTTTTCCTTTGGTTTGGGAACCTAATTTGTTGTTCCTGAAGTTTTTTTTCTTTAGCTTTTTTCTTTTTTTCTTCTTTTTTATAGCGTTTATCTCTGTCTTTTTTGCGAAGACGTGTTACTCAGTGCAGGGTAATCTGTGCAGATTAGATGTGGATGCATCACAATGCGATGGAAAGTACAATGCAAGGCAAGATCACACCACCATACAACGCTATACCACACAGTATCACACTTACAAAGACGACCCGATGCAAAAATAGATTGACAATGAAGTTTGAATACAGCACAGTATGGCACATAGCAATACGATATAACATTTGAACCAAGCATACAATCAAACGATACAATAAAATACATTGCAACACAACGCAACATATAATACAATACAATAACATAGAAATACAAGATATAGAAATGCATACAATCTGAAGTAGTGTGAATGTGATGGAAAACTTGCAGTGCTGTTTCTACGGTTCATTCTTTTTTCATGGTGTTTTATTCGTGTCTTTTCTGAAGCAAAAAAAAAGTTCTTTTGCTCATGCACTACATTAATTTCTCTGATTTAAAATGATATCATTCAGTATTTGTATTTTCCGACTTCTCATATAAAACATGTATCAGCCCGGGATAGCCTGGTGGTTAGAGTGATGCTCATTGCGCTCGTGATCTGCTGACCCGGGTTCGAATCTCGTTCAAGGGGATTTTTCCTCTGGAGTTAATATCAGTGCCGACTACACTCCCCCGAAAAATTCTTTGGATGAGACTATAAACCGAGGTCCCGTGTGAGAACGCACGCAGAACATTTTGTGCACAATTTAAAATCCGTTCTGCGATTTGGAAGAGTAGGCCCTTGTGTGCCAAAAGCTTTTGAATAGTATATTTTTAAGTTATTCACAATCAGAATATTTCTCTACATGACGCTCAGGCTGTTTTCTTCAAGGAAACCGAGTTATCACTGGTGCAGCGTCACAACTTTTTTTCTTTTTTTCTTGCCTGTCTGCGCGCTCCTCTAGGAGAGTGGCCTTTCACATAATGTTCTTCAAGGAACAACTCTTTTATCATGTTTTTTCGTTCCTCATATTAGAAATTTGAAGTTTACCAAATGGTGAGATTTTTGCACATGCGACCATTTTTACCCACCATAAAAGGAGCGCAAGCTAACTTTGGGGAGATCATAGTTTTTAAAAATTCATTTATTTGCTTGTTTATTTTTTTAGTGCAAAAAGTGCATGTTGCAAAATAGGACATCAGTTTATCTCCTTACAAGCACCCCTACCAAATAAAGTACATATATTCCGATCATGCCATCCTCATCACTGCATCAACAGCATCCCTGTTGGTCAGTTCCTGCGAGTACGCCGCCTGTGCTCCACAGAGTAAGACTTCGAACGACACAGTATGGAGATGTGCCAAGCCTTCCAGGATCGTGGCTACCCTGACACCATCATCATGGCTGCTAAAGCAAGGGCAAAATCCACTCCACGCCAGGCTACCCTCCATTACGCCAAAAGAAACACCAACAACAGAGTCCCAGTAGTCCTCACCCATAACCCACGAAATCCCCCCATCCGAAAATGGTTGAAGGACAATCTCTGTACACTACATTGCAGTGCCAGAATGCGGAAAGCAGTTCCCGAAGTTCCTGTAGTGGGGGAAAGAAAATGCAGGAGTCTAGGGAACATGCTCATGCCATCGGTCCTGCCTCCTACAAGCACAACTGGCAGGCGTGGATGTTTCTACTGCACCAAGAAATGCGCCACCTGCAGGGACCACCTACTAGAGGGCAGTCTCTTCACCAGTTTCACTACTGGTGAGAGATTCACCATCAGAGAGTCCCTCTCCTGTAGCAGCAGCAACATCATCTACCTGCTCAGCTGCAACCTCTGTGGACTCCAGTACGTTGGCGAGACCAAAAACGCCCTGAAAACCAGGCTGTACCTTCACCGCAGTGACATCACCAGGAACACTGGCACGAGAGTGACCCAACACTTCAACTAGACGGGACACTCTATCGGCAACGTGAAGTGCCAGGTGATCGAACGGGTGAACGGGCAGACGCACGAGGCCAGACTCCGCCGAGAACGTTTCTGGAGACAACATAAAAGAAAAAAAATAATAAAAAAATAAATGTAAAAAATGCACACGGATGCCCATTCCATTGTTCTGGATATACAAAATAAATAAATAAATAAACACACTCACGCAGACACACAGACACACACAGACACACACAGACACACACAGAAACACACAGACACACACACACACAGACACACACACACAGACACAGACACAGACAACACACACACACACACACACACACACACACACACACACACACACACACACACACACACACACACACACACACACACACACACACACACACACACACACACACAGATTGTTCAAGTCAAATTGCCAGGTGGTAGATTGTGGCCACGGACAGGAAGAGGATGGCAACGTTCTGGTGGCTTCCGTGATGGCTCTGAAACCATTCGTACCGACGATTGCCTCTCCAATGGACCATTCCAGCGACCTGGAGAAGGAGGGGGAGGCATTTGCTGCATGGGTAACAGCTTGCCCTCCGTACTTACTCAGGCTTTGCACTTTCGAACCTAGAGCGCAGCTCCATAGTCTTCCGAGACTGACCGATACCTATTACGATGTAGGTGCCACACTATTATGGGCATTAGAACTATGGCTGTTAACTTGAGAAGTGACTAGGGAATAGAGCAATAAATCGACAATGCGTGTTGCTACTGCATTTCCTGTTGACACAGGAAGTTATTTTGTAAAAACAAAAAGAAAAGATAGGAAAGAGGGAGGAAAAGGTAATACTCTTGGAGATGGTAAGAAAAAAAGTGTCGACGTTATATAAATTCCAGCCATCATTGCATAAAGTTTGTTTCATAGTGCTGTATCGTTATTTTATCAGACATATTGGTGTTGTTGTATCTTAGCGTTATGGGCTTCTTCAGGGGGTGGGGGTGGGTGGTATGTGCAGAGTGTGGCTCAATTCATATAATTTCATTATATACTTCATTTTGTTGGGCTATGTTGTAAGCACTTCCACACATCAACATCTGCATGTTTCAGTATTGACAAACTTCAAACATCCCCCACCAAAATAAAGAGGGAGGGGGGGTGGGCCTTGAAATAAAATCTTGAATCTATATTGTTTTGAAATTTGTTTAAAGGGTAAATACATATCTATTTTCTTTTAAAAAGCGTGGTTAAAGAGCAATAATGATCACGATTTACAGGTTAAAATCCCTTTTCCTGTAAACTGAAACTGATCGTGTCAAGGCACTGGCTGATACTGACATTTTCCTTCAATGACACTTTTCATGCAAAATCATGTTTCACTTCTTTGTCATCATGGCAATAATGGGTGGCGCTGCTCTTGTGGCGACGCGCTCTCCCCGGCCCTAGGAGAGCAGCCGGAATTTCACGCAGAGATATCTGCTGTGACATGAAGTGGTATATAAAAAAAATATAAAGGTAGGCAAAAAAATGGCAGTGGTTTTAAAGCAGCTTTTGAAAAGGCATGTGCTTACATACCCATACTAACATGTTTGCACGTATATGAATACAAACATGCACATGCACGTGTAGCGATCCTGATAGCCTGTTAGTATCTGACATCTGTCTGCGCCAATTGAAAAATAAATCCTTTACGAAATCAAACCTTGCGTCTATATGACAAAAAAATTGAACGTTCAGCATACAAGTAGGTTATTCTTCTCAATGATGTATCAAAGTAGACAATAAGTAACTTTTGGATATAAAGAAAAAGTTGGCATGTTTCATTACAACAATCGCACTGATCAACATTTCTATTGTGTCTTCGAGTCTCTGGTCTCTGCAGGCAAAATGATAACAACATGATTGTGAAATTTTGTTGAGACTAAGAGCGAAACAGCCGGTGGTCAGAGAATTTGACACGATAACATTTCTCTCCCACGCTGAAGTCGGATTGCACTGTGCTGGGTCTGACTTGTCAGGCGCTTAACGGCAGCGCAACACAATTATTTTGGCTGATATGGTATACAGTAGTTGCTGTCTGCGCGTTTGACAAAGAATTATAAAAGAAGACACCGTCATCCATTAATCAGCCAGTTCGATTTGATTTGATTTGATTTGATTTGTTCTGATTTGATTTGATTTGTTCTTTGATATCGAGGATAATGGAATAAGCACTCTTGTGTTTTTAACATCCAGTCCCTGTGTGTATGCATTTTGTAAATGTCATCTGTTCCCACCGGCACATGATGGCCTACTCTTACGAAAATCGGAACAGGACTTAACGTGTGCGCAAGATGTTCTGCGTGCTTTCGCACACGGGGCCTCGGTTTAAAGTCTCATCCGAAGGACTTTGGGGGAGAGTGGAGTCAGCATTGATGTTAACTCCAGGAGAAAAATCTCCTCGACCGGACTCGAACCCGGGTCGTCAAATTGCCAGCGCAATGTTCTGACCACTAGGCTATCCGTCCCCCTTCGAAAGCCAGTAAGCACGCTAGCAGTCATATGTCTATATGTGAAGATTTCTGACCTAGAAAAAAAAATCCTTCATCCTTCATCTGTACTTTTAAAATTTCCTTTGTTTTAAGGTATTAACGCCTACTAATAGACGAGAAAATTGGAAGAAGAGGAAAATTGGTGGACAGGGAAGAATTAGCTAGTGTCAGTTCATAATCCCTTGTCAAAACTGGCAGAACACACCATGGGGAAAAAAAAGCAAACTAAGATATCATCACTGAAAACTTACAGCAGACAAACAGGATCGAGCTGACTCAAAAACCAGCCCACTCCATTTTTTTCCTGCAGTGCAAAGGAATCAGAAACCTGTTCTGGGAACCACGATAGCGCTGAGGGTAACAGTGCAATGTTTTCTGGCTTCCTGGAAAGTGTCTTGTGGCTGGTTAAGGTTGTCTAGTTTTTAGAAGTGAGTGCGTTGTAAGGATTCTGTTTTACTTTTTTTGTGTGCGTGAGGCAACAGTTATCTTTTGAAGGTTTCGACCGTTGCTTTATTGTGTGTTTGAAAATTTTTCGTGATTTTTTTTTGTTTTTAGAGGTGATGGAGTTAAAAGATGCTGATCTAAAATTAATTCGAAAGAATAAAAGCTGAGTGGTTTTTTCGTTATTTTTGAAAAAAAGAAGTAAAAAGTATTTTAAAAAATGCTGATTTAGATTCAAGAGAACAAAATCTGAGTGGTTTGTTTGTTGTCAGCTTTGATAAATATTTACTTTTTTGATAATGTGTAGAATTTTTGTTTTAAGAGATTGGGTCTAAAAAGTTTTTTTTTTTAACTTTGCTTTTTTTGATGGGAAGGGTAGATTTAATGAGTGTGTTTTTTTTTCTGCTAAGAAAGAACCCCCCCCCCCACACACACACAAAACATTGCGTAAACATGCTGGTATGTCAAAGTGTATCATGTTTAAAAACTGATAGTTTAGACAAAAAAATAGGACATCATTGTGTTATGTCAGATTTGTGATAAAAAGAACAGCAAATAACACTCAAGCCTTCAGCTAAGTAATAACAAAACCAAACAGTTAATTGAAAATACTGCTATTATTTATTATTTTTATTTATTTATTCTTTTATTTCGAGGATAACAGAATAAGCAATCATATGCTTTTTTTCATCCGGTCCCCGTGTGTATGCAGTTTTGTAAATCATGTCATCTGTTCCCACCGGCACACGATGGCCTACTCTTACGAAAAGCGGAACAGGATTTAACGTGTGCGCAAGATGTTCTGCGTGCGTTCGCACACGGGGCCTCGGTTTAAAGTCTCATCCGAAGGACTTTTGGGGAGAGTGGAGTCAGCACTGATGTCAACTCCAGGAAGAAAATTTCCTCGACCGGACTCGAACCCGGGTCTTCAAATTGCCAGCGCAATGTTCTGACCACTAGGCTATCCGCCCCCTCTCTATTATAAGTAAACTAGCCAAAGAGGAGAAGAAAAAAAAACATGGAAAAAAGCAAAAACAAAAAGGACAATACAGAGAGGGACAAAAGTGAGACAAGGAGCAAGCTCAATGTCTGAAAGTTTTGGTTACACTTCTGTATTAGCTTGCGAGTCATGTAGAATCTTTTACTGAGTGCGGGTCCGAAATTTTGTGTGTGTTGATTTTCACAGTTTTTTAAAATATGAAAAAGTGCATTGTGCACTTGTTTTTGGAGTTGATGACATAACACAATACCAGGTTATCGCGAGAAAGTTGGAAATGATCATCAAAATGAGGATTGCTTGTGTTACTACAGTGTTGACCCCGCGCATGCATATTGCGGTTAGGAAGCTTGCAGACGGCAAAGGACTGACAGAGGGGGGATACAGTGTTTGCTGAAAACATTTAACAGATAAAACCTATCACGTTTGTGCAAAATCACATGAATTTTGAATCAGAAACTAGACTTTCATTAAAAGTGGTTTTTATTTCTCTGGATGTCTTAGTATATGCGGTATGATAATAAGAGTCATATAGAAAAACAAAGGGAAAGTGTGTTTTTTTAAAGGTGGTGTGTAGCCTTTTACGTTTGGAAAAATGATCAAAATACTGTTTTCTTTTTATTGTTTTTACATCCTCTCTCTCTCTCTCTCTCTCTCTCTCTCTCTCTCTCTCTCTCTCCTCTCTCTCTCTCTCCTCCTCTCTCTCTCTCTCTCTCTCTCTCTCTCTCTCTCTCTCTCTCTCTCTCTCTCTCCTCCTCTCTCTCTCTCTCTCTCTCTCTCCTCCCCTCTCTCTCTCTCTCTCTCTTTTCCTCTCTCTCTCCTCTCCTCCTCTCCTCCTCTCTCTCTCTCTCTCTCTCTCTCTCCTCTCCCTCTCTCTCTCTCCCTTCCCTCTCTCTTCTCTCCTCTCTCTCTCTCTCTCTCTCTCTCTCTCTCTCTCTCTCCTCTCTCTCTCTCTCTCTCCTCTCTCTCTCTCTCTCTCTCTCTCTCTCTCTCTCTCTCTCTGTCCTAATTAGAATTAAAAAAACCAAGCCAAAAAACAGAACGACTGCTGAAAACTTTAGTGTCTTACTGAAAGATATACAATCTTTCTCCACTTTTTTTGTTGGATTAGACTCGGCAGGTTAAATAAATGCTGAACTGGGAGGTAAAAAAGACAATGGTTTTTTGCTCTTTGTTTCTGCCTTTGTGTTTGTTTTGGATTTTTCTTTTCATTTTGGAGACAGACAGCTTGTTGTTATCGACTCGTGAACTTTGTGTGGAATCTGTGCTGACGTGAAGCAGTTTGCATCGCAGGTAAGCTAAGGTGTTTTTTTTTTTTAGGTAAGGATCTTTTGTTTGTAAGTCAATTTGTCTATCTGTTTGTCTGTCTGTCTGTTTCTCTCTCTTTGTGTCTCTGTGTCTCTCAGTCCTCTATGTGTGTGTCTCCCCCTCTCCCCCCCCTCTCTCTCCCCCCCATCTCTCTCTCTTCCCTCTTTCCAGTCTCTCTCTCTCTCTCTCTCCTCTCTCTCTCTCTCTCTCTCTCTCTCTCTCTCTCTCTCTCTCTCTCTCTCTCTCTCTCTCTCTCTCTCCTCTCCTCTCTCATCATTCCAGTCTCTCTCTCCTACCAGTTAAAAAAAAAGCCAACACAAAAGACAGGACGACTGCTGAAAACTTTAGTGTCTTGCTGAAAGATATAAACAATCTTTCTCCACTTTTTTTTTTTATTGGACTAGACTCAGCAGGTTAAATAAATGCTGAACTGGGAGGTAAAAAAGACAATGGTTTTTTGCTCTTTGTTTCT
>CM060318.1:10656735-10661735 GCA_030674155.1 Stramonita haemastoma
TCTCCCTCTCTCTCTCCTCTCCCTCCCTCCCTCCCCCTCTCTCTCTCTCTCCCTCTCCCCCCCCCTCTCTCTCTCTCTCTATCTCCCTCCCTCCCTCCCTCCCTCCCTCTCTTCTCTCTCTCCCTCTTTCTCTCTCTCCCACAAGCCAATCATCAGCGTCTTAATGAAGTAGACTAATAAAGATAAGCAGAGGAGAGGAACAAGAAGAAGAAAAAACCTAACAAAAACCTAGAACAGAAGATATACAGTAATTGGCAGCGTTGTTCTTGTCAGTTCTGATAAGACCGAAGTAGCCAAAGACAGCTTAAGATAGGAACAGGTGGCTTCTGCCTCTTGTAGCGGGCAGACAATTTGCCATCAGTAAAGACTGCTACGTTTTGTTGTTGTTGTTGTTGTTATTGTGCTTGTTGGTGTTGTTTGTTTTTACCTTTTTCTCATCCTTATTGTTGTTATTCTAATCCCCTTTTTCTTCTTTGTTGCTTTTGTTGTTGTTGTTGTTCTTTCTTGTTGTTGTTTTTGTTGTTGTTGTTCTTCTTCTTCTTCTTTCCATTTTTGAATTCTTCTTCGTCTTGTTGTTGTTGATGTTGTTGTTCTTGTTGTTGTTATTGTTGTTATTCTCCTTCCACCTATAGGAAAGAGCAGTCCAATGTGTATTTGAAGTATACTGACAATGGGGAGTGATTGTAAATAAGCAGCGACAAATAAACTGTTTTCTCTTGCTGTGTGTATTCCTTTCTTTTGTTATCGTTCTTTCTAGTTATCGGAGATGAGTTTCACTTCATAATGGAATGTCCAAAGTTTTCTGAGCTTCGGAAGAATGTCCTACCTCATGAATAGTTGTATCCAAGATCCATGTTCACATTTTGTAATTTGTTCTCTTCTGATAAAAATATGTTATTAAAACTGAGCAAATTCATAGTTAAGAGTAAAGGTGCATGACAATAATGAAAAGGTTGACTATATTTTTATTTCTGTGAAATTCTGTGTTTGAACGTATTCTATTAATGCAAATTATATATGTTACAGTTGATTTCGTTTGAAATCCTCCATGCCCCAAGAGGGGTCAAAGGCGAATTAAATCTTGAATCTTTAATCGTGCGTAGTTTTCTTTCTTTCTGTCGGGGACGTGATAGCCTAGTGGTCCGTGGTCAGAGCGCTCGCTTTCCCCTCAGCCAATGTTCAGCGGTGTCGAGCGTGGTTGCCCATTGGATGGGTGACCGTTTGCGCGCCTTGGCTACAGTACAGTTCCCCCAGCTGTAAATGCGTACCTTCCCTCTTTAGGACCAGGGAAGGTAAAGCAGCGAGGGAGAGGAGATGGGAGCCACCTTCGACATGCTGGCCCCTAGAGAAGCTGAGTTCTCTGATGCCTCGCTCCCGTACGACCAAACATGTTATGGAACACCTTTACCTTTTACCTTTAAGTAAATCGTGGTTCTGACATCCACTGCAAACCAGAAAACAGTCATTTACAAGTACAAGAATCTAGTTTGTCAAACACTAGCTTCACCTTCACCTGTCCCGTAGTCCCGCGGACCGTGGGGGTACCACTGAAGATTTTGCAACCAGCTTCCTCCACTCCTCACTTTCTTCTGCCCTCCGTAGCAAGTCGCTCCACCTGACCCCCCCAAAAACAAAACAAACAAAACAAAAAAACCACCAAGCCAAACACAGGAATCTAGTCTGTCAAACAGTATTTCCTACAAAATCGATTACAGACACAAGAATTTAGCCTCTCATCCAGTATTTTCCGCTAATTCACTGCTTCGCTTAAAAAAACCAAACAAACACATCTTATTTTGTTTGCGAATGAAAGCACATGTGAAGAAAATTCCGAAGCACTCATCAATATCAAAAGTATAGACTCCTTCATCTCCAATTTTCTTTTTATTTTCCATTAATATATTTGTCCAGAATCTGCTTTGCTAGCTCATTAAGAGAAATCTTTGGTTCGATGGAAATTACCAAACAAATTCACACTGCTGTATGGGATTGAGTGATGGATTGAGTACACAGTTGTCAGGTTCCTTTTGATTGTGAAGTAGTTAATGGGCATAATTGCAGTATGAAGAGGAAATGACCATATTTTATAAACTTTTTTTTTAATTGAGCTTGATCTAAAATTTTGTTGTTTTTTTAAAAGAATTTTTAAAACTTTAAATCGCTCCTCTCTCTCTGTGTTTCTCTGTCTGTCTGTCTGTTTGTCTGCTCTCATTAAAAACCTGAGTTCCTGGGTTCTCTCTCTCTCTATCTCTCTCACACATACACACACACACACATACACACACACACACACCACGCACACACACACACACAACACACAACACACACACACACACACCATACACACACATCTCCCCTCCCCCCACACCTCCCTCCCCCTCCCCCCCACGCCACAAACATCCCCCCAACCCCTTCCCCCCACACCCCCACCCTATCGATCTACAAACCCTGTTTTACAACGATTAAAACCAGCTTCCTCCACTCAATACGACACACATGATCACAACCGTTCACCAGGGTAAAATTCCCACAGACAGCTTATTATCCGGCTAGAGATGGGCCCTATATATCTATAGTTTCACTACTTTTTTCCCCATCATCATCGTGGCCGTCAGAATCATGGCAAGTTAGATAGTGGGTGCATAGCGCTGCATGAAGGAAAGTAAAGTGGCACACGCTTGTTAATGGGGTTTTAGTAATCTTGGATCGATATGTAATATCCAGTGTTCAAAACTTTTAAAGTGTTATTCTTATGCAGCTGTGATGTATCACATGTTATGACATTTTTTGGAAGCTTTTCGTGTTTTTTTTTTTTTTTTACTCTGTGTCTGTCTTGTCTGTTTGTCTGTTTCTGTGTCTCTCTGTCTGTCTGTTTGTCTCACTGTCTCTCTCTCTGCCTCTGTCCCTCTGTCTATTTGCCTCCGTGTCTTTGTCTTTGTCTCTTCATCTGTCTCTTTGTCTTTGTCTCTCTCTCTGTCTCTTTCTGTTTGTCTGTCTCTTTTTCTCCCATCTCTCCTCTCTCTCTCTCTCTCCTCTCTCTCTCTCTCTCCTCTCTTCTCTCTCTCTCTCTCTCTCTCTCTCTCTCTCTCTCTCTCTCTCTCTCTCTCTCTCTCTCTCCTCTCCCTCTCTCCTCTCTCCCTCTTTCTCTCTTCCTCTCTTCCTTCTCTCTCTCTCAGCCTCTGTATCTCTGTCTCTCTATTTCTTTCTGTCTCTCTGTCTCTGTCTTTCTCTCTCCCTCTCTCTCTCTCTCTCTCTCTCTCTCCTCTCTCTCTCTCTCTCTCTCTCTCTCTCCCTCTTTCTCTCTTCCCCTTTCTCTCTCTCTCAGCCTCTGTATCTCTGTCTCTCTTTCTCTTTCTGTCTCTCTGTCTCTGTCTCTGTCTTTGTCTCTCTCTCATTTCTCTCTCTCCCTCTCTCTCTCTCCACACACACACACACAATCCATCTCCCTCCACACACATACACAAACACACACACACAAATCCATCCCCTCCACACACATACACAAACACACACACGCAAACCCATCCCCCCACACACATACACAAACACACACACACATCCATCCATCCACACCCCCTCCCCATCCCACACACACACACACTACACACTACCACAAACCCAATTGTTTCCAAAACCGCACTTACTACCAAAAAGCCCCTAGTCTAAAATATGTAATACTTTTAACCACCCTGAAATCGATATTGTCTGGCCTTTTAGAGCTCCGACACTGCCACAGTTGTGTTATTAAAATCGAGTACCCTTGTCGATTGCAGCCTAGTGAAAGAGACACAGATGTCACTCACATCGATCAGGTTCTGTCAATCAAAACGTAATGGCCGTCAGTTGATTGACAGTCACATACACACGGACACACATGCACACACGGGCGGGCGTGCATATATACACATGCACATGCATATACGCGTGCACACATACATACACACACATGAGCAGATATACACACATACGCATACACGTACACATACACATGCACACACACACATACACATATACACACATATACATCTTGTGCACACGTTAAATCCAGAACATCTTGCGCACACGTTAAATCCTGTTCCGCTTTTGGTAAGAATAGGTCATTGTGTGCCGGTTGGAACAGATGACATTTACCAAACTATATACACACGGGGACTGGATGTAAAAAAAAGCACATGAGTGCTTATTCCATTATCCTCGATATAAAAGAATAAATAACACACACACACACACACACACACACACACACACACACACACACACACACACACACACACACACACACACACACACACACACACACACACGCACAGTTGTGCACACTCACACACACAACACACACACACTCACAGACACGCTCATAACTCAAACATACATAAAAACACACACCCACAGGCCATGCAAAACAGGTAAGTACAGGTACGTCTATACAAAACACATGCAACCTACAAAAACAGGAGGAAAAACAAACAAACCCACGAAAGAACAACAAAAACTGGAATCTGCCCACAAAGAGGAACACACTAGTACCAATGACATTCGTCACAGAAGCTGTTACCTCGAACAAACATACCCCATACACCCACAAAGCCAGGCAAGTCAGGTAGGTACATACGTATATACAAAACACATGCAACCTACAAAAAGAAGAGGGGAAAAAACAAGCCCACAAGAGATCAACAAAAACTAGGAATTTGCCCGCGAAGAGGAAAACTGGTACCAATAGCACTCGTCACAAAAGCTGTAACCTCGAACAAATATACATAATTTTTTAAAATTATTATTCACCCACATAACATCAGTGCTGACTCCACTCTCCCCAAAAGTCCTTCGGACGAGGCTATAAACCGAGGCCCCGTGTGTGAACGCACGCAGCAGAACATCTTGCGCACACGTTAAATCCTGTTCCACTTTTTCGTAAGAGTAGGCCATCGTGTGCTGGTGGGAACAGATGCCATTTACAAAACTGCATATTCACGGGAACTGGACGTAAAAAAGCACAA
>CM060318.1:10669235-10681735 GCA_030674155.1 Stramonita haemastoma
ACACAGGAAGATAGACAACACATTTCCTCCAAAGCTCAGAGGATTAGAAGTTAGGGGGAGATCTCCGTAGAGATCTGCCATTTCTAACTCGGCTTAAAGTACTGCAATCTAATTTTTATGGCATGTTATCAAACAAACAATTCCAAACTTTGAAGGTGTTTTCCTATATAGTTTGAAAATACCAAAAATATATATATTTACAATCATTTACTTCATCTTGTTCTTGTTCAAGGCAGGTAAACAGGAATTCCTACAAATTGATATAAAAGTTGTTGCTTCTTTTCCATGATATGGCAAGATTTTCTGATTACTAAGCAGCTTTAAACGATTAAAAGGGATTGAATTGTTTAATAAACAATTAATACTCTGTGAAAGGGAAGTAATATTGACATGAAATAGCCACACAGCATGTGTGAGTGTGTGTGTATGTTTGTGTGTGCGTGTGTTTATTTTTTTATTTATTTTATTTTATTTTATTCTTTTATATCAAGGATAACGGGATAAGCACTCTTGTGCTTTTTACATCCAGTCCCCGTGTATATGCAGTTCTGTAAATGTCATCTGTTCCCCTGTCATCTGTGAGTGTGTGTGGTGTGTTTGTTGTGTGTGTGTGTGTGTGTGTGTGTGTGTGTGTTTTGTGTGTGTGTGTGTGTGTGTTGTGTGTGATGTGTGAGTGTGTGAAAATCATGATATTTTTGCCAAAAAAGATCTTGTAACATGCTTATCTATTGTTGAAAAACTTTGGAAGTTGTTAGCTATTTTAAATACTTAGGAATTATTTTCAGTAAGAGTGGCAGTTTTGAAAAATGTAAGGAAAATATTTGCTTAATCAAGCGACTAAAGTCATGTTTAGTCTGATAAGGACTGCGTGGCAAAAAGAATTACCCACACATGTGACACTTGATTAGTTCAATAAAATTGTTTTAACTGTTTTGTTGTATGGGTGTGAAATTTGGGGTTATGAAATCGTAGTAATACTTAAAAAGTTCCAGTTAATTGTTTTACAATATATTTTTCGTTTAAGTCGTATGATGTCAAATTCATCAGTATATGAAGAAGGGGGCAGATACTCCTTGTCTATTTCTGTTCCAATGGTTAGTTTCTGGATGTAGCCCTTGACTTTCATCCTGGAAAGCTATCATCAAATGTTTACCAGAGGATGAAAAATTTACATGAAAATTTCTTATTCAATCAGCATGGCTAAATAAGATACAAAACATTTTAGCGCAAAGCAGATTTGACTTTGTGGGGGAAACAGTTGTGTTCAACTATCAACTCTACCAGTTCATGTAATTATCAAAACCTTCTTAATAGAAAAGTTTGTTAATGAATGGAGAGCTGAGCTGTTGGATAATAGTAGATGCCTTTAGTACAAAAACTATAAAACCAATTTTAGTATGGAAAAATATATAACTTGTCTGCCAGATGTGTATGTTTACATTCTTATGAAATGTAGTTGCAGTTGTCACAATCTTTCTGATGAGATTGGATGTTTCCATAACATACCACGGGAAGAAAGAGTATGTTCAAAATGCAATATGTCTGTTTTAGGTGAGAAATTTATTCTTATCATGGAATGTTTCCTACTTTAAACATTTATGACAAGATTTTCTTCCTCAGCATTTTCTTCAATCTATGTCCAGTTATGATTTTTGCAGTCTGTGGAAATGTAAATCTTGAAATGTTCTCCTGTCTCCCTCAAAGCTCATAACATTTGAAGGTTTTTCTTGAAATTTAATTTTGTTGTCTTTCACAAGTGTAGATTGTGTCATTTACAGAAATTGATATACTTTAAAATGTCTGGAGTCTTTAATATTGTTTGTTTATCATTTTGCAATAAATTGTTGCTTTTCAGTTCCTGTTAGTATTGATAATACTAGTGTTAGTATTGTTGAATTGGTTTGTTATCTTCCATGCCCCAAAAGGGGTGAAAGAAGTTAAATCTTGAATCTTGTGTGTGTGTGTGTGTGTGTGTGTGTGTGTGTGTGTGTGTGTGTGTGTGTGTGTGTGTGTGTGTGTGTGTGTGTGTGTGTGTGTGTGTGTGCATGTCTGTTTATTTCTCTTTCTCTATTTCTGGTCCATCGGTCTGGAATGACCCCCCTCTCTCACTTTGCTAAAAGCCTACTTATGACAGTTTTCAATCCAATCTCAAGATATACTTAGGCTATTTCAAACATAAAACTTTCCCCTCCTGTTTCATTTCTTATCTGTCCCTGCATTGCCCCCAGATAACAAATTTGCCAATTGCAACTGTCTTCAAACTGTAAGTTGTTTTACCTGTGTTAATTTAAGCTGCATGTATTCAGAATTTGTGACACATTCTATATGCGTGATAAAACGTTAATATATTTTTTAAAGGCAATATTACCCCCCTTCAAAGGCTGTCATAACAGTTATGTTCCTTTTTATTGTTTGAAGTTACTCAGAAGTCCACAGGAAAATCTGTATCTAATGTAAATAAAGCAGCAATTTTTTCTGAATAAAATTGTAGACCGTGCTGTTAACCTGTTTGAAACAGTACATGTGATAAAAAATGTTTAAGATTAAGGTTTTTTTGTCAATTTCTGAGCAGACATGGGAAAAGAACCTTAAAGTGTGGAATTGTTAGTGTAATAATATGTTGCAAAACTATGAAGGCAACAACTTAAGCTTTGAATTAGGAATGGCAGATCTCTACGGGGATCGCCCCCTAACTTCTAATCCTCTGAACTGTGGAGGAGATGTGTCATCTATCTTCCCATGTTTGTGCTTTTTTTTTTCTTTGTTGGAAAGGAGGGGGATAGGTAGAGGAAGGGAGATGGGGAGGAAGGGAAGAGATGGGATAGGCAGGGGGGAATAAGTTGAGGGGGAGAGGGAAGAAGGAGGGGGATAGGGGAGGGGAGAAGGAGGGGGATAGGGGAGGGGGATAGGGGAGGGGAGAAGAGGGGGATAGGGGAGGGGAGAAGGAGGGGGATAGGGGAGGGAGGAGGGGGAGGGGGATAGGTAGAGGAGGAGGAGGAGGAGGGGTGTAAGGAGGATGGGGAGAGGGATAGGTAGGGAGGAGGGGTGGAGGGAGAAGGAGGGGGTAGGGAGGAGGGGGTGAGAGGAGAAGGAGGGGGTAGGGAGGAGGGGGATGGGGGAGGGGGATAGGGAGGAGGGGGATAGGGAGGGAGGAGGGGGATAGGTGGGAGGAGAAGGAGGGGAAGGGATAGGAGGGGGGAGGGGGGCAGAGAGGGGAGTAGGGGATAGGGAGGATTTAAAATATAAAAATTGCCCATTTCCAGGAGCCTTGCATAACTGTACTGTTCACTATAACTCCCAGGGGGCACAGATCCATCATTGTTTCTCACGATAATAATGTACATTGTGATAGTAGGTATCTGTATACAAACTGGCTTGCTGTCACTCTTCACGTCAGAATTTAATCCTTGGCGGCTGTGCTAAAACCGTAGTCAACCAATCAACCATCAGATTGGAGCAGCCAAAAAAAAAAAAAAAAAAAAAAAAAAGAAACACGAAAAACAAAAATCAAAACAAAAACTTAAAACCTACGAGAAGTGAAGCTTAGCATTAGTAGAGAATAATTAAAATATGGACAAAAATAAGATGACCAACCAACTAACAAACCAACCAACTACCTAACCTACCAACCAGCCTGATCCAAAAACAACAAAAGAGAACTTGAGAAGAGGAAAGAAAAAAAGGTGTTTTTTTCTTCTGCGTCGTCGCTGTCGACGGTTGGCAGTGACTCAACAAAAATGCGAGGCGCTGCCGTAAAGTGCCTGACAAATCAGGCCCAGCGATGCGAATTCGGCGTGGAAGAGAACTGCTACATCTTAAATCTTTCCGGAAAAACAGGCGGGAGAATGGATGAGTCGTAGTAGAGGAAAGCAAGAGAACAAACAAATGAACAAAAAAAATTGAAATAAAGAGGGTGACTGTATGAAGGAATACGTTCTTGTTAGGATAATTGTCTATTATACGGTTTAGGCTATGAAACGAAATCTTACAGTTCTTGCAATTTTGTGTCTGTGTACATTTTATGTCATGTTCTGTGATTGCGAAAGGAACCATACATCAGCTTCTCTTCGAAATAAAGATCATTACAAAGAAGGAGGAGGAGGAGGAGGAGGAGGAGGAGGAGGAGGAGGAGGAGGAGGAGGAGGAGGAGGAGGAGGAGGAGGAGGAAGAAGAAGAAGAAGAAGAAGAAGAAGAAGAAGAAGAAGAAGAAGAAGAAGAAGAAGAAGAAGAAGGAGAAGAAGAAGAAAGAAAGAAAGAAAGAAAGAAAGAAAGAAAGAAAGAAGAAAGAAAGAAAGAAAGAAAGAAAGAAAGAAAGAAGAAAAACAAGAAGAACAAGAAGAACAAGAACAAGAAGAACAAGAACAAAAAGAACAAGAACAACAACAATAACAACAGCAAAAAGAAAAAAGAACAACAGCAACAACAAGACAATGAAGAAGGCCAACAGCTTCAAGGCAGGCAAAAATACAGTTGCTAAATGTTGAAATCACAGCTCATCTCTCTCTCTCTCTCTCTCTCTCTCTCTCTCTCTCTCTCTCTCTCTCTCTCTCCTCTCTCTCTCTCTCTCTCTCTCTCTCTCTCTCTCTCTCTCTGTCTCTCTCTGTCTCTCTCTGTCTCTCTCTGTCTCTCTCTGTCCTCTGTCTCTGTCTCTCTCTCTCTCTCTCTCTCTCTCTCTCTCTCTCTCTTCTCTCTCTCTCTCTCTCTCTCTCTCTCTCTCTCTCTCTCTCTCTCTCTCTTTTCTCTGTATGCGCAAGCTGTTAAAGGAAAATGTTCTTCAAAAGTCCAAATAAAACTGGTTTAATTGTAGGCTTTATTTATGTAAATAAACTGCTTTTTCTAACACCCAAAAGACCAATTAGCAAGCTAATGAGCTTTCCATAGAACAAAACAATTGAGGTTTGTTAACTCCATTATATACTTGAGCTTCAACGTAGGAATATGCACGCTTTTGTCTGAAAAAAAGCTTTTACCTTGTCTCTTACCTTTTAGTGCAAGACTGTAATTATGGTAATCCTTTTCGCAGCACAGTGTTTTGATGCAAATTTCCTTTTTCCCCCGGACCTGAAACATCAAAAAAGAAAAAAGCAGAACAAGCATAAAAAACCCACAGACCAACAAAAAAAACCCTTTTCCTGGACTGGAAACATCACACAAAAAAAGAAAGCAGAACAAACACATACAGAAAAAGATAAACGCAAAAAACCAACATATCAAAGTAAGTCAACAGAATTAAACGCTTGTAGCGAACTGTCAGATAGTTTAGCTGGATGTGTAAATTATAATGATGTGTACCAGGAACAGTACAAGGAAGGAGGCAAAGAGGCAGACAGAGAAAGCGACTGGGAAGACAACATCAGAGAGTGATCTGGCCTTGAGTGGATCGAACTAACATCTGACAGTGGCTTCATGCGGTTTTTTGCATGGTATCGTGATTTGTTAGAGGGCGCCTATGGCCCGATACCGCTGACTTCAGCCCTCTAGGTTTCTGTCAGGGTTACCCCACCCTTATCTCCTGTTACCCTGGGAGCCCAGGGGGCAGAGCTTTTACCGCGGCTCTTGATCGCGTGATATTCGCGTCATAGGTCATATGGGATATTTCATGGAGACAACAGAGCCACCTGTTGTCCCGCCCCGTCCTGGTAGGAACATCGCCAGTTGCTCCGGGGCTGCTTTCGCAGCTAACCCCCATTTCTGAGGGCCGTCCCCCTATCCGTCACCTGGGAACCCACCTGGTTGAGGATGGTCGCCTCGCCAGGAGGCGAAGCAAAAACCAGACAGGCGAGCACATCCTTCAAACGTGTACACTATTCAGCGACCTGAGGAAGAAAATGTTGCCGACGAAGATAACCCTACAGATCAAGTTGTACGGCCACGAGAGGAGCTGGAAAGGACATGCCATTATTTTTCCCAGACACGTCTGACAGTGTAAAGCGAACGAGAGAAGAAGAAGAAGAAGAGTGGATCGAACAACTTGCTTCGGAAAGTTGAAAACTGCGATAAGTGGAGGAAGCTGGTTGCAACATCTTCAATGGTCCCCCAACGGTTGATTATAGCGCGGGGTAGGTAAAAGTTAAGGCACACAATATAGTTATTGGCTTAAAGAACATAATGCAAGGAAGAGCGTTAATGTGTTAGAAAATAGTTATAACCTCACGAATTAAAACCTTATCAATGAAATAATAATTGTTTAGATAAAAGATTTTCAGAATTTCAGAATTTGCATTAAAATATTGTATGTGCTGTTTACAAGGTTATGAAAGGTAAAGGAATGATTTTGCTTGCAGTTTATCAGATTGCCATTACTTTACAAAGTGCAATACTGTCAGAAGTTGTTTAAAAGTTTTGCTTTACTTTTTTTCATTTTATCTTCATGTTGTGGATGAGACAAAAGCATACTAGACAATTCCCAATATGATTTTCATCATTGTGAGGCTGTCTGACCAAAATACAGAAAAACATCGATAAATGTGTGTGTGTGTGTTACGCGCACGCGCGCGTGTGTGTGCAAGCTTAGGTGCTTGCGTGCGTGCGTGTGTCTGCGTGTGTATATTGTCTGTGCCAGTGTGTGCAAGAGACATTAAGGATTAAAAAAAAACAAGACTAACACAGACACACAGAAAAAGGAGACAATGAGGCTTAAAATCCTTGAACCCCTGGAAGAAAAATAGGGCATTGATATAATAACGAATAAAACAGCGACAGTAAAACAAGCAAGCAAGCAAACAAACAAACAAACAAATCAACCCAAATAAAAGGCAACAAAAACAGCAGCAGACAAATGATTGGGAGAAAACAAAAAAAAATGGGATTTCAAGGGTAGAAGGGAGACACACACACACACAAAAATGGATTAATTTGCTGAACTAAAAAATACGCTGGATTGAATAATCGATTGCCTTAATAGGCAAGGATAATTTACTCTCAGATTTTCCCCAACTATTACTGATGTGTTTATTCTATTTCTATGAATTTCATAATTATGATGTTTTGTATTGTGTTCTTGTGAAAAAGGGCTGTATATAGATCTATATATATATATTTTTAACAAAATATTCAATAAAAAGGAAGGATATAGAGGAGGAGGAGGAGGAGGAGGAGGAGGAGGAGGAGGAGGAGGAGAAGGAGGAGGAGGAGGAGGAGGAGGAGGAGGAGGAGGAGGAGGAGAGGAGAAGAAGAAGAAGAAGAAGAAGAAGAAGAAGAAAGAGAAGAAGAAGAAGAAGAAGAAGAAGAAGAAGAAGAAGAAGAAGAAGAAGAAGAAGAAGAAGAAGAAGAAGAAGAAGAAGAAGAAGAAGAAGAAGAACAAGAAGAAGAAGAAGAAGAAGAAGAAGAAGAAAGAAGAAGAAGAAGAAGAAGAAGAAGAAGAAAGAAGAAGAAGAAAGAAGAAAAAGAAGAAAAGCAATATAAAAAAACAACACACACAACAGTTTTTGCCCGTTTAGTTGTATTTGCTTTTCTTTTCTCTGTATGTGTTCATCACTTTTTTTTTTTTAATCTATGTCCTGTATCCTTGTATTTTTTAAAATAACTTTCTCTATCATTGTTTCTGTCTTCGGTTCATCTTAAACTTTGTCCCAGCTCAGCTCGATCAACCAGTATTCTCTCTGTTTATCTGTCTGTCTCTGTCTGTCTGTCTGTCTGTCTGTCTGTCTGTCTGTCTGTCTGTCTGTCTGTCTGTCTGTCTGTCTGTCTCTCCCCCTCCCCCCTCTCTCTCATTCTCTCTCTCTCTCTCTCTCTCTCTCTCTCTCTCTCTCTCTCTTCTCTCTCTCTCTCTCTCTCTCTCTCTCTCTCTCTCTCTCTCTCTCTCTCTCTCTCCCAAAAATCCTTCGGATGAGACTTTAAACCGAGGCCCCGTGTGCGAACGCACGCAGAACAACATCTTGCGCACACGTTAAATCCTGTTCCGCTTTTCGTAAGAGAAGGCCACCGTATGCCGGTGGGAACAGATGACATTTACAAAACTGCATACACACGGGGACTGGATGTAAAAAAGCACACGAGTGCTTATTCCATTATCCTCGATATAAAAGAATAAATCAAATCAAATCAATCAAATCTCTCACTCGAGTACTCTTTCCCTCTCTCACTCTCTCTCACTCTCTCTGAGGATGTTTAGCGTGTGCCACTGTTTTCAAAGTAGGACGCCATATAGGAATCCATACTCCAGCTTCAGAGGAGAATAGAGGTGTGTGGTTTTGCTAGGAGCTTGTCTGGATACTGTTGTTGCTGTTGTTGTTGATGTTGTTTTTGTTGTTTTTGTGCGTTCCCCAGATTAACACTGTGGGGGTCACCAGAATGTACCACTCTGACTCATTTATCCCACCTGGGAATCACTGTGAAATTGAAATTGCACACTGAAGGAGAAGTCTGCGTGTCTGACTGTTTCCAAGTACCTTGCCATATAGCCAGCCATACTCCGACTTCAGAGGATTTTTTCTCCTTTAAAGAAGAGAGTGGAGGTTGTTATGTTAAGAACTTGTCATTGCTGAAGGAACAATCTCAACACAGCTATTTTACAACATAACAGTATTTTAGTGTATGTTTTCGTAATTAGCTGACATCAATAAAGGGACAGTTTTTGGCCCGGACCGAGCTTGTCTGTATAATTACAATCTAAGCATAATGTTGTAAAGCATAACAACGTTTTGATATAGGAATTGGCACTTTGTTTACATTAATGACTAACGAAGCCTTTGGCTCGGAGGCAAACTGAAGATGGAAAAGCTTTCATCCTGTCTCCTTTGTATAAGGGCAAACTTGTCATTTACGGTAATCTTTTTACTTCAGCGGTGGTTTGAGGCCTAGAGGAAACAATGAAGTTACAGTGAACAAAAGAGAATGAAACAAAAAAGCCAATTACCAAGGGTAAAAAAAGAGGAACCAAATAATGTATTAGGGCAAACTATGCGACAGTTTACTTGATTTTGCATATATATAGCGTATCGGCGTTATATATATATATATAATTATATCTATATACTATATATATTATATAGTTGTCTATAATATATATATATTTATATATATATCTAATATAATTATAGTTAACTATATATATATATATATATATATATATATATATATATATATATATTATATATATATATATATATATATATATATATATATATATATAAGTTGTTGTATCCCGAACACATAACTTAAAAATGTAAAAATAGACACAGTCCTTGATTTCCCTGATAGTAGCTGTAAGAGCAATTCTTTGGTTTTAAATAAATGTTATTCAGTAAGAAAAAGAAACATATTTGACATACAGCTTTGATGTCAAGAGCAAGAACAAGTTGTGAAAACTTACCAAGTGCCAGAACACAGGCGATTAAAAAAAAAGTACACATAGAGGACACTAACAGAATATTAATTCAATGTTAATTTACCTGTATGCAGACGTATAGGTTATATTGATAATTGCTGGATTGATGTTATAATTAATGTTTGCTTATAATGGTGTTTATTGAGGAAAAAGTAGTGAGGAAAGACAAGTGCAGGTACCAACTTCTCAATCATTTTGAAGAATGACTTATCAAATGATGTAATTGCCCTTCAGGGATGATTAAAGTGACTTTTTTGACTTTGACTTTGACAAAGATAATGATGTTTATTGTTATAATCAGCAAAGCATGAACATAAGAGAACCATACAAAACAAGCCAACAGAAAGAAAAAACAAATGGTGTAAAACTGCACCAAAAATACACGAAAAAAGAAGCAAATAAACTACGGAAACAATCACTCTGATATAAACAAACTTGAACAAGACGTAGACAAAAACTAAACAAAAATACATAATTATTCACCTTAACCCCCAAGAGATGTTTGCTCATACTTACACAACATTCACATCTGTATTTAAATTCAATATTCAAATTCAAAATGCTTTGTTATCTCTAAAACAGAGAAATTCCAGTATTGAAAGTGGGTTAGACAGATGACCTACAAGAAAATTAGAGATCAGTGCAGTACACCCAAGTCCCGTTTTCAGGATAGATAGCCCAGTCACTTTGCTGTGTATGTCCAGTCCCTTTCTCTCCACTTCTCTCTGTGGACAAGACTCCTGAGGGGAAACGTTAGTGAATGTCTGTGTTTGGATCACACCACTGTTATATTCACTCTGCCAGAAACTTCAACATCTTCGCTGAATTGCTGTCCTCTCCAATTCGATCTCTCTCTTACTGTTCTCCTCTATTCTTCCTTTAGCTCTGTGGTATGTTACTAGGGCACTGTACTCAGTTTTCCAGCCCTGTCTCTTGGGAAGGTTAGATTTGGCGAAGTCCATCCCTCACTGGGATAGATAGCTCAGTGGTCAGAGCACTCACTTTCTCCCCAAGCTAAGGTGAAGCAGCATCAAGCGTGGTTACTGAGTGGATGGGTAACTGTTTGCGCCTCAGTGTCTCCACACCCAGCTGTAAATGGGAACCTGTCGTCTTTAGGGTCAGGGAAGGTAAAGCAGTGAAGGAGAGAGGAGATGGGCGCCGCCCTCAATATGTTGACCCCTGGGGAAGCTGAGGTCTCTGATGCTTCGCTCCTCTACGACCATATAGGTTATGGGACACCTTTACCCTTTTATCTGGTCGCTATGAAGGCAATTGACAAAATAAAGAAAGAAAATAAACCCACAATTTCACTTACTCTGTTCACACTTTGTTAGAAAGTTGTCTATGCTACAAGTGAAGAAAGTCGAATTGATATGAATTTTCAGAGCAAAAATAATTTATCAATACTACATGAATATCTATTTTTGCATTGAACTCTCATGGATAGAAGTCACGTGTTAAGTGCATAATCATTAGTTTTGGGTCACATACGCCAAATTAGAATATCCAATTGCTTCTGTCCTCATCTCTTCGATTTGCAGTTCATTTATTCCCCCATCCCTCCCCAGTGTGTGTGTGTGTGTGTGTGTGTGTGTGTGTGTGTGTGTGTGTGTGTGTGTGTGTGTGTGTGTGTGTGTGTGTGTGTGTGTGTGTGTGTGTGTGTGTGTGTGTGTGTGTGTTAGTAGTGTGTGTGTGTGTGTGTGTGTGTGTGTGTGTAGTTTCAAGAGTAGTAGTCATATACTTTTTTTTCCAGTCTCAATGTGCATGCAGTTTTGTAAATTGTGTCATCCGTTGCAAACAATACAATTTTTTTTATAACCACTCTTACAAAAAAAACCCAAAACAGTCTTATACACTTAAATGATCAGCATGCGTTTGCACACATGACCTTGGTTATAATATGTTGGTTGTGTGTGTGTGTGTGTGTGTGTGTGTGTGTGTGTGTGTGTGTGTGTGTGTGTGTGTGTGTGTGTGTGTGTGTTTTATGTGTGTGTGTGGTTGTAGTTTTATATGTTTGCGTGTGTTTGTGTGTGTGTGTGTGTGTGCTGTGTGTCTGTGTGTCTGTGTGTGTCTGTGCGTGTTCGCGCATGTGTGCACTCCATTTCTTCACTTTATTTTTATACATTTTTGTTTGCTTCTATTCTCTTTGATCTGACAATGGTTCGTGCAGAGGCCTAATGTTGACGGCTCAATGTTTCTGATTCAGAGGTGAAATGCCGCCACATCCTTTCAGACTCCTCTGGGTTTCAGAAACAAACAAAAATACAAAACTCTGTCGGATTTGGGTTTTTTCCCAGAACAGCAATCTTACATTATCTTCCGTCTGCCTGTTGTCTTTTACTGTTGTCTCTGTTGTTGTTGTCTGTCTGTTGTCTGTCTGTCTGTCTGTCTTCTCTGTCCCTCTGTGTCTCCTCTCTTTTTCTCTCTCTCTTTTTTTCACTTGGAAGGTGGAGTGGTAGTGCAGGGTGCTTGCATAAGTGGGTGTGACAAGCGCGCATAAATGTATGTGTTATGAACGTGCATGCGTGCATGCCTACACTACACGAGCATGTCTATGAACATTTCGTGTGGTGTTGTGTGTTTGTGTGTGTGTGTGTCTGTATTGTGTGTGTGTGTCGTGTGTGTGTTTGTCTTGTGCATAATATGCGCTCATGTGGCAAGCATTATCAGACTCATATCATATATCGCAACATGTAGCTGCTTTCCTATCGCCAAGAAAAGATAGCATTGTGTTAAATTACAGCGTGGCTGCATAAACAACAGAGGGAAGAAGATATTACCTCCAAAGTCCCATCTATCTCGGAGAAACAACTCCAGTTTTTCTTTTTAGCAGACTACATAAACCTTCGGAGCCGAGATAGTCTGGTAGAGGCAGGAAAGACTTGTTCTATTTCCAACGTTCTGCGCATGTCTGAAAAGTCGTTGACCGGAACGTTGTCGTAAAAGTTTCCCTCCAAGTTCGGAGCGACGTAATCATGATGAGGTGGTTTATGTACAGGCAGTCTGGTCAGAATGAAGAACGTTTGTTTATATACTCAGTTACATGTTAGTGGGTGGTTGTGTGTGGTTGTGTGTGTGTTGTATGTCTTGTGTGTGTGTGTGGTGTGTGGTGGGGGGTGGTGGGTGTGTGTGTGTAGTGTGTGTGTAGTGTGTGTGTAGTAGTGTGTGTAGT
>CM060318.1:10686735-10690507 GCA_030674155.1 Stramonita haemastoma
GGGGGCTAGTCTACTGGCTAGGAATCAAAGGGCGACACCTGCACCGCCTGTTCTACTGGGAACAACCAGGGCGAAGACAGATGAGAGGGAGGAAGGTTCGGCGCTGCCAATGCTGGACAAGGCTACCACTGGTCCCCTAGACCCCGCCTCCGCCTGGCTTCTGTCCTCTGCCTCCACTATGGTTTCGTGGTCCTTAGTTGTTTTTCCTCATCTTTGGTCTGCATCCTGTTTTAGTCATTTTTAACTCGATGAGCGTGGTTACCGATTGGATGGGTGACCGATTGCACGCTTTGGTTTCTGTACAGTCACACAGTTTACCCAGCTGTAAATGGGTACCTGCATTTTTTAGGGTCGGGGAAGGTTAAACAGTGAGGGGGTAGGAGATGGGCACCGCCCTCTATATGCTGGCCCCTAGAGAAGCTGAGGTCTCTGATGCCTCGCTCCCCTACGACCACATTGGTTATGGGAAACTAACGTGATGTATAGAGTAGTTATGGTTATAATAATCTATTTAAAAATGTTCAATATTCGTATTTTAGTCACATTAGGAAGACAAGCAAACACGGAAAACCTGAATTATCTGAAGGAGTAAGAAAAAAACATATTCGGTGAAATGCCTAGAGCATTACAACCAACATTTTAAAAGTTTTGAACACTTTTTTTTGTTAAAGTTGTAACTGTTATTCCATACTAGTGCTGCAGTATCTGGAAGTTGATAAAACAATATGCTCAAACTACAGCATTTTTATTACCCTCCATTTATGTAACGTTCATTATGTTTCTAAAATAAAAGTCAAAACAGCCACATACATAAGGCAGGGTTTAGATTAGGAAAATCTGGCTTTGTGGCCAATATCACACGCAGTCGATGATATTTATTGTACTGATGTATCTGTCAAAATTAGTAAACTATAGTCACTTAATGTCTTATCTGTACATCTTCCCCAAGAACCAAAGTAAGAATATACTGGCTGGCTTAAAAACGTAAATTTTACAAAGACTAAAATGGGGGATTTTAATGCACATGCCTCGTTTTTGGATTCAGGATGAACAAAATGTCACCAATAATTATAATGTGGAAAATATTTTTGATTCTAAACACTGTTTTTAAACAGAGGATAACCATAATACCTGATATTCATCATCACAAACCTAGTGCCATATTGTCTCATTGATCTCCCCTTCTTTAGCACCCGATTGCAAGTGGGATGCTAATGAAGATTATCTTAGCAGTGACCACCTTCCTATTACTTTATCCTTTAGACAGAAACTTACTCCAGATTTACTGGAACCTAAAGACAAAGTTTCAAAGTATTTGAACAAACAGGCAAACTGGGAATCATTATCCGAACACATCTTAAACTATACGATCAGTCAGGTGTTGAACATTATGAACGTAAATGGAACACAGCCAGAAGTGCAGTTGGAGGGGCATGCAGAGGTCACATCAGCAATGACGGCCTCTTTCCATGTTTTGCAGACAGGACGACAGGAGGCCACAGAGATAAGCTGGGATGCCAAAGCTGCTGCTCCGTGTCAGTGTTCTGGGCATGTCAGGGAGGTCGTTAACCTCACCATTAATTTTGTTGTGCAGTAGAACAATTCAAGACCGTGCAGACTCGTAGGGTGTGTTTTATTTATTTTTTTTAAATCATTTTTTCTTTTATATCGAGGATAATAGAATAAGCACTTTTGTGCTTTTTTTTTACATCTAGTCTCCGTGTGTATGCAGTTTTGTAAATTTTGTCATCTGTTCCCACCGGCACACAAGGGCCCACTCTTACGAAAAGTGGAACAGGATTTAACATGTAGGGACTTGTTTGTAAGAAGATCTTTAGAAGTTAGTAAACAAACGCTGAACTCTTGTCCATAATAAACTGGGAAAAAATGTTGTTTATGGGAGAAAAGCCAGACTTTCACCCCGAGAAATCTGCCGTGACCTAAAGTGGTATAACAACAAACTGTATATATATATATATATATATATATATATATATTATATATATATATATATATATATATATATATATATATATATATATATATATATATACATATATATATATATAAAGAAGTGGGTAATCCAGATGAAGAATAAACCAGAATCTGATGGCTGGAAATGTCCTGTGATTCGACGGTCACGTAAGAAAACAACAACTTGCTCATAGAATGTGCATAAGATAACAAAATTGCCAGTTAAAACACATGTAGCAGACAGACACACACACACACAAAGCTTCCTCCTAACATTTGTTGTTGGAATTAAACAAAACATCTCTGTTTAACATAAAGATTGCCCACTGTATTTCCCCTTCTACACCTATAAATCTAAAAGAAACAGACGGACCACATATCACACAAGTTAGCTGCTCTCTAACTGTCAAGGGAAGATAGTGCGATGTGTAATGACGGTAGAGATATACATGGGTGCAGTTGGAGGGAAGATTTCGAATCAGTAATGTCGGCCTCTTTCCATGTCTCGCAGACAGCAAGATTATAACTTGAAACCACAGTGATAACCAGCAATGTCAAGGCTGCTTGCTTCAATTTCAGTGTTCTGCGCATGTTGAGGAAGTTGCCAAGTAGGATGTTTCTCATAAAGTACCCTCAAAATAGAGCTATATTAAATGTAGATTTGCAAATTATGTTTAATGGAAGTTTTTGAATGCTTGCTTACGTTGAGTTTAGTGGAGTTTTTTTTTTTCAAATTGTGGTTTGTCTTGTAAAGGGAAAGAAAATAAAAAAGGAAAAAATACGAATTATCAAGGAAGAAAGGCAGAAATAGAACATCAGGGCTGAGAGAAAGAAAGAAATAAAAAAGAAAACAAAGAAGAAAGGAAATAAAGAAGGAAGGAAGGAAGGAAGGAAAGAAAGAAGAAAGAAAGAAAGAAAGAAAGAAAGAAAAGAAAGAAAGAAAGAAAGAAAGAAAAGAAAGAAAGAAAAAAAGAAAGAAAGAAAAAAAAAGAAAGAAAAGAAAGAAAGAAAGGAAGGAAAGGAAGGAAGAAAGAAAGAAACTTAGAAAGAAAACAATCAATCTATTAAAAAAAAAAAAAGGAAAAGAGAGAGAAGAAAACGAAAATGAAGAGAAAAAGAAGCATACGGAATGAATGAAATGAAGAAATCTTATTAAATTTTAAATCTTATTCTTTTATATCGAGGATAATGGAATAAGCACTCATGTGCTTTTTTACATCCAGTCCCTGTGTGTATGCAGTTTTTTGTAAATCGTGTTATCTGTTTCCCACCGGCACACAATGGCCTACTCTTACGAAAAGCGGAACAGGATTTAACATGTGCGCGATGTTCTGTGTGCGTTCGCACACTGGGCCTCGGTTTATAGTCTCATCCGAAGGACTTTTGGGGAGAGTAGAGTCAGCACTGATGTTAACTCCAGAGGAAAAATCTCCTCGAACGGGACTCGAACCCGGGTCGTCAAATTGCGAAACGCAATGTTCTGACCACTAGGCTATCCCGCCCCCCCGATAAAAGAGAAAGAAGAAGATAGCTAAACATACAGTTATAGATACAGACAAACAGGAAAACAGAAAAAAATAAAGAAACAAAAAATGGAGAACAAATAAAAAAAAAAACAAAAACAAATATACCAAAAACCAGCAGACAGACAAACAGGCAAATAGGAAAGTCACACCAAAGATTTGGTCATTTTTTTCTCTCTCTACAAAAACGGATCAGCCACAAATTTTCAACTGCATCGTCGTCAGTCTATAAGCACAAAACCGTAAGATAAGAGAAAGAAAGACAGGAAAAAAGG
>CM060318.1:10698107-10700607 GCA_030674155.1 Stramonita haemastoma
TTTCTGCATCCCTTGCTCCTCGCATCTTTTCCTCTCTCCTTCCCTCTTTGTCCCTCCTTCCATCTCTGTCTATCTGTCTGTCTATATCCCTATCTGTATGTATGTCTGTGTGTCTGTTTGTCTCTCTTATTCCTCGTATCCTTCTTTCCCCCTCCCTCTGTCCTTACATTCTTTCCTTTCCCCACCCTCCCTGTCTGTCCCCTTCCCGCTCTTTCAATCTCTCTCTCCACATCTTTCCCTTCCTCCCTTTCTCTCTCTCTCTCTCTTTCTTCTCTGTTCTTCTGTCCTTCCCTCCTTCTCACTCTCATTTCCCCTCCTTACCCCTACAACCTCTCTCTCTGTCTCTTCCTCTCTCTGTTTGTTTGTATGTCTGTCAGTATGTCTGTATGTCTGCCTATGTCTCTGTCTCTGTATCTGTCTCTCTCTATGTCTCTGTCTCTCTCCTTATCTCTCACTCTCTGTCTCTGTTTGTCTGTCTGTCTGTCTGTCTGTCTGTCTGTCTGTCTGTCTGTCTGTCTGTCTGTCTGTCTGTCTCTCTCTCTCTCTCTCTCTCTCTCTCTCTCTCTCTCTCTCTCTCTCTCTCTCTCTCTCTCTCTCTCCCTCCCTCTCCGTCTCTGTGTCTATCTGTCTGTATGTCTGTCTGTGTCTGTCTGTCTATCTCCCCCCCCCTCTCTCTCTCTCTCTCTCTCTCCCTCTCCGTCTCTGTCTCTATCTGTCTGTATGTCTGTCTGTCTGTGTCTGTCTGTCTATCTCTCTCTCCCCCCCCCCCCCTCTCTCTCTCTCTCTCTCTCCCTCCCCATCCCTTAACTTCCCCAGCCTTTACCAGATTGGGTGTAGATGTTCACTTTTGACTGCAGTTGTTCGCGGCAACAATAGCGGCCCCTTGTTACATCGATCGTGCTGTCAAGTTGTCCCCCCTTTCGTGTGTCTATCAACACAGGGACAAAACTTCTCTCTCTCCCCCCCTCCCCCTCTCTCCCCTCTCCTCCCCCCTCCCCCCTCTGCTCTCTCAGTGCATGTCTAGCCAACCATACTTCCATGATTGTGATTGACTTGCCAGTACCCCTTTAGTCTGATTAGTTTGAAGTGGATCATCTACCCCTTGCTACAGCCCCCCCCCCCCCCCGTCTCTCTCTCTGTCTCTGTCTCTCTCTCTCTGTCTCTCTCTCTCTCTGTCTCTCTCTCTGTCTCTGTCTCTGTCTCTCTCTGTCTCTCTCTGTCTCTGTCTCTGTCTGTCTCTAGCTCTCTGTCTCTCTGTCTCTGTCTCTGTCTCTGTCTCTGTCTCTGTCTCTGTCTCTCTCTCTCTCTCTCTCTCTCTCTCTCTCTCTCTCTCTCTCTCTCTCTCTCTCTCTTACCCTTCATTTTTTTGTAGGTCCCATGTTGTTGTCATCTTTGTCACATGTGAAATGTATTGTGTTTGTAATTTTTTGTGTGTGGTGTGGTGTAGATGTGATATGATGTCTTGTTGTGTGTTGGGTATAGATTGGTGGTCAGATGATTATTAATTATGTGCTTGTTTGCGCAGCAAGATTAATGTGTTGATTTAGTATGGTGCATACTATGAAACTGTAAGCTCTCTTGAAGATATGTAGATAACTGCTCTTCGAGAAACAAGTGTTGTTGTTGTTGTTGTTATTATTGATGCTGTTGTTGTTGTTGTTGTTGATCTTCTTCTTCTTCTTCTTCTTCTTCTTCTTCTTCTTCTTCTTCTTCTGCTTCTTCTTCTTCTTCTTCTTCTGCTGCTGCTGCTGCTGCTGCTGCTTCTTCTTCTTCTGTTGCTGCTGCTTCTGCATCTACTGCTGCTGCTACTTCTGCTGCTTCTACTTCTGCTGCTGCAGCTGCTTCTGCTGCTGCTTTTGCTGCTGCTGCTACTGCTGCTGTTACTACTGCTGATGCTGCTACTGGTTTCTTTTTTCCATTATTCTTGTCCTTGCCCTTTTTTCATACTTCATTTCAATAGCCTAAATCGTTGTTTTTTCTTGTTGTTCTCGGTCAGTTTTCACACATAATCTCGAGTGTCTTCATGAACTTTTTTTTGTTTTGTTTTGTTCTTGCTCAGTTTACTGCATAGCTCATGACCAATTGTACTGTGTTTTTATTTGTTTGTCTCGTATTACTTCATTTTCCTGGCGTTGCCGGCAAGTTTTTTCCTTAGCTGATATTATTTGCTCTTTAAAACTGACCCAGTTTATAATATCTGGTTTTGTTTCAACTGTGTCACTATGAGGATATGCTTTAAAAAACAACAACAACAACGAAATAGGTAGGTATACTAGGAATCCTATTTCACCATGCCAAGAAAACGACAGTGTACTAAGTTTGTCAGCACTTAGCACAAGATAAAGTATAGTTCTATAGATGATTGTTGAAAATCGTCTGTGTGAATTAGCTAACTGCAGAAGAATATGAGTGCTTTCTCGAGGGTGCTATTTTTGACGTGCATGCGACAATATTAGTTTACCTTATTTTATCTAAAAAGTTTGTTTTTCTTCCGTTCCTC
>CM060318.1:10705607-10720607 GCA_030674155.1 Stramonita haemastoma
AATAGCACCGTTAGAGTCATCACTAAAGCATAACAGTTCATCATTACATAACATAGAGAATGTAACTTTTAAGAGTCCAAAGAACAGCACAACAGCTCAGTGGTCAAAGCACTCGCTTTCCCCAAGCTAAGATTAAGCAACATCGAGCGTGGCTACCAATTAGATGGGTGACCTTTTGCGTGCATTGGTTTCAGTACAGTCCCCCAGTTCACCCAGCTTTAAATGCGTACTCGCCCTCTTTAGGGTTAGGGAAGGTAAAGCAGCGAGGGAGAGGAGATGGGCGCCGCCCTCAATAGGCTGGCCCCTAGAGAAGTTGAGGTCTCTGACGCCTCGCTCTCCTAAGACCGCATAGGTTATGGGACACCTTTTACCTTTCTTTACCTTTTTTTTTTACAAACACAAAACTTCGTGCTCAAAAAGACACGAATCTTGAGCACGCATTAAAAAATCATTTTTTTTGTAAAGAGCTATGACTTATGGCCAGGAAAATGCATACCATCAAATTATCTAACATGCACCTAAGACTATAGGGTAATGATGTTTGCAGTTAGTGACATAGTCTTTTGTTAAGTGGTGACATAATATTTTGTTAAGTGACCGACGGTGGTATAACTACCTGGCATAATCCACTGGCAATGGAACCTCCTCAGAACACCCTGTAGAGATATGATATGATATGATATGATATGATATGATATGATATGATATGATATGATATGATATGATATGATATGATATGATGATATATGATATGATATGATATGATATGATATGATATGATATGATAATTATGATATGATATGATAATTATGATATGATATGATATGATAGACAGACAGACAGACATACAGATAGAGAGACATACAGGCAGACTAGCAGACACAGACAGACAGACTCACAGACAAACACACACACACACAACACACACACACACACACACACACACACACACACACACACACACACACACACACACACACACACACACACACACACACACACACACACACAACAACACACACACAGAAACCCAGATACAAAATAGCATCTTGAGACCAGCCAGCCATTTATTCCAACATCAGGAGATCATAACAGATCGACCTTGGCGTCTTTCCCAAATCACAGGAAGACATAAAAAACGGACCAGAAAATGGCAAGAGTGATGCTTTCTGCCAAAGTCCATTAACATCCTTAGGGAGCCAGCAGCCTGCAGTGGATCTCTTCCACACTCATCTTCCTTCAGAGCTGTGAATGCAGGAAGCTAAGAAAGAAAGATGGGTTTCTGGGGGGGGGGGGGGGTGGGTAAAAAAGAGTTCTAGGGCACATTAACACGGATTCAAACTATGAAGAATGTTAGTGGGGAGAAAATAAAGCTTGAACAGTTAAGAGTTATTTGTGCTATTGCAGTTTTCGTAAGCGTTGGTTTAGAAGTAGCTCACTTGTGTAAAGAATCAGAGAGGTCCATAGTTTAAATCCTGTTTGTTCCCGAAGTCGGTATGTAGCTATCTTATTAGTTGGAGTCCCCAGGTCTGTTCGGGGCTGTATATATCAACGTTCTGACGGCTCCTGCGACGGCACTTGAACCAATTTTGTCGGCGATTGCCTTTCTAATGGACCATTTCAGTGACGTGGAGAGAAAGGGGGAGGTCTGCTGCATGGGTAACAGCTGGCCCTCCATACTTACTTACCCAGGCTTTGCGCTCTAAAGACTAGAGCGCAACTCCATAGTCTTCCGAGGCTGATGATGGGTGCCTACTACTACTTCTTGTGATAACTAGACACACGGATAAAGGGACAGACAGAAGTAGCGGCTGTGGAAGCACAAGAGACACTTTAGACTTTGCGCTCTAAAGACTAGAGCACAATTCCATAGTTTTCCGAGATTGACGGATGCCTACTAGTGGTAGGTAAACGGAAGCATAATGCAAAATCTCACAATTGGTGAACCCTGGGGCTCTAGCTGAAGAACGGAAAAATCCTGTATGGAAGAAAGATGTTCTTCTGTATGCTTGAATACGGTGTAGGTATCCATCTCCTACGCGATGTATTTTCAGGCAAGCGAGTCAAGTCAGATAGGTTCATCATTCGATGAAGGTGGATCAGTAATCGAGTGGTAATATGCAAGCATTTTGATGAGATTATAAACCGAGGTCCCGTGTGCGAACGTACACAGAACATCTTGCGCACCCGTTAAAACCCGTTCCGCTTTTCGGAAGAGTAAGTCACTGTGTGCCAGTGGGAACAGATGACAAAATTGACAAAACAGCATACACACGGGGACTTTGGAGATTTCTATTACAGTAAAAAGGATTACACATGAACGTGCTTCTAACTTACAAAATGTAAATTCATTATTTTTCAGGGGGTGCATAGTATTGTCTTGTCTGCATTGTGAACAACAAAAACTCTCAAAGAATCGCAGAGAAACAAAACTGTACAATTATGCACACATATTGTGTATGTATGTGTATATGTGCATGTGCGCGTGTGCGCTTGTGCGCGCGTGAGTGTATGTGTGTGCGTGTGCATCTGTTTCGGTGTCTGTGTGTCCGTGCACACATCCATGCACACACGAGTGTGAGATTGAGACCTTGCTTGTTGACAGAAAATCTTTAGTGGAAACCGCACGTTTAGTCATGCAGTTACGCCGACAGCTGGACTTTGACATTTTTTTTGCACAACATCGTGTCAAAAACACACAAACTGGCTTGCTGACACAGACCGTGAAAACGGGGACACTGTGTCCTATCCACCACCACATCTTAGACAGCAAAAGTTGGTTGTCACGATTTGATATCGATACAAAGAGGGAAGGGGGTGGGGGAGGAAAGAAATCAGCACCTGTAACCAGTTTGTATTTTGTGTAGACATATATGTAAGTGAAGGTGAAAGATTTAAAAGAAAAACTCATTCTCAAAGTCAGAATGTAGCTATCTTAATGGGAGGGGAAGGGAGGTTGTCGCATACGAAAAAATGTCACAATTGATGAACCTCGGAGTTTTAACCGAGGGGCGAAAAAATATGGATATATACATAAGTGTAAAAATGTACACAATTACACACACAAAAACACACATACATACACACATACACACAGGTATCTACATACAGAGAGAGAGAGAGAGAGAGAGAGAGAGAGAGAGAGAGAGAGAGAGAGAGAGAGAGACAGAGACAGAGACAGAGAGACAGAGACAGAGAGAGACAGAGACAGAGAGACAGATACAGAGAAATAGATAGATAGATAGATAGATAGGTAGATAGATAGATAGATAGATAGATAGATAGATAGATAGACAGACAGACAGACAGACAGACAGACAGACAGACAGACAGACAGACAGACAGACAGACAGACAGGTCTACATAGATAGATAGGTAGACAGACAGAGCTAGATACATAGATAGATACATAGATACATAGATAGAGACACACGATCACACGGGAGAACACTCGAGCTTTTGCAATGTCTGTTATTTCTTTGATGTAAAGAGCTGAAGAGGCAGACAATGATATGTGTGGTAGTGCCTTTGTGTTTCTGCCAGCCATAATTAAATAATTAAACACCACTAGAACTATTTCTGTAACCTTCCATAATCATTCTCTCGTGTGCGTGAGTGCACTAGTGCGTGCGTTCAGTGTGTGTATATTTGTACGTATGAGTTCTTCAGTTCTTCAGTGTAACGTCCTTCAGTGATATTAGGTACGTATGAGTGAAAGAGTGTGTGTGTGTGTGTGTGTGTGTGTGTGTGTGTGTGTGTGTGTGTGTGTGTGTGTGTGTGTGTGTGTGTGTGTGTGTTTGTGTGTTTGTGTGTTTGTGTGTCTGTGTGTGTGAGTGCACTTAAGAGTGTGTGTCTGTGTGTGTGTGTGTGTCCGTGCGCGCGCGCGCGTGTCTGTATGTGTGTGTGTCTGTGTGTGTAAGTGTGTGTGTGTAAGTGTGTGGGTGCACTTGTGTGTGGGTTTGTGTTCGTGCGTGCGTACACGCGAGTGTGTGTGGTCGTGTGTGTATGTGTGTGTGTGTGTGTGTGTGTGTGTGTGTGTGTGTGTGTGGTGTGTGTGTGTGTGTGTGTCTGTGTGTCTGTGTGTCTGTGTGTCTGTGAGTCTGTGAGTTTATGTCTGTGAGTCTGTGTCTGTGTGTAAAAGTGCACATACATGTGAGTTTATTCGTACATAGATATATATATCTACTTTCTCAACACGTACATTCTCACACTTACACACCTGCGGTTTCCTGTCATCTCTCATCTTTCTAAAACATTACTAGTGGCTCCACAAACGTTTCATCGTTCCTGCAAGTCTGTTAACAACAACCCTGCAGGCGCACTTTTCTAAATGCTACTGTCTTAAATCAAAAAAGTGCTTGTGTTCAAGATTATCACTCCAGTGTGTGAAGCATTATTAGCTCGAGAACTTAATCCAAAACCTACTTGACATCCTAGTGCGTGAGAGGAGGTTTTGGCACTGAGAGAAAAATGACAGATTGCGTTTTTCAGCTTAAAGCCAATACATTTTAACATTCTTTCATTTGGGTTCTTAAACGAGGGTCTGTAAGAAATTTGCTAAACGATCTGTGAATAGGTCTGTTTCATATTTAGTGTGTGTGTGTGTTTTTTCTGTTTTTAGTTGTGGTTATTGTGATCTTGATGTGCTGGATTCCTTACTGGATTAGTCATAATGGGATCTGAGGGCGGGTTCTTGGTTTATTAGTTTGTGAAGTAAACGATATTTTGATGATATATTCTCTTTTTTGGGGGGGCTGGTGTGAGATCCAAGTGGGTTAAGTGATTTGTGACTGATTTCTTGCTTTGTTTCGTTTGTTTGTTTGGTAGGTTGTTTGTTGGTTGGTTTGGTTGGGAGGTTGTTTGTTGGTTGGTTTGGTTGGGAGGTTGTTTGTTGCATGGTTGGTTGTATGGTTGGTTGGTTGGTGGCTGGTTGGTTGGTTGGTTGGATGGCTGGTTGGCTGGTTGGAAGATTGCTGTTTGGATGGTGGGTTACTGGGTTGGCTGATTGTATGGTTTGATTTTCCTTTTTATTTTTTGCTTTGCCTTTAATGTGTTGGCTCTTTTAGTTGTTAGTGATGGCTGTCTGAGTGAGTAGTATTGCTTTTTAGTTTCTTTCATACTTTTACTTTTTCACCACTTTAAGTCAGGGCAGATTTCTCTGCGTGAAATTCGGGCCGCTCTCCCCACAGAGAGCATTCTGCCACAAGAACAGCGCCACCCATTATTTTGTTTTCTTTTTCCTGTGCGCAACTGTATTTATTTCCCTATCAGAGCTGGGGAACGCACAACAACAACAACAACAACGAAAACAACAACAACATACCAAATATCCCTGTGAGTGTACATACATACAAGATGATCAACTTCGTGTGCATGGACGCTATCAAGTGTCTTCCATATAGGCAACAGTATTACGACTTCAGAGGATTTTGTTTTTCTTTGATATAGAATGTAGATTCTAATGTTAAGAGCGTGCTATAGATGACGACAGTCTGTGTTGTTGTTGTTGTTGTTGTTGTTGTTGTTGTTGTTGTTGTTGTTGTTTTTGTTGTTGTTGTGCGTTCTCCAGCTTATCACTCTGAAGGTCACGCAGAATATGCACTTTGAATGAACATTTTGCGTGTATGACTGTTTTCAAGTAACCTCGCCATATAGGCAGCCATACTCCTTCTTCAGATGATTATTTCTCCATTAATCGAGAGTGCAGGTTGTTATGTGAAGAGCTTGTGATGGCTAAAGGCAATCTCAACACAACATTTTACAACATAACAACATGTTAGTTTAGAACTTGGTAATTAGCTGACAATGATAACTGACACAGCTTTTGGCCTGGGCCGACGTGCAAATATTAACACAACATTCCAAATCATAACAGCAATTTGATAAAGGCCTTTCCGCTTTGCTTGTATCAATATCTGACAAAGCTTTTAGTCGGGGGCCAAGCCCACACATAAATCTAAGCAGCTGCTTGACATCTAGGCATCCAGAAGGTGAGATATTTTGAACTAGGCTAACAGCACGGCAGATTTCTTTCTTTTTTTTTTTTACTGGAAGCCAGAGCATGAATCTTGATGAACTTCAGATCACATATCAAGATAGGAGGGCAGATAGCCTGGTGGTAAAAAAAAAACCGCGCATTGCGCTCGTGATCTGCTGACCCGGGTTCGAATCTCGTTAAAGAGGATTCTTCCTCTGGAGTTAACATCAGTGCCGACTCCACTTCTCTAAAAAGTCCTTCAGATGAGACTATAAACCGAGGTCCTGTGTGAGAACGCACGCAGAGCATCTTGCGCACACGTTAAACCCGTTCCGTTTTTCGGAAGAGTAGGCCATTGTGTGCCTGTGGGAACCGGTGGCAATATTTGCAATACTACATACACATGGAGACTGGATGTAAAAAAAAAAGCTCATGAGTACTTATTCCATTATCCTCGAAATAAAACAGTAAATCTATAAATGAAAACTGCTTTATTTGTATTTTTGGATGGGTCTCGGGAGCGGATCAGTTAGTTTGCAGATGCATTCAGTTTTTGTTTGTTTTGATCGCTTTAGCTTTTCATGTGGGTCTGTTCTTGTTCTGTTGGCTTCTGTATTAGATTAGTCAAACGAGATGTTTTGTTCCGTTCTGTATTCAAGTAATCAGCGATGTGTTTATTTTTATATCTATAAAAATAAATAAATAAATAAATATATATATATATGTATATATCTATATCTATCTATCTATCTATCTATCTATCTATCTATCTATCTATATCTATATCTATATCTATCTATCTATCTATCTATCTATCTATCTATATATATATATATATATATATATATATATATATTCTAATTTCTCTTAATTCGTTGGGTTTTTCTGTTAGGGACAGAGCCGAAAACTAGAGAAATAAACATAGACAGACAGAAAGGCGAAGAGAGAGAGAGAGAGAGAGAGAGAGAGAGAGAGAGAGAGAGAGAGAGAGAGAGAGAGAGAGAGAGGAGAGAGAGAGAGAGAGAGAGAGAGAGAGAGAGAGAGAGAGAGACAGACAGACAGACAGACAGACAGACAGACAGACAGACAGACAGACAGACAGACAGACAGACAGACAGACAGACAGACAGACAGACAGACAGATAGACAGACAGTTAGACAGACAGAGACAGGGAGACAGAGACAGAGACAGACAGACAGACAAAGAAAGAGAGAGACAGAGACAGACAGCTAGAGACAAACACACAGACAGAATCCAAACACAGACAGACAGACAGACAAGCACACAGATGGAGACAAAGACAGAATAAACAGAGAGTGTTCTCAAACAACACACAACATAAGGAACTCATAAAAACAAAATATCTTTGTTCAGCTACCTAAAAATACACCCACGCCTCTGAACAGCAAGAAGAAAATCGTACACACTGGGAACGATGTTGCTTTCAATCTATTTCCAAATGATGTTTACGTAAAATCAGCTAAACATGGCTTAACACTCTCACACAGTTCTTATTTTAGGCACCGTGAATGAGAAGGAAAATATACAAGTTAATTGTTTCTTAAAGCGCTTTGAGTGTACAATATGCATTGTGTCTGCAAATGTTGGAACCCATATTTTGAACTGAATGTTGGAAAGTACATCAATATTTTGAACGAAAGCTGGGATTTTTGTCGTTGGTAAGCGCTAGACTCTTGTGTGTGTGTGTGTGTGTGTGTGTGTGTGTGTGTGTGTGTGTGTGTGTGTGTGTGTGTGTGTGTGTGTGTGTGTGTGTGTGTGTGTGTGTGTGTGTGTGTGTGTGTGTGTGAGTATGTGTGTGTGTGTGTGTGTGTGTGTGTGTGTGTGTGTGTATTTATATGCTAGTGTCTGTGCATGTCTGTGTTAGTGTAAGTGTCTGTGCATGTATGTGTGTGTGTTTGTGTGTATGTGTGTGTATGAGTGTATGTGTGTGTGTGCGCGCCCGCGCGTGTGTAAGTGTGTGTGTTCATAAGTTAAGTATGTATACCTTTACACATTGCCGTTATGTATAAGAAAAATACTGTAGAGTTCTCTGTTTTCGCCAGACCATGTCAGCCACAGTGTATATATCACGTCTACAGTTACACAGTCCAAAACATTGATGTGTGGTTTTGTGCTTGTGCACGCTAGCAGAATGATATGTGCACGTAGGCGAGAGAGATGAAACAGTTGGCAGCATCCAGAATTCGATTTTATCCAGGTCAGATGTAATCATGCATATTAAGCTCCTGTGTGCGCAGAAACTGACACAGGGATTGAAAAAAAGTGCGTTTGAAAAATATTACGATGACTCATTGTGAGTGTTATTAGGTAGAATATACAGTCGACTGTAGATTTTTTTTTTTAAATTGTTTAAATCAGTTCATTTCGGTATTGAATACTTCAGTTCAAAGTTTTAAAATCATATTGCTTAGTTCTATCTCTTTTTGGTCTTGAAGTGACACTAACCAAGCTCTGTAATATGATATGTGTAATTCAAAAAGTATATTTATTATTGTTTTACAATAATTTTATATTTCGTTCTGTTTTCCTGCATTTGGGACTTATTTCCTTCTTGTTCTTTATTTCTTTCGTATTTTGTATTCTGTTCTCCCATTTCTGTTCACGTTTTCCCTTACTTTTGTCAAAGTAAAGTGCTGCTAAAACGGTGTAAAAGAGAAAGCTACTACTTTTTTCTCCAAAATCAGGGTCACTTTTAATTCTACTCGTGATTTCTGGTGGAAAAGCAATACACTGGTTTTTTTATTATTCTATTTTATCTTATTTCAGTTTAGTGTAGTTTTTATCTCATTCTTTTATTTCGAAGATAATGGAATAAGCACTCTTATGTTGTTGTTTCTTACATCTAGTCCCTGAGTGTATGCAGTTTGGTAAATTTGGTTATAATTATGTTCCCAACGGCACACATTTGCTTACTCTTCCCCAAAAAAGGAACGGGTTTTCACGAGTGTGCAAGATGTTCTGGGATGCTTTGTAACATTTCACAAGATCTCCCTTTAGTTTCGAGAGTTTTTTCCCCACCTCTTACACTATGTGCAGTGTCTTAAACATCCTCGTTTGACTGTAAGTGGTAACAGGAGAGCAAGATGGACAGAAATCTGACAAGAGAAGCAGACAGGGACTCTTTCTAAGTCAGGTTGGAAACTTCTGTGAAACTTTGTGCTGCTATGGTTTGTACAAGTACAACAGTCAGACTCTGTCACAACCTTAGGGTTTGCTCTCATGTTTAGCCAAGATAATCCGATTTCTGTCTACCGCACCTGCCACATTACCAGTTAATGAATGTAAATGTGACAGAAGAGGACAGAGGAGATGTGGGATAACTGAGTTTGTGTGGATCTTGATGATGGTTTATGTGCATGCATGTATGCATCAGCAGATGCTGCAGGATACTAGCATGATTTGTTGTAATCTCATTAAGTAGCGGAAATCAAAGAACATGATTGTTGCTATTACCAAAGCACATATTATTGATGCTGGGCATAGAGACAGTATGTGGACTGATTGAGGGTACACGTTTGTAGTTAGATGAGACCACTGTATAGGCCTAAGGGAAGTTAGGACATGAGGTCTTAAGAACAATATTCATACATACATATGTACACATACACACAGATATAATATATATATATATATATATATATATATATATATATATATATATATATATATATATATAATGTGTGTGTATTTGTGCGTGCGTGTGTCATTGTATGTCTCTGTCGGTCAAACCATTTTTGTGTATCTTTATGTGTGTACCTGTGACTGTGTTTGCATGCATGTATGTATACATGCACATATTCCTGTCACACATTACAGCTCTTGATTTCTTTTATCACCTCCCACATGTCGACAGCTGCACAGTCCCAATCCGAGATGCTGTGTGTTTGTGCATACTGGCAGAAATAATCTGTGCATGTAAGCATGAGAAATAGAACAGTTGGCAGCTTCAAGTCACAATTCGATTTTAGCCAGGCAACATGTAAGCACTAGTGTAACTCTGCATACTAACTAACAACTCATGTAATGATTTTTTTTTTCGTTCACCGTCTATAGCTGCTATATTCACCAATGGTGAGATGAGATGAGATTTTGTCTATAATTATATAGAACCATTTTTACATGCCGACTTCGCGGATGCGTGCATGATGGTTCGTGTTTCCGTAAGCGCAGCAAACGATGACATGTATTAATGGATCTTCAACGTGCGTGGTTGTTATAATTATTTATGTTTTTTTAATTCTTATATCGAGAATGATGGAATGTGCTTTTTCAATCATTCTGCATCTATGTATTTTTCTTCTTCTCTCGTTCGCGTTACACTGCCAGATGTGCCTGGGAAAAATAATGGCAAGTCCTTACCAGCTCATCTCGTGGGCCGTACAGCTTGATCAGTATGGTTATCTCCGTCGGCCACACTTTCTTCCTCAGGTCGCTGAATAGCGTACACCTTTGAAGGATGTGGTTGCTTGTCTAGTTTTCTTTACCACAGGCACACATGGGAGAAGGAGCAAGTTTCAGTTTTGTGAACATATGGTGGTTTAGCCTGTAGTGCCCAGTGCGGAGTCTTAGAAGTCTGACTTGATCTTCTCTTTAGAGCCGAGTTATAAGCTCTGCCCCCTGGGCTCCCAGGGTAACAGGAGATAAGGGTGAGGTAATCCTGACAAAAACTTAGAGGACTGATGTCAGCGGTATTGGGCCATAGTCGCTCTCTAACTATTCACGATACCATGCATAAACCATATGAAGACATATGTATTCATGTGTGTAAGTATATATATACGTAATCATGGATGTACATATATAAATTCGTGGAGATAAACGAATGCAGGTATCCAATTACAACTTCATTCTCATAAACTTGACATCTGCACAAAATGTCAAAGTAACAGCACTACATTGTGACAATTCTTTGAAGACAATATGTGGGGGGTTTTACTGAGTAGAGACCATGGTTTGGATCTGACCTGACTAGAATTTCATCCCAGCAATGACTACAACCTCATTCACCCTCTGTGGTAAGAGCAAGACACTTTTCAGAATTGAGAAGTGTCCATTGCATCCATAGGAATAGGTAAGTATTCCTGCGGCCTACCACTGCTGCCGGTAAAAGATGACATAAAAAGAGATAGAAAATAGGTTTGAAAAAAATGTTGTAAAATAAAAATCTGAATATAGAAGGAAACACGCACCGAGTGAATATTTGTGCCTTGCGTTCGGGAATCCTTTATGAGAAAGGAAGCAAGGGAGATCATAAAGTCCGTTCCCAACCGATAGGCTAGTCCCAGCTGGATAATAACGATAACCCAAACATTACCAGTCACTTTCAGCGCTGACACAGGCAGCAGAAATTGAAAAAAAAGATGACCTTTACTTGGACCTCAGAGGAGATGCTATTCTCCACTTAACCAATCAGATAATTGAGGAAATATAGTGGAGAAAAACAAGCGCAGGTGACCAGTTACAACTTCATTCTCATCATAAAATTGATGTTTGCCAATATGATGTGTATGATCTTCTGTAAATAATAATAATAATAATAATAATAATAATAATGATGATGATGATGATGATGATGATGATGATGATGATGATGATGATGATGATGATGATGATGATGATGATGATGATGATAATAATAATAATAATAATAATAATAATAATAATAATAATAATAATAATAATGATAATAATAATAATACATGGAATTTATACAGCGCTATATCTTGTAAAAACAAATCAAAGCGCTTGCATTCGACCTATACAACACACAAGCAATCAATAACAATTTATAGTTTTAACAAATTCAAATGTACGCACACACGCACGCACGCGCACACACGCACACACACACACACACACACACACACACACACACACACACACACACACACACACACACACACACACACACACACACACACACACACACGCGCGCGCGCGCGCGCGCGCGCGCGCGCGCATATGCATATACTGAAAGGCAGGACGACACTGGCAGGTCTGCACTTGAAGTTGGTGTGGGAAATCGTTCCCCCCCCCCCCCTCTCCCTTGATTCACCAGACGCTGCTAAGATTCGATCCTTCAACTTCATGCACCCTTGGCATTAACGTCAAAGGCTCTTAACCACTTAGTGTTGATTAAAAATAAAGTAAGATAACTCCTTTTCTGTGATATTTAGTAGAGTATACAGTCAGCAAACGTTTTTTGGGTGTAAATTTTTCATCGGATTTTAGACCTTCCAGTTTTAAATTAATTTGTTTATTCATGAATATATGTTTATTTAGGGGACGGGATAGCTCAGTGGTCAGGGCGCTTACTTTCCCCAGGCTACGGTTAAGCAGCATCAAGCGTGTTTACCAAGTGGATGGGTGACTGTTTGCGTACGCGCCTTGGCGTCAGAACAGTCCCCCAGTTCACCCAGCTGTAAATTAATGGGTACCTGCCCTCTTTAGGGTTAGGGAAGATAAAGCAGCGAGGGAGAGGAAATGGGCGCCTCCCATAGAGAAGCTGAAATCTCTGACGCCTTGCTCCCCTACGACCACATCGGTTATGGGACACCTTTCCCTTTTGCATTACCTTAATTCTGTGAACTAGTGGATAGGTACTGTAGTCATATGGCACTCGTCTAGAACGTAAAAAGTATCGGATTCAATCTCTGTTTCAGTCTGGATTTTTCTACCCGTCAGTTAGAACTTGAATGGTGGTTTGGGTCTGGGTGCTAGTCTCTTGTTTCCTTGATGCTTATTTTTTCTACTGATGTGTGCAGCTCAGCACAAGTAAGATAACCCATGTAGTTATGTAAAAAGTAACGCTTATAGGGAAACTGATACTCATAGGTAAAGGTGTCCCATAACCTATGTGGTGGTAGGTGAGCGAGATATGACAGATCTCACTTCTCTAGGAGCACGCATATTGAGGTGGGCGCCCATCTCCTCTCCCTTGCTGTTTTGCCTTCCTCGGACCTTAAAGAGGGCAGGTACCCATTCACAGCTGGGTGAACTGGGGGACTGTACTGAAGCTAAAGCGCGCATACGGTAACCCGCTTAATTGGTAACCACACTCGACGTGCTTACCCTTAGTTTTGGGAAAGCGAGTGCTCTGACCACTGAGCTATCCCGTCCCTAATAGACATACGGACAGGAAAATAAGAAAGTAAAAATAATTAATGGGCCGCACGGCTGTTGTGGTGATGTATCATGACTTCTTTAATTTCCTTTCTTGCTGTATTATCTTTTTTGCCATATATTTCTGGTCTTGTATCTTCATTTTTTTTCTCCTTTGTCTTTTAAAAAAAAATTAGTGCGTGCAATCAATGAAGGGCTGTTAAAGTGATGAAGAGAGAGAGAGAGAGAGAGAGAGAGAGAGAGAGAGAGAGAGAGAGAGAGAGAGAGAGAGAGAGAGAGAGAGAGAGAGAGAGAGAGAGAGACAGACAGACAGACAGACAGACAGACAGACAGACAGACAGACAGACAGACAGACAGACAGACAGACAGACAGACAGACAGACAGACAGACAGACAGACAGACAGACAGGCGGACGGACAGACGGACAGGGACAGAGAGACACGCAGAGACACAGAGACACAGAGAGAGCGAGAGACAGAGAAAGACACAGAGACAGAGAATCTTTATTTTTCAATGGAGAGAGAGAGAGAGAGAGAGAGAGAGAGACAGAGAGAGAGACAGAGAGAGAGACAGAGAGAGAGAGAGAGAGAGAGAGAGAGACAGACAGACAGACAGACAGACAGACAGACAGACAGACAGACAGACAGACAGACAGACAGAGATAGAGAGAGACAGAGACAGACAGACAGACAGACACACAGACACACAGACAGAGACAGAGACAGAAACAGAGAGAGCCATCATCATTCTTTCCAAACAAAAAGGATGGCACTGTTATTTCCGTTCAGGTTGTAAACAGGCGTAAGTCAGGTGGAAATGGGATACACATTTTACAAAGTGTTTTGGGGTCCCTACAATAACACCTTGACCTCCCTGTTCGGTGTTTTAACTCTTCATTGTCATCCTTGTACCTTCAATCTTTGTCAGGTAAGGAATGGAGGATATTTAGGGAGGGAAGGGACAGGGTGAGGCGTGGCGGCAATGGTGGTGGTTGGGGGGGGGGGGGGGGTAGTTTGTGTGAGAATGATAGTGTTCTGGCCTAGTCTGTTTTGCAACGTGAAGAGAAATAGCGGTGCCAACTTTGATGTTGGAATGAACGATGATGGTTCTCTCTGTCTCTGGCTCTTTCTCTGTCTCCGTCTATGTCTCTGTCTCTGTCTCTGTCTCTCTGTCACTCTCTCTCTCTCTTTCTCTCTCTCTGTCTCTCTCTCTCTCTCACTCTCTCTGTCTCTGTCTCTCTGTCTCTCTGTCTCTCTGTCTCTCTCTCTCTCTCTCTCTCTCTCTCTCAACATCTCACAGAAAAGAGAAGAGATTCTATTCCATTCATATTCCACACACCTACGTTATCACTCTGTTAATGCTATGGGAGGAGAACACACGACGGCCTAATTCGTAATGCTCGTCTTTTCTTGGCGACTTGTCGCGTGACATATCTCTTCAGGTGGTCTGAGAGGAAATACAAACTTCTTTATGGAGAGACAGAGAGAGACAGAGAGAGAGAGAGAGACAGAGAGACAGAGAGACAGAGAGACAGAGAGACAGAGAGACAGAGAGAGAGAGAGAGAGAGAGAGAGAGAGACAGACAGACAGACAGACAGACAGACAGACAGACAGACAGACAGACAGACAGATTTAGAGTCAGAGTCACACACACACACACGCACACACACACACACAAACACACACACACACACACACACACACACACACACACACACACACACACACACACACACACACACACACACACACACACACACTAATATGGCTAAGAGTGAAAATCAAAATATCATGATCTCTAAAGTCCGATCGCACATTGATCAGAAATATTGTCACCATCTAAAAGTTTTTACAGATGGTTCACATCTAGATGATCAA
>CM060318.1:10731163-10743663 GCA_030674155.1 Stramonita haemastoma
GTGCGCGCGCGCGCGCGTGCGCGCGCGCGCGCGTGCGCGCGCGCGCGTGTGTGTGTGTGCGTGTGTGTGTGCGTGCGTGTGTGCGTATATTCGAATTTGCTAAAACTATAAATTGTTATTGATTGCTTGTGTGTTGTATAGGTCGAATGCAAGCACTTTGATTTGTTTTTACAAGATATAGCGCTATACAAATTCCATGTATCATTATTATTATTATTATTATTATTATTATTATTATTATTATTATTATCATTATCATTATCATTATTATTATTATTATTATTATTATTATTATTATTATCATCATCATCATTATCATAATTGATGTTTGCCAATATGCTGTGTATGATCTTCTGTATATAATAACGATAAGAATTATCGTTATTATATACAGATCATACACAGCATATTGGCAAACATCAATTTTATGATGAGAATGAAGTTGTAACTGGTTACCTGCGCTTGTTTTTCTCTACTATATTTTCTCAATTACATGATTGGTTAAGTGGAGCATAGCATCTTTTGTGAGATCCAAGTAAAGGCCATCTTTTATCAACTTCTACTGACTGTGTCATCACTGAGAGTGTGTGGTAATGTTTGGGTTATCGTTATTATCCAGCTGGGACTAGCCTATCGGTTGGGTACGGACTTTATGATCTCCCTTGCATCCTTTCTTATGAAGTGTTCCCGAACATAAGGCACAAAGATTCACTAGGTGCGTATTTTCTTCTATACTCAGTTGCGTTTTTTTTTACAACATTTTTTTCAAACCTATTTTCTTTCTCTTTTTATATCATCTTTTACCGGCAGCAGCGGTAGGCCGTAGGAATACTTACCTATTCCTATGGATGCAATGGACACTTCTCAATTCTAAAAAGTGTCTTGCTCTTACCACAGAGGGTGAATGATGTTGCAGTCATTGCTGGGATGAAAGTCTAGTCGGGTCAATTCCAAAACATGGTCTCTACTCAATAATTCCCACACACTGCCTTCAAAGAATTTTCCACAATGTAATGCTGTTACTTAAACATTTTATGCAGACGTCAAGTTTATGAGAATGAAGTTGTAATTGGATACCTGCATTCATTTATCTCCACGAATTTATATATTTACATGAATACATATGTCTTCATATGGTTTATGCATGGTATCGTGAATAGTTAGAGAGCGCCCATGGCCCAATACCGCTGACTTCAGCTCTCTAGGTTTTTTGTCAGGATTATCTCATCCTTATCTCCTGTTACCCTGGGAGCCCAGGGGGCAGAGCTTATAACGCGGCTCTAAAGAGAAGATCAAGTCAGACTTCTAAGACTCCGCACTGGGCACAACAGGCTAAACCACCATATGTCCACAAAACTGAAATTTGCTCCTTCTCCACTGTGTGCCTGTGGTAAAGAAATCTAGACAAGCAAGCACATCCTTCAAAGGTGTACGCTATTCAGCGACCTGAGGAAGAAAGTGTGGCCGACGGAGATAACCGTACTGACCAAGCTGTACGGCCCACGAGATGAGCTGGTAAGGACTTGCCATTATTTTTCCCAGGCACATCTGGCAGTGTAACGCGAACGAGAGAAGAAGAAAAATGCATAGATGCAGAATGATTGTAAAAAGCACATTCCATCATTCTCGATATAAAAGAATTTAAAAAACATAAATAATTATAACAACCACGCACGTAGAAGATCCATTAATCCATCGTTTGCTGCGCTTACGGAAACACGAACCATCCATCATGCACGTATCCGCGAAGTCGGAATGTAAAAATGGTTCTATATAATTATAGACAAAATCTCATCTCACCATTGGTGAATCTAGCAGCTATAGACGGTGAACGAAAAAAAATATCATTACATGAGTTGTTAGTTAGTATGCAGAGTTACACTAGTGCTTACATGTTGCCTGGCTAAAATCGAATTGTGACTTGAAGCTGCCAACTGTTCTATTTCTCATGCTTACATGCACAGATTATTTCTGCCAGTATGCACAAACACACAGCATCTCGGATTGGGACTGTGCAGCTGTCGACATGTGGGAGGTGATAAAAGAAATCAAGAGCTGTAATGTGTGACAGGAATATGCGCATGTATACATACATGCATGCAAACACAGTCACAGGTGCACACATAAAGATACACAAAAATGGTTTGACCGACAGAGAGACATACAATGACACACGCACGCACAAATACACACACACATTTATATATATATATATATATATATATATATATATATATATATATATATATATATATATATGTGTGTGTGTGTGTGTGTGTGTGTGTGTGTGTGTGTGTACATATGTATGTATGGATATTTGGTCTTAAGACCTCATGTCCTAACTTCCCTTAGGCCTATACAGTGGTCTCATCTAACTACAAACGTGTACCCTCAATCAGTCCACATACTGTCTCTATGCCCAGCATCAACAATATGTGCTTTGGTAATAGCAACAATCATGTTCTTTGATTTCCGCTACTTACTGAGATTACAACAAATCATGCTAGTATCCTGCAGCATCTGCTGATGCATACATGCATGCACATAAACCATCATCAAGATCCACACAAACTCAGTTATCCCACATCTCCTCTGTCCTCTTCTGTCGCATTTACATTCATTAACTGGTAATGTGGCAGGTGCGGTAGACAGAAATCTGATTATCTTGGCTAAACATGAGAGCAAACCCTAAGGTTGTGACAGAGTCTGACTGTTGTACTTGTACAAACCATAGCAGCACAAAGTTTCACAGAAGTTTCCAACCTGACTTAGAAAGAGTCCCTGTCTGCTTCTCTTGTCAGATTTCTGTCCATCTTGCTCTCCTGTTACCACTTAAAGTCAAACGAGGATGTTTAAGACACTGCACATAGTGTAAGAGGTGGGGAAAAAACTCTCGAAACTCTCTTGTGAAAAGTTACAAAGCATCCCAGAACATCTTGCACACTCATGAAAACCCGTTCCTTTTTTGGGGAAGAGTAAGCGAATGTGTGCCGTTGGGAACATATAACCAAATTTACCAAACTGCATACACCCAGGGACTAGATGTAAGAAACAACAACATAAGAGTGCTTATTCCATTACATTCGAAATAAAAGAATGAGATAAAAACAACACTAAACTGAAATAAGATAAAATAGAATAATAAAAAACCAGCGTATTGCTTTTCCACCAGAAATCACGAGTAGAATTAAAAGTGACCCTGATTTTGGAGAAAAAAAAAGTAGTAGCTTTCTCTTTTACAACGTTTTAGCAGCACTTTACTTTGACAAAAGTAAGGGAAAACGTGAACAGAAATGGGAGAACAGAATACAAAATACGAAAGAAAAAAAAGAAAAAGAAGGAAATAAGTCTCAAATGCAGAAAAATAGAACAAAATATAAAATTATTGTAAAGCAATAATAAATATACTTTTTGAATTACACATATCATATTACAGAGCTTGGTTAGTGTCACTTCAAGACCAAAAAGAGATAGAAACTAAGCAATATGATTTTAAAACTTTGAACTGAAGTATTCAATACCGAAATGAACTGATTTAAACTTTTTTTTTTTAATCTACAGTCGACTGTATATTCTACCTAATAACACTGACAATGAGTCATCTTACAATATTTTTCAAACGCACTTTTTTTTCAATCCCTGTGTCAGTTTCTGCGCACACAGAAGCTTAATATGCATGATTACATCTGACCTGGATTAAATCGAATTCTGGATGCTGCCAACTGTTTCATCTCTCTCGCCTACGTGCACATATCATTCTGCTAGCATGCACAAGCACAAAACCACACATCAATGTTTTGGATTGTGTAACTGTAGACGTGACATATACACGGTGGCTGACATGGTCTGATGAAAACAGAGAACTCTACAATATTTTTTCTTATACATAACGGCAATGTGTAAAGGTATACATACTTAACTTATGAACACACACACTTACACATGCGCGGGCGCGCACACACACATACACTCATACACACACATACACACAAACACACACACACATACATGCACAGACACTTACACTAACACAGACATGCACAGACACTAGCATATAAATACACACACACACACACACACACACACACACACACACACACACACACACACACACACACACACACACACACACACACACACACACACACACACACACACACACACACACAAGAGTCTAGCGCTCACCAACGACGAAAATTCCAGCTTTCGTTCAAAATATTGATGTACTTTCCAACATTCAGTTCAAAATATGGGTTCCAACATTTGCAGACACAATGCATATTGTACACTCAAAGCGCTTTAAGAAACAATTAACTTGCATATTTTCCTTCTCATTCACGGTGCCTAAAATAAGAACTGTGTGAGAGTGTTAAGCCATGTTTAGCTGATTTTACGTAAACATCATTTGGAAATAGATTGAAAGCAACATCGTTCCCAGGGTGTACGATTTTTTTTCTTGCTGTTCAGAGGAGTGGGTGTATTTTTAGGTAGCTGAACAAAGATATTTTGTTTTTATGAGTTCCTTATGTTGTATGTTGTTTGAGAACACTCTCTGTTTCTTCTGTCTTTGTCTCCATCTGTGTGCTCGTCTGTCTGTTTGTTTTGCATTCTGTCTGTGTGTGTTTCTCTCCTCTCTCTCTCTCTCTCTCTCTCTCTCTCTCTCTCTCCTCTCTCTCTCTCTCTCCTCTCTCTCTCTCTCTCTCTCTCTCTCTCTCTCTCTCTCTCTCTCTCTCTCTCTCTCTCTCTCTCTCTCTCTCTCCCTTCGCCTTTCTGTTTGTCTATGTTTATTTCTCTAGTTTTCGGCTCTGTCAATAACAGAAAAACCCAACAAATTAAGAGAGATATATATATGTATGTATGTATGTATGTATATATATATATATATATATATATATATATATATATATAATATATATATATATATATATATAAAATATATAAAAATAAATCCACGCATTGATGATTACTTGAATACAGAACGGAACAGAACATCTCGTTTGACTAATCTAATACAGATGCTAGGAAAGCAGGAACAGACCCACATAACAAGCTAAAACAATCAAACCAACCAAACAAAAACTGAATGCATCTGCAAACTAACTAATCCGCTCCAGAGACCCATCCAAAAATACAAATAAAGCAGTTTTCTTTTATTGATTTATTGCTTTATTTCGAGGATAATGAAATAAGTACTCATTAACTGTTTAACATCCAGTCCCCGTGTGCATGCGGTTTTGCAAATATTGTCATCCATTCCCACCGGCACACAATGGCCTACTATTCCAAAAAGCGGAACGGGTTTTAACGTGTGCGCAAGATGTTCCACGTGCGTTTGCACACCGGACCTCGGTTTATAGTCTCATCCGATGGACTTTTTGAGGAAGTGGAGTCGGCACTGATGTTAACTCCAGAGGAAGAATCCTCTTTAACGAGATTCGAACCCGGGTCAGCAGATCACGAGCACAATGCGCGTTTTTTTTTCCACCAGGCTATCTGCCCTCCTATCTTGATTTGGGATCTGGATTTCATCAAGATTCATGCTCTGGCTTCCAGTAAAAAACATAAATGAAATCTGTCGTGCTGTTAGCCTAGTTCAAAATATCCCCACCTTATTGCTGCTTGAATGTCAAGCAGCTGCTTAGATTTATGTGTAGGCTTGGCCCCCGACTAAAAGCTTTGTCAGATATTGATACAAGCAAAGCGGCAAGGCCTCTATCAAATTGCTGTTATGATTTGGAATGTTGTGTTAATATTTGCACGTCGGCCCAGGCCAGAAGCTGTGTCAGTTATCACTGTCAGCTAATTACCAAGTTCTAAACTAACATGTTGTTATGTTGTAAAATGTTGTGTTGAGATTGCCTTTAGCCATTACAAGCTCTTCACATAACAACCTGCACTCTCGATTAATGGAGAAAAAATCATCTGAAGAGGGAGTGTGGCTGCCTATATGGCGAGTTTACTTGAAAACAGTCATACACGCAAAATGTTCATTCAAAGTGCATATTCTGCGTGACCTTCAGAGTGATAAGCTGGAGAATGCACAACAACAACAAAAACAACAACAACAACAACAACAACAACAACAACAACAACAACAACACAGACTGCCGTCATCTATAGCACGCTCTTAACATTAGAATCTACATTCTATATCAAAGAAAAACAAACTCCTCTACAGTCGTAATACTGTTGCCTATATGGGAGACACTTGATAGCGTCCATGCACACGAAGTTGATCATCTTGTATGTTCGTACAGTCTCACAGGAATATTTCGTATGTTGTTGTTGTTGTGCGTTCCCCAGCTCTGATAGGGAAACAAATACAGCTGCGCACAGGAAAAAGAAAACAAAATAATGGGTGGCGCTGCTCTTGTGGCAGAATGCTCTCTGTGGGGAGAGCGGCCCGAATTTCACGCAGAGAAATTTGCCGTGACTTAAAGTGGTGTAAAAGTTAAAAAAACAAACAAAGAAAAACCCAACCTAAAAGGCAATACTACTCACCCAAACCAAAACCACAACTAACAACTAGAAGAGCAAACACACCGAAGGCAAAGCAAGAAAAAAATAAAGAAAATCAAACCATACAACCAGCCAACCCACCGACCAACCAACCTTCCAAGAAACCAAACAAACAACCAACCGGCCAACCAACCAACAAACAACCCACCAAACAAATATACAAACAAAACAAAAGCAAGATATCATTCACAAATCACTTGACCCAGTTGGATCTCACACCAGCCCCAAAAGAGAATATATCACCAAAATATAATTAACTTCACAAACTAATAAACCAAGAACCCGCCCTCAGATCCCATTATGACTAACCCGGTAAGGAATCTAGCAAATCAAGATGACAATAACCACAACTATAAAACTAAACGAAAAACACACACACTAAATATGAAACAGACCTATTCACAGATCGTTTAGCAAATTTCTTACAGACCCTCGTTTAAGAACCCAAATGAAAGAATGTTAAATTGTATTGGCTCTAAGCTGAAAAATGCAATCTGTCATTTTTCTCTGTCAAAACCTCCTCTCACGCTAGAATGTCAAGTAGCTTTTGGATTAAGTTCCCCCGATAATAATGCTTCACACGCTGGAGTGATCATCTTGAACACAAGCACTTTTTTGATTTAAGACAGTAGCATTTAGAAAATGTGCCTGTAGAGTTGTTAACAGACTTGCAGGAACGATGAAACGTTTACGGAGCCACTAGCGATGTTTTAGAAAGATGAGAGATGACAGGAAACCGCAGGTGTGTAAGTGTGAGAGTGAACGTGTTGAGGTAAATGCAGATTACATGTATGCACGTATAAACACATAATTATGTATGTGTACTCTTACACACAGACACAGACTCACAGACACAGACATACAGACACATCCACACACACACAACCACACACACGTGCGCGGAGCTACGCATACACACACACACGCACACACACACACACACACACACAGAACACAGAGACACACACAGACACACACAGACACACACAGACACACACAGACACACACAGACACACACACACACAGACACACAAAACACACACACACACACACACACACACACACACACACACGCACACACACACGCACACACACACACACACACACACACACACACACACACAACACACACACACACACACACACACACACACACACACACACTTTCACTCATACGTACCGAATATCACTGAAGGACGTTACACTGAAGAACTGAAGAACTCATACGTACAAACATATACACACACTGAACGCACGCACTAGTGCACTCACGCACACGAGAGAATGGTTATGGAAGGTTACAGAAATAGTTCTAGTGGTGTTTAATTATTTAATTATGGCTGGCAGAAACACAAAGGCACTACCACACATATCATTGTCTGCCTCTTCAGCTCTTTACATCAAAGAAATAACAGACATTGCAAAAGCTCGAGTGTTCTCCCGTGTGATCGTGTGTCTCTATCTATGTATCTATGTATCTATCTATGTATCTAGCTCTGTCTATCTATCTATCTATCTATCTATCTATCTATCTATCTATCTATCTATCTATCTATCTATCTATCTATCTATCTATCTATCTATCTATCTATCTATCTATCTATCTATTTCTCTGTATCTGTCTCTCTGTCTCTCTCTGTCTCTCTCTGTTCCTCTCTCTCTCTTCTCTCCTCTCTCTCTCTCTCTCTCTCTCTCTCTCTCCCTCTCTCTCTCTCTCTCTCTCTCTCTCTCTCTCTCTCTCCTCTCTCCTCTCCTTCTCTCTCTCTCTGTATGTGTATACATGTGTGTATGTGTGTATGTATGTGTGTTTTTGTGTGTGTAATTGTGTACATTTTTACACTTATGTTTATATCCATATTTTTTTCGCCCCTCGGTTAAAACTCCGAGGATCATCAATTGTGACATTTTTTCGTATGCGACAACCTCCCTTCCCCTCCCATTAAGATAGCTACATTCTGACTTTGAGAATGAATTTTTCTTTTAAATCTTTCACCTTCACTTACATATATGTCTACACAAAGTACAAACTGGTTACAGGTGCTGATTTCTTTCATCCCCCACCCCCTTCCCTCTTTGTATCGATATCAAATCGTGACAAACAACTTTTGCTGTCTAAGATGGGGTGGTGGATAGGACACAGTGTCCCCGTTTTCACGGTCTGTGTCAGCAAGCCAGTTTGTGTGTTTTTGACACGATGTTGTGCAAAAAAATGTCAAAGTCCAGCTGTCGGCGTAACTGCATGACTAAACGTGCGGTTCCCAGTAAAGATTTTCTGTCAACAAGCAATGTCTCAATCTCACACGCGTGTGTGCATGGATGTGTGCACGGACAGACAGACACAGAAACAGATGCACACACACATACACTCACGCGTGCACAAGTGCACACGCGCACACGCACATATACACATACATACACAATATGTGTGCATAATTGTACTGTTTTGTTTCTCGGCGATTCTTTGAGAGTTTTTGTTGTTCAAAATGCAGACAAGACAATATTATGCATACCCCAGAAAAATAATGAATTTACATTTTGTAAGTTATAAGCACGTTTTTGTGTAATCCTTTTTACTCTACCAGAAATCTCCACAGTGTGGAAAATGCCCTTACTCATACTTTTTGTACACTGGTCTCTATACTGATACTAATCAGAAGGAAGAACGGATATTTCAAAACTATTCTTCAAACCAACAACAAAACCAACACACTTCTACTTCGTTGTTTTTGTTCTCTTGTGTGACTTTTGTGCAAAACAAAATCTGTCAAACCAAATTTCTCTGCATAGGCTAAGCTAAACGCTTGTTCAGTTATTGAGGCAAAGAGCCGACCGGCCCTTATATTAAAAATGCTTTGCCTTTGAAACGTTTTGATGAGATTGCCTTCATCCATGACAAGCTTTTTACAATAAAAGCGTGCATTCTTCAGTAAAGAAGAAAATCCTTTGAAGTCGGAGTGCGGCTGCCTATACAGCGAGGAATTTGAAAACAGCCACACACGTAAACTTATCCTCCAGTGTTGACCTTTCTTACAGTGATTCTAGGGTATAATGAGTGAGACAAGAACGCATATTGTGGGTGACCCAGACCCATCGTGCGCTCTTGTGCCTAGGTTAGTTTGCTCCACAATAAATCATTCTTGGTCTGCAGACGGTGAGCACATACCGTTCCAAGGACATCATTGTACTGATTCCTTCCAGACTGGCGGGCACTTTGCACTTCGGATGTGTGGGGGTGTAGAGGGAGGGATAGCATCTGTGACATGGGAACATTTAGCGCTCTTCAGAATGATTCGTCTTCTTTGGTCCATACCCAACCAACCAACCAACTCTTACTTGTGGATCCCAGTAGTTCTGTGCATATATACAGCAGAGACCACACCCCAGTAGACTGCTGTAGATATTAACACCACATGATGAAGAAGTGGAATGAAGAATGAAGTGGAAGTACAGTGGATTGTTTACTAGTTCAGCTTCAGACGAAGATTGATCCAGCGAGATTTTTCTTTTCAGTCGTGTGCTTGATGCTGCTGCTGCTGCTGCTGATATAATAGTAGTAGTAGTAGTAGTAGTAGTAGTAGTAGTAGTAGTAGTAGTAGTAGTAGTAGTAGTAGTAGTAGTAGTAGTAGTAGTAGTAGTAGTAGTATGTAGTACTACTACTACTACTACTACTACTACTACTACTACTACTACTACTACTACTACCGCTACTACTACTACTACTACTACTACTACTACTACTACTACTACTACTACTACTACTACTACTACTACTACTACTACTACTACTACTACTACTACTACTACTAATGCTAATAATATTAACATTAATAATTATAATGATGATAACAATATATTATGGGAATCATGTTAGCGCTATATCTTGTAAACTCAAATCAAAGCACTTGCATATTATCACACGATTTCTGATCCACCTTCATGGAGTGATAAACGTATCTGACTTGAATCGCTTGCCTGGAAATGCATCGTGAAGGAGAGAGAAACTCACACCGTATTAAAGCATAAAGAAGACCATCTTTTCTTCCATAATAGGATTTTTTTTCGTTCCTCAGCTAGAGTTCCAGGGTTCACCAATTGTGAGATTTTGCATTAGGCTTCCGTTTACCCACCATTAGTAGGCATCCGTCAGTCTCGAAAGACTATAGAGTTGTACTCTAGGCTCTAGAGCGCAAAGCCTGGGTTAGTAAGTATGGAGGGCAAATTGTTACCCATGCAGCAGACCCCCCCCCCCTCTCCACATCACTGAAATGGTCCATTAGAAAGGCAACCGCCGATAAAATTGGTTCAAGTGCCATCGTACGAGCCACCAGAACGTTGATATATACAGCCCCGAACAGACCTGGGGACTCCAGCTAATAAGATAGCTACATACAGACTTCGGGAACAAACAGGATTTAAACTATGGACCTCTCTGATTCTTTACACAAGTGAACTACTTCTAAACCAACGCTTACGAAAACTGCAATAGCACAAATAACTCTTAACTGTTCAAGCTTTATTTTCTCCCCACTAACATTCTTCATAGTTTGAATCCGTGTTTAATGTGCCCTAGAACTCTTTTTTACCCCCCAGGAACCCATCTTTCTTTCTTAGCTTCCTGCATTCACACAGCTCTGAAGGAAGATGAGTGTGGGAGAGATCCACTGCAGGCTGCTGGCTCCCTGAGGATGCTAATGGACTTTGGCAGAAAGCATCACTCTTGCCATTTTCTGGTCCGTTTTTTATGTCTTCCTGTGATTTGGGAAAGACGCCAAGGTCGATCTGTTATGATCTCCTGATGTTGGAATAAATGGCTGGCTGGTCTCAAGATGCTATTTTGTATCTGGGCTTCTCTTTGTGTGTGTGTGTGTGTGTGTGTGTGTGTGTGTGTGTGTGTGTGTGTGTGTGTGTGTGTGTGTGTGTGTGTGTGTGTGTGTGTGTGTGTGTGTGTGTGTGTGTGTGTGTGCGCGTGCGTGTGTGTGTGTGTTTGTGTGTGTGTGTGTGTGTGTTTGTCTGTCTGTGTCTCTATGTCTTTGTCTATGTCTGTCTGTCCTCTCTGTGTCTCTGTCTCTGTGTCTCTCTCTGTGTCTCTCTCTGTGTCTCTGTGTCTCTGTGTCTCTCTCTCATCATATCTTTACAGGGGTTTTCTGAGGAAGTTCCATTGCCAGTGGATTATGTCAGGTAGTTATACCACCGTGGGTCACTTCACAAAATACTATGTCACCACTTAACAAAAGACTATGCCACTAACTGCAAACATCATTACCCTATAGAGTTTTAGGTGGATGTTAGATAATTTGATGGTATGCATTCTCCTTGGCCACAAGTCATAGCTCTTTACAAAAAAAAATTTTTCAATGTCTGCTCAAGATTTGTGTATTTTTTAGCACAGAGTTTTGTGTTTGTAAGAAATAGGTAAAGAAAGGTAAAGGTGTCCCATAACCTATACGGTCTTAGGGGAGCGAGGCATCAGAGACCTCAACTTCTCTATGGACCAGCATATTGAGGGTGGTACCCATCTCCTCTCCCTCGCTGCTTTACCTTCCCTAACCCTAAAGAGGGCGAGTACGCATTTAAAGCTGGGTGAACTGGGGGACTGTACTGAAACCAATGCACGCAAAAGGTCACCCATCTAATTGGTAGCCACGCTCGATGTTGCTTAATCTTAGCTTGGGGAAAGCGAGTGCTTTGACCACCGAGCTGTTGTGCTGTTCCTTGGACTCTTAAAAGTTACATTCTCTATGTTATGCAATGAAAAGCTGTTATACTTTAGTGATGACTCTAACAGTGCCATTCTCCATATTATATGCAACCATAAACCTCTAAGATGTTGTGCTTTTAAATGGATTCCAAACAGTGCCATTTCTCCATATTGTATGCAGCCATAAACCTCTAAGATGTTGTGCTTTTAAATGGATTCCAAACAGTGCCATTCTCCATATCATATGCAACCATAAACCTTGTGGTTGTGCTTTTAAATGAAT
>CM060318.1:10757701-10765201 GCA_030674155.1 Stramonita haemastoma
CCCCAACAACACTACAACCCCCCCCCCCCCCACCACCACACAGACACACACTCAAAATACACATGCACACGAGAACAAATATACCCAATGTGACATACAACCTAAACAAGTAGTAATTATAAGTTAAACCAAGCTGCAATCATTGATATGATATCACCATGTTATCTGTTTAAATCCTTGTCAGTCCGGGGAAATATTGTTGTTATTGTTGTGTGTTTTATATCTCCCCCACAAAGTGGTTGATTTTCACTCAGCGTTGTGACAATCTCCAGTTGAATAAGCGTATGACAACAGCAGTGCACAGACCCCTAAACAAGAAAAAAAAAAGAAACATGAAATTTCACAGCATCTGAAAATATCTGGGGATTTATATAATAGAAAAGGACGTTTTTAAAAAAACACGCGCCACAGGCACGGATAACGCCATGTACACCAAATATTTGTATATTTATGTTGTTAAAAATATATATGTGTGTATATATATTTGGTTATTTTTTATATGTGTGTATATATATATATGTGTTTATATGTGTGTAATATATTATATATTGTATATATATATTTAAAATTTTATATATATTTTATTATAATATTATTTATATATATATAATTTTATATTACAAAGACCGAGAAAAGGGGGAGGAGGAGGAGAGAGAGAAAAGGGGAGAGAGGAGAGAGAGAGAGAGAGAGAGAGAGAGAGGGGAGAGAGGGGAGAGAAGGAGGGGAGAGAGAGAGAGAGAGGGGGGGGAGGGGGGAGGGGGAGAGAGAGAGAGAGGAGAAAAAAAGAAAGGGGAAGAAAAAAAAAGAAAGAAAACAGACAGAACAGACAACGCAGACAGACAGGCATACATGCAAACAGCAGCAGACAGACGAGACAGAGACAGAGCGACAGAGAGAGGGAGGGAGACGGAGGGAGAGGACAGACAGACAGACAGTGACAGCGGGGGACAGATTTGATAAATGGGGAAACAAAAAAAACAAACCTTGTTACAGTTTTCAAATCAAAACCAACGTAGCCCACCCCAAACAAGCTTTGTCAGTTATTTGTTTTAAGCACAGTGCCAAGGCTTACATTGAAACTTTGCAATGCTTTAACATAATTTTCACGCCGCTTGTGTCTTCAGCCTTGACAAGCTCTTAGCATCAAAACATCCTGCCTGTTCTACGGCTGCCCCTATGGCGAGGTACTTGGAAACAATGATACACGCAAACTTCTGCATACATATAAGTAGGACCTCCATCACCACCTCAACTTCCACACACCTTTTCCCCCTATGACAGAGGGAACAGACCTAAAATCGAAGACAACAACAACAAGCAAACTTCTCAGTCAGTGTGCAATTTCAATCTCACAGTGATTCCCAGGTAGGATCAGTGAGTCAGAGTAGCACATTCTGGGTGACCTCCCAGATCAGAGTGTTACGCTGGGGAACGCACTACATCAACAACAACAACAACAACAACAACAACAACAACATCTTGTTCTCTCCTAACAGAAGATACAAGAGAGGGGAAAAGCCTCTGAAGGCATTAACAACTTGTAACTCCGCTTAACTCAGCTGTCTCCATTACTGCTGAGCTTCACGCAATGCCACCGGAGTACAACGTTACCAGCTCTCTCTCTCTCTCTCTCTCTCTCCTTCTCTCTTCTCTCTCTCTCTCTCTCCTCTCTCTCTCTCTCTCTCTCTCTCTCTTCTCTCTCTCTCTCTCTCTCTCTCTCTCTCTCTCTCTCTCTCTCTCTCTCTTCTCTCTCTCTCCTCTCTCTCTCTCTCTCTCTCTCTCTCTCTCTCTCTCTCTTCTGAATACTACGATCTCCTGTACAACTTGTAGTCTCTATTAAAGGAGAAGAATCCTCTGAAGTCAAAGCATGGCTGCCTATATGACGAAATTCTTGAAAAGAAGAGTAACACGCAACATTGGCAAACTGACGTGTGTGGTCCAGATTGTATTTAACAGCCTCACAGTAGGAACGGATGACAAAGTTTATAAAACTATAACTATACACACGGGGACTGGATGTTAAAAAAAGCAACCGCGTGCTTATTCCAGTATCATCGAACTAAAGGAATAAATATACATACATACATACATACATACATACATACATACATACATACATACATACATACATACATACATACATACATACATACATACATACATACATACATACATACATACATACATACATACATGCGTACATACATAAATAAACAAATAAATGAATAAATAAACAGACAATGATTTCCAGATGACATGAGTCAGACAGAGCATATAGCTTATTCTAGGTAACCCCACGTATGTTAACCTGACAAACGCATAACGACGACAACAACAACAAATTAAACAACACTATTTCCTCCGTGCTGATGTTAAAGAATAAAACCCTATCATACTTGCCCGCAGACCCAAGTAACACAAGTCCTCCTCCTAAAGGCACTCTGCTGATACACTTGTTTTTATCTCAACCGGCCAACATGGCTTTTCTAGTTCGTTTGTACACAAAACAAGTTCACGAGTCCTATCTTGGCAAGATCTGCCCTTTTAACATTTTGTCTTTCTTTATTTTCAAAATGCACTTCCCTGTTCATATGCAGGTAAGGTTGTATAGCTCCTGTTTCCTTTTTAAAACCGGATTCATAATCAAACAAATTTGCGTCACAATAGTAAAGCCCTGTACATATCTTCCGCCATTTAAGCACCACTGCTTTAAAGTACTTTTTAAAAAATCTACTGTACTTACATGAATCACATCACATCACTCGTGTGTTTTTAACATATCTTCCTTTTTCGACTTCTCTCTTGCTTCATTCACACTCGCGCCTTTGACACAAGTTGAGATTTTTATTTTTAGGGGTGGAGGGAGGGAGGGGGGTTAGGGCGGGAGGTGGAGGGTTAGAGGGGATGTCTCCGATGACGCAGAGAACGACAGAGTAAAAAAAAAAAAAAAAAAAACCACGATGGGCTGTGTCATGGGCAGCGATGCATATCACACGCAACTTGTCACTCAAGCGTCTCATCAAAGAGATGACTTACATTTTTTTCTTTTCTTTTTTCTGTTTTTTTTTATTCCTTTTTTTTCTCCCTCGCGCCCAGCCCAGACATTAAAATTCTTTTTTTGTGTGTAAAAAAAAGATTTAACTGCTATTTCCTCACCATGAAACTCTAGGTGCACCAGAACTGAAGAAGCAATAATAACAAACATCAATTTTTTTTTTTTTAAGAGAAAAGGATTGAATGAAGAATAAAGGGGAGACAACAATGATTTCTTGAACTTATAACCTCCCCTTCCTCTCCCCTCCATCCCTCACATTCACAGACCTTCAACAGCTCCCCCCCTACCCCCCCCCCCCCCCATGTATCTCAAAGAAAAGGGAGATTTAATATTCTAAAATGGGATTTAAAAAAAACTGAAGGGAAATTCAGTTTAGTTGAGGCTTTGTTCGGCGTAAAGTAGCATGTAATCTTCTTAGCCATGTTGGGCCATGTTTCTGCTTTAAGCTGTCATTTCGTGTTTTATCATTATCATCCTTATCATTCATCTTTGCTTTTCTTCTTTTGTTTCGTCATTTCTTAAAGCTCGGTCAACAAATTCACTACGATGACTTAATTTCATGAAAAGCAACGCCCATAAAAAAAATCTCGTTTATCTTCTATCTGAAGTTTTGTTTTAGATGTTAGAGGGTAATGGGGGGTGAGGAGGAGTGGGGGTGGGGGTCGACTTGATGATAGCAATCTTGTCTGTATAATTTCAAGCTTTTGTTGTTGAATTTAATGGGCACATACACAACTAAAAAGAATTTTCTGTAACGTAAATTGTTTGTTAAATCTTTTGTTGTTGTGGATTCTATCCACTGTCTGTTTTGTTAATTAATTTATTGTTGGTATTTTCCGTTTGCTAATCGGCTGTGATTGGGGATTTATATATCTTCTTCTTCTTCTTTTTGTTCTTGTTCTTCTTCTTCTTTTGTTCTTGTTCTTGTTCTTGTTCTTCTTCTTCTTCTTGTTCTTGTTCTTCTTCGTCTTCTTCGCATTCTTGTTGTTGTTGTTGTTGTTGTTGTTCTTCTTCTTCTTCTTCTTCTTTCTTCTTCTTCTTCTTCTTCTTCTTCTTCTTCTTCTTCTTCTTCTTCTTCTTCTTCTTCTTTCTTCTTCTTTCTTCTTCTTCTTCTTCTTCTTCTTCTTCTTCTTCTTCTTCTTCTTCTTCTTTCTTCTTCTTCTTCTTCTCTTCTTCTTCTTCGTCTTCTTGTTCTCTTCTTCTTGTTCTTGTTCTTCTTCTTGTTCTTGTTCTTCTTCTTCTTCGAACGCTTAGACAGCAACTATTGTTATCTGTCAAATGAGCAAAAATGCGTTGCATTAAGCATCTGACATGTCAGGTCCAGCCCATCCGACTTTGGCATGGCAAAGAAAATCTTTCAAGTCTTTTGGGGGGAAAAGGCAGGAGAAGGGACCAAAAAGGAAGAAAATAGACGAGAAGGAGGCGAAAAGAAAGAGACTAATTTTATTTCTGGTCCCTGTACCCTTGATTGGGTTTAGCTGGATTTGTACGGTGTAGTGTGTATGCAGTTTTGTCATCCGTTCGCACTGGCACACAATATTAATCAATAACTTCAATACAAAGTATGTCAGTTTGTATGTGTGTGAGTTTATGCACACACGTATGAGTGTTAGTGTCAGTATATATTAAGGCATATGTTCGGATATGAAATAAACATTGATCCCTTTTCTACATAACCATATTGATAAGCATTATTACAAGTCATTGCCCACTTACGTCTAACTTCTGTTTTTCCATTCCATGCCCCATTTCAATGTCAGGAGCTGAATGAAAGAGCTGAGAAAAAAAACTTCCCCCCCAAAATCAATCTATCTTCCATGCTAAGTAAACAACTGACTACTTCCTTCAGTCTCCTCACACAAAACTAAATCTGTCTCACTGTGTCAGTAGATCATAGAGACAAAGGCAAAGGAGACACAGAAAGAGGGAGACACACTAGTGGTACTTTTCAGATCGACAGTCCAGCTCCACCCCCACCCCCACCCCCCCACCCCCACCCCACCCCCAGTGGGAGCAAGACTTAAAGAGGATGGACTGAAGTGTTGGACAGGAATGTAATCCAAGTCTGCTGTAATAACAAATGGCCCTTATAGGGATGGTCTCACACTAGCTGGTCCCCATGGGTTGTGTGTGGTTGAGAGGTCGCTGCTTTTGGTTCGGAGCAAATCTTCACTCTGATCCTCTCCTTGTGTGTCTCCTAAAGTTTGCAGAGCGGAAAAGGGCAGTCGATCATGTCCTTTGAGAGTATTTTTGGTCTCAGAATGTTTAAAATATCATTTGGCCAAATTTGTGGTGATCGGTAGTTTTGAACTACAAAAACTGAAAGGAAATTGTATAATGCAGATGTAAATGTGTGCTAACTTCCCTTACTATAAAATTTAATAGCTTCCTTTTTCATGAGTTGATCCACATGGTTTGCAAAAGCATCCATCTCCATTGTGTGTGTTCTTCGTTCGATATCTGCCGATGTGGTCCATGTTTTACATACATAAAAGTATGGACATGACCAGAAAATGCATCAGTTTGTCCACAGGGAGCAGTATAAAGAGGGAGACGAAGAGACATACAGAGACACGATGGGATAGGATGCCTTGGTAGTTGGAGTGATGTGCAATATGCTTGTGATCTGCTGACCCAGGTTCGAATCTCGTTCAAGAGGATTTTTCCTCTGGAGTTAACATCAGTGTCGAACCCACTCCCCACAAAAGTCCTTCGGATGAGACTATAAACCAAGGTCCCTGAGACGTTTAAAGGGGTTCTAGATTTTTGCCCCAGGCCAAAAGCTTTCTCATTCCTTGATGTAAGCGTATTGCCGATGATTACATTGCATAGTTGGTCTGCTTTGAAAATTGATGCTATAATGAAAATATTTGAAATATATAACATACAAATATTTTTGCTCTAAGCATAATTACGTGCATCCTCCCTTAGAAGATAAAAATTTCCTGGATTTGGAGCCAACCTGCTTCTTTGGCGAGCTGTTTGAAAAAAGTCATGTTTTCAAATATCATCGAAGTCGGAATGTGAATGTCTTGATGGAGGAAAAAACCCAGTCGCGTACGCAAAATTACAATTAGTTAACCTCAGAACTCTAGCCAAGGTACAAAAAGCTCTCAAATTCATAACCCAGGGCGTATCTATGGTCTTAGACTGAGTCTAAGTTGTAAGAAATAAGAAAGAGTACATTCATTTTGTTGTTTTGGTTATTCTTAGTGTTGTTCTTGTTCCTGATCTTGTTGGGCGTTTCCAAGATTAACCCTCCAAGTGTCATCCAGAAAATAAACTCTTTGCTCCCCCAAAACATACACACACACACACACACACAACACACACACACACACACACACACACACACACACAAACACACACACACACACACACACAACACACACACACACACACTCATACACACACACACACACACACACACAAAAGCACACACACACACACACACACACACACACACACACACACACACCACACACACACACACACACACACCCCGCACACACACATACATACAAACACACACTTTCAAACAAAGTAAACCTCTAGTCAAAATCACACACACATACAGTCAAAGCCACTTTGAAGAGAGAACATGAAGTATTACAAACTTCTGTTATTGATTCTACTACTAAAAAAAAATAATAATAAAAGAATAGGAAGGAGAAAATCCTGAAAACAAAATGCTAAAAAAAATCTTGTCTGGGATGGAGCCATAAACAATATATCCCCAGAGACACCAACAAATGTGTCCTGAGTTTTTTAAGCTTCCCTGACCATTGTTCTGGTCTGGTTTTTATGTCTTCCTTCGTCTATTTCTTCTGCCATGCCTCAAGATATATATATATATATATATATATATATATATATATATATATATATATATATATATATATATATATATATATAATATGTATATATATATATATATGTCTATTTCTCTCTCTCTCTCTCTCTCTCTCTCTCTCTCTCTCTCTCTCTCTCTCTCTCTCTCTTCATCTCATCTCATGGAGTGGCTTCCCTTGCTTGGCTACCAGCAAGAAGGCATTTGAACAGTGAGTAAAAGTTTTGTCTAATTTCGACCAGAAAGACCTCCAATATGCCAGTTAAAGGTCTACCTTTGTATTTAGAAACGACACTCAACACGTTTCTACAAGAAATGTGTCTGACGTCTTTCAAAATAGACGGAAGAGAAAGTCAGACAGTTATTGTGCTTCGTCTGTCACCAACCCAGCAGCCTCCTGCCACGCAGAGACGAAGTGACAGTGTGGCTTTCCGAAGAAAATCTGTGTCGCAACTTGCCAGAGACAAATCCAGGGCCGAGACACACAAGGTGGGTTTATTGAAGAAACAAGAAAAGTCTTCACCCCCTTCAGATTTGTTTCTGCCAACACCCCTCAGTTTATTTTACAGTACACAAAATGCCACTGCACTTGACA
>CM060318.1:10770201-10797701 GCA_030674155.1 Stramonita haemastoma
TGTACAAGAAATGTCCCAAAGTACTGCAGTGGCTCCACAAGCTGCTGAGATCAGCATGGAGAAACAAGAAAATCAACAGTGAGTGGATGAAAGCTGATGGGGTGTACATCCCCAAAGAGCAAAACTCAAGTGACATTGGCCAGTTCAGACCAATATCCCTACTGAACGTTGAAGGCAAAATCTTCTTCTCTGTCATGGCAGCAAGGATGACCAAGTACCTCATGGAAAACAAGTACTTGGATGTGTCAGTCCAGAAAGGAGGCATCCCAGGCGTGTCCGGCTGTGTTGAACATGCCACAATGATTTGGGATGCAATCCAAAGAGCAAAAACAGAAAAGAAAGACCTGGATGTAGTGTGGCTTGATCTGGCAAATGCATATGGATCTGTACCCCACGAGATGATACAGCAGGCTCTCGAGATGTACCATGTGCCAGAGAGCATCCGCGACATGCTCAAGATGTACTTCAACGGCTTCTCAATGCGGTTCTCTACCCAGGATTACACAACAACATGGATCAACCTGGAAGTGGGTATCGCAATGGGCTGTGCAATTTCTCCAATACTGTTTGTGTTGGCAATGGAAGTCATCTTGAAAGCAGCAACCAGGAACACAAGCCAAACGGACCTCGGTGATGGATACAAGATGCCCCCTCTCAAGGCCTTCATGGACGATACAACAGTGGTCTCATCCAAAGAAAGTGAGACACGGCATGTCTTGGAAAGACTGGACAACATTGTCGCCTCAGCAAGGATGAAATTCAAGCCCAAGAAATCACGGAGTCTGTCACTGAGAAAAGGGAAAGTAGCTGAATCCGTGGTCTTCAGTGTCGCCAACCAAGCTATTCCAACAGTCACAGAGGAACCTGTCAAGAGCCTTGGGAGGTGGTATGATGACACCCTGAAGGACACACAAAGAGCCAAAGAAACCAAAAAGATGGCGGAAGAAGGCTTGGAGACCATTGACCAGTGTGGTCTCCCTGGCAAATACAAGGTGTGGTGTCTGCAGTTCATGCTGATCCCAAAACTACTATGGCCGCTAATGATATATGAGATCTGCACCAGCACGGTAGAGGCTATGGAAGCCAAAATCAACAAATTCACGAGGAAATGGCTTGGAGTTCCACCCTGTCTCACCGATATAGCGCTGTACTGTCGGCAAGCAAAATTAAAACTGCCACTGAAATCCATCCTAGAAGAATATAAAGCAGGAAAAATCAGACTTCAAAGCATGTTAGAGGACACAGAAGACAAGGTGGTAGAAGAAATCAAGCCCCTGCTGAAGACCGGCAGAAAATGGAAAGTCCAGGAGGTGATAAACTCTGCCAAAGAAAGTCTAAAGATCAGAGAGATAACAGGACACACACAGACCAACAGACAAGGACTAGGGTCAACAAAAACAGAATGGTGGTCAAAAGCAAAAGGAAAAGCCAAACGGGACATGGTCATTCAAGAAATGAGGAAAGAAGAAGACCAAAAGAGACTCCAAAAAGCAGTCCAGCAGAGCCAACAAGGGCAATGGACAACATGGGAGAGTGCGCTCCAAAAAAGTCTCACCTGGAATGACATTTGGCACATGGCCCCTCTCAGGATCAGTTTCATTCTCAGATCCGCGTATGACCTGCTACCATCAAATGCAAACCTGGTGAAGTGGGGAAAAGCAGACGATCCTGCATGCCCCCTCTGCCGTGAAAAACAAACAGTGGAACATGTCCTCAGCTCATGCAAGGTAGCCTTAGCCCAAGGGAGGTACACATGGAGGCACAACCAGGTGCTGAAAGAGATTGTAGAAGCAGTCTGGTTCAGTACCTGCTCCACAATTGGCAACATCAGGACACAAAAAGCTCCCGCAACCTTCTTCACGGCAGGAGGAAAAAACTCATGGCCACGAACATCAGTGCCATTCAGAACCTGCAAGCAGAGTCTGTTGGATGGAGCGGACGACTGGGTGTGCACTGCAGACCTCCCAGAATGGAATAATCACCCTGAGATCATCAGCAAGAGTGGTATGAGACCTGACATAGTAGTCAACTCCCACTCAACCAAGCAGCTGATCATGATAGAGCTGACTGTTCCATATGAGAACAGGATGGAGGCATCTCACGCCTACAAGACTGAAAAATATGCAGATCTGGCCAATAGCCTGAAGAAAGAAGGCTATCAGGTCAAAGTCCTTGCTGCAGAAGTCGGAGCCAGGGGGTTTGTTGGAGAATCTGCATACAACCTCATGAAACAGCTCTCGATTGCAGGGAAGGAAAAAACCAGAGCCCTGAAGGCCATGACAGAAGCAGCCGAGAGATGTTCAAGCTGGATCTGGTCAAGGAGGAACAAAAGTGAACTGCATAAGACCTAGATGACCCCATAATACCATAGGTGGCTAATCCCCCCCCCCCCCCCAAAAAAAAAAAAAAAAACAACAAACAACAAAAGTGTGCATATCCAGAGATCATGGATCCAATCCGAGTCAGAACTCATCACATACATAAAGGGGCAGCAGAGAGACATCCAGAGTCATGAACTGGATGTGTGCCGGCCTCCCTAGAGTGTAAGGAAGATTAAAGGCCCGAAACACTTGTTTGAAGGGGGCTTCTCCTCTGAGGACTCTCTGCTGCCATGCTCTACGCGAGTTTCTTACCACTGGGTATGGTATGGTATAAATGCTAGATATTCTGCGTGCGTTTGCACACGGAATAAAATGTTTTACAGTATCATCCAAAGAACCTTCTGGGGTGTGGAATCGATTCTAATATTAACATCAGGGGGAATAGGGACCCTTGAACGGGTGTCTCGTTTAGTGGCTCGAACCCGGAACATCAAATCCAGAAGGGCAACGCCCTAACTCATGTGCTAATTAAAATTCGTGATGAAAACAAATGTAAAAATGATATACTAAAAAGAAGAGATATCAATAGCTACTTAATACGTGGTTTTATAATCAATAGCTATTTTCCTGCGTGTTGATAGCCTGTGATTTTTATCATTTTGTTATTGTGTGTCTGTCAGTGTCATTTTCTATTAATGCTCTTCTTGCCACGAAAAAAAAAATCCGACGCTTGGTTTGGTTAATACAAATTGGTATACTTGGTTTGGTTAACATATCTATCTATCTGTCTATCTGTCTATCTATCTATCTATCTATCTATCTATCTATCTATCTATCTATCTATCTATCTATCTATCTATCTATCTATCTATCTATCTATATCTGTGTGATTATATAAAAATTTTATTATGAATATTTGCGTGCGCACACGCGTGTGTGTGTGTGAGTGTGTGTGTGCATACGTGCGGGCGTGTGTGTGTATGTGTGTGTGTATGTGCACTGCGTGCGTGCGTTTGTGTTTGTGTGTGCGTGTGTGTGTGCGTATGTGAGTGTGTGTGTGTGATCTATCTTGTCTACAAACCTGGGAGGTGGGGGAGGGGGACTGAGAGTTGGGGTTGCAGGTCAGGGGGAGGAAGGGGAGGGGGAAGAGGGAGGACGAAGGGAGATACAAGCGGAACAAGTGCACAAACAAGAAGTGCACCTAAAATACTACGAAAAGGCCTACATATTTTCATTTATCATTAATATTTTTTTAACTGCCGCAAAGTGCGGTAGCCAGTTCTTGGCAGGCAACCCTCGATATAATTAAACCCCATTAACAAATACTGTTTAATTTAAAAAAACAAACAAAAAAAACAAAGGACAGAAAAGACATGTTTAAAATTGTGTCAAGTGCCAAAAATTAGCATGGAAGTTCAATGAGTAAGGAAAAGGGGGTACAGATTGCAAAAATGGTTTGAACATCCAGTAGAGCGGAACAGTGGTTTCAAAGAAAACAGACGCAGTAAACCGTAGCATGCATACCATTACGTAGGGAGTTGTCGACCTTCTACAAATCTATCCTTGTATAACTTTCACTTTCTTTTGTTTGATGTCGATGTCGCGATGAAAAAAAGTATTTGTCACATATGCAAGCACGCAGGAATGCACACGGACACACACACACACACAGACACACACTCACATACACCCTATACCCTGCCATTGTTTATCCAGCAACGTGTACCGTTCAAACACACACAAACGCACAAACACACATACACACACATGTATTGATTTTTTTTTTTTGCAAGATATAGCGCTGTATAAATTCCATTTATTATCTATTATTTATTATATATATATGTTTCTTTATTTATATATATACATATATACTCACACATAATATGTGCGTAATAATATATATATATATATATATATATATATATATATATATATATATATATATATATTATATGTTTATACATATGCATATATTAAAAATGATTATACTGCACTCAACAGGACAGCATCTCGTGGCACAGCCTAGTGCGCACGCACACACACACACACACACACACACACACACACAACACACACACACACACACACACACACACACACACACTTGCACACACACACGCACACATACACACACATACACACACACACACACATTCAAGCACATACACACACAATTAATTGTTAATTGAAAATACTGTTTCTGCCAAACCGGTGACCAACCTCTTTGAAAATTGTATTATTCCAGCCAGTAAACACTACCGATAATACAATTAAATTCAGGCTTCTACTGGTATCGTACAGCCTGGAGACTGCTGATCATTTACTGGCTTATCATCCCTGAAGTTGGAATGTGGCTATCTAAATGGTGGGGGAAGGGAGCTGGGTAAATGGTTGCATAAGCAAAAATCTCACTATTGGTAAACATCAGAGTTCTAGCAGAGGAACGAAAAAAAAGAACTCAAAATAGTGGACGTATATTTAATATAGGGTAATAATGGATAACAACAGAACACCATCCTTCAGATGAAACTTTAAACCCAGGCTACCTGCACAAACGCACGCACAACATTTTGTGCACACTTTAAAACCAGCGCGCCACCTCTCGAATGAATAAGCCATTGTGTGCCGGTGGGAACAGATGGCAAAATCTTACAAAACTGCAAGCACACGAGGAGTGGATACAAAAAAGCACATGAGTGTTTATGCATTATCCTCGAAATAACATGATATTAATAAGGTATGAAAAACATGATAATTTACAAAAAATCCTCATTTTGTTTCCATGCGCTTCAGTTGAGTGCAGAACAACATAGACCACCTTTGTTCATATCTTTTCTCTTTGTTTTGCTTAATTGCTTCACTTGTTTCTCTTCATCGGCACCCGCCCCCCTCCCCCCCCACTCAAACCGAACAAACAAAACAATGATATTATTGAAAATGCTGAACACCATACGTCGTTTCCATTGAAAACCTTCCACCCATTCTAATCTACAATCCAAGTTGGTCGAAAGTTGAACGAGCCCTAACAAACCAGATCTAGAACTAGGAAGGACAGTTATAGGTTTTTCCTGGTTTAATCAATCAACTGACATGCTTTAGAACATTGTTTTCCTCTCTGTCTGTCTGTCTGTCTGTCTAGTTTGCATGTTTATTTGACAGTCTTTTGTGTCTAGCGAACACAAAATCATCAGAAATTTGCTCTCAATGCGCCTGTTCTTAACAACCCTTTCAAACCAACACTCCACCATTAAATTTCTGAAACGCAAAGAACACTTGTTTCACGCCAGTATTGCCAATAATTGACAATCATAATAATATTCTAATTCTGTTGGAAAGCGATTTTCAACGTGTCATCAAACTGAAGTCACTGGGAAAATAAATGCAGCCGGCAGACAACTTTGCTAACGGTTTGCGTACTTAATGCAGGAAAACTTGATGTTCCTAGGATTTTTATTTAGTTTTTTGTTTCATTTTCTTCTTTTATATCGAGGATAATGGAATAAGCACTCTTGTGCTTTTTTTTCATCCAGTCCCCGTGTGTATGCAGTTGTATAAATAATGTCATCTGTTCCCACCGGCACACAATGGCCTACACTTACGAAAAGCGGAACAGGATTTAACGTGTGCGCAAGATGTTCTGCGTGCGTTCGCACACGGGGCCTCGGTTTACAGTCTCATCCGGAAGACTTTTGGGGAGAGTGGAGTCAGCACTGATGTTAACTCCAGGAGAAAAATCTCTTCGACCGGGAATCGAACCCGGGTCGTCAAATTGTCAGCGCAATGTTCTGACCACTAGGCTATCCCGTACCCCCATCGCTCCGTGTGTAGGTGCAAATGACAGGTGTGTATCATTAGGGGTTAATCAATGGATGGATGGATGGATGGATGGATGGATGGATGGATGGATGGATGGATCGGATGTGTATATGTGTGTATGTATGTGTGTATGTATATATTTATTTATGTATGCATGTATGCATGTATGCATGTCTGTATGTATGCATGCATGCATACATGCAGGTATGTATGTATGTATGTATGTATGTATGCATGCATGCATGTATGTATGTATGTATGTATGTATGTATGTATGTATGTATGTATGTATGTATGTATGTATGTATGTATGTATGTATGTATGTATGTATGTGTAAGTGTGTGTGTATGTATGTATGCATATATGTATGTATGTATGTATGTATGTATGTATGTATGTATGTATGTATGTATGTATGTATGTATGTATGTATGTATGTATGTATGTATGTATGTATGTATGTATTATCTATCTATCTATCTATCTATCTATCTATCTATCTATCTATCTATCTATCTATCTATCTATCTATCTATCTATCTATCTATCTATCTATGTATACATTAATGTATTTATCAATTTAGGTATTTTGTCATTTAATGTTGTTGTTTTTTTCTATATGGACTGTGTTAGATATATGAAAGTATTAGGAAGTGTTGGTTTTGAACTGAAGTTGAAAGTTACTGGAGCAACTGAAACTCAGTGAGGTGACAACCCTGATATGACTTTCTTGGTCGGTAGGGCTATTAACAATATTATGATTATGTAAAATTATATCTATGTATGTGTTATACATGTATCTATGTATGTGTGTAGTTTCCTTCGATACTTGTCCCAGTCTTCTTCTTGTTTGTCCCAGTCTTATACATGCTTGTCCCATTCTCCTTCATATCTTGTCCCAGAACACTGAAGGAAAACTTGGGTCTCTGAGTATGGACTGTCTCGGAATGAAGTCACAGATCAGATTTATGATCCAGACAGAGCATTAGTCCTGCTTTCAGAAGAGAAGTATTATGAGATGAATGATCAACTCCCTTAGGAATTGTCTGCTAACTCAATTGATATAGTATATTTGGGGGTTTCTGTTCTTGGGGGTTGTTTTTCCTTCTGATGAATCCTTTTCAATAATTTACAGGTTGTGTTACAATGATTGAATGCTAGAGCTTACATTACTTTGGTGTTGTTTTTTTTTAAATCTCCAGATAGGGGAATGAAAAGTAGTATCGAATTGTCTGGAAGTTTGTTTGGTTTTTGTTTCTTTGTTGTTGTGTTTTTGGGGGGAAGGCTTCGCATTGTCGCTTCGGTAGTGAAGATGTGATGATTCATTTACAAATTGCAGGCAAGAAAAGTGTTTTTTGCCTGTTGTTATAAAGTTCATAGTTTGTATAAATTTTTGTCCTCGTTGAAAACAAAGTATGACTATCCCATCTGCTCTTTGTCACTCTCTAGATTACCTCATGGGGATGCCTGAGGGGGGGGGGGGGGGGGGGGGTCTGTCAGTATAAATACCATCCACACCTGGAAAATCTATGCTAGGAATTTCCTCTTTTCTGTCCGTCTCTTTGTTTCTTCATTACATTTTCTCTTTTTGCCACCTTTTTCCTGTATGTTGTCTTCCTTCTTGGTCAGTTGTCTTCCCTGCTTTAGTGAGAAAGACATAAAAGATAACATCTCTCCTCTCTCTCTCTCTCTCTCTCTCTCTCTCTCTCTCTCTCTCTCTCTCTCTCTCTCTCTCTCTCTCTCTCTCTCTCTCTCACACGCACGCACACACACACGCACACACACACACACACACACACACACACACACACACACACACACACACACACACACACACACACACACACACACACACACATGAGAGAGAGAAGATGCCATAAAACTAATTTTTACGTCATTGACGTACATGTTTACTACCCCAGGGACAATAAGAGAAAAATGTTTTAATATTCTAAAGAAACAAGTCCATCTTCACTGTCTTGAAGCTTTCTGTGGGTAATTCGTGACACATCTGACTGGGGAAAAAGTAGGTAAAGGTAAGGTAAAAGTGTCCAGTAACCTTTGTGGTCGTAGGGGAGCGAGGCATCAGAGACCTCAGCTTCTCTAGGAGCCAGCATATTGACGGCGGCACCCATCTCCTCTCCCTCGCTGTTTTACCTTCTCTGACCCTAAAGAGGGCAGGTACCCATTTACAGGTGGGTGATCTTGGGGGGGGGGGGGGGCTATACTGAAGCCATTGTGTGCAAACGGTCACTCATCCACTTGGTAACCACGCTCGATGCTGCTTAACTTTGACGTGGGGAAAGCGAGCGCTCAACTTAACTATCCCCCACCCCCTCAAAAAAATACCAGAGGCAAAAACAGCTGGTGGCAGGTGGGACTTGACTACACCAAGTTCTGGTCGAAGAAGAAAAATCTAAACTTGGAAACACACCATTGTTATTCATGGTTTGGTCCCAGGTGCTATTTCGAAATAACAGATTCGAACCAGTCTTCCCACAAACGTGTTGCCAATTTAACTTTTCTTCACTTTTTTTTACCAGGAGGTAAACTAAAATACCTTGACTTTAACTTTACAGCTTTAGTAGGCTATGTCCCCGTACCCACATTGGACATAGAAGTTGTTGCAGTCCACGGGGGAATATTGATTCTAATTTTGAAACTTCTTCTTCGAACGCTTCATCGAACGCTCAGACAGCAACTGTTGTTATCTGGCATATGAGCGAAAATGCGTTGCTCTTCCGTTAAGCACCTGACAAGTCAGGCCCAGCGCATCTGACTTCGGCATGGGAGAGGAATTTTTCTCAGTCTTTCTGGAAATAAAGGCAGGAGAAAAGATCTTGAAGACAGTAATGGACGAGGTGGTGACAAATAGAAAAGGAACAAGCAGAAGCAAAGACAGGGATAGAAATAGAGGGATTTCCAAGCACAAAATTTCCAGAAGGTAAGGATATTATTTGTACTGACAATCCCCAGCATTCCCACGGGAAACTAATCTTGAAAGAGAATAAGAAGAAAGGCTGCAGCCGCAGACACGCGACAGACGTAGCTTCATCTGTGCCCTCTGCCATAGGGACTGTCTGTCATTCCCGTGTCGGACTGGCCAGCCACAACCCGACACTGTACCAGAATTAACACCTAGAGCGCAGCAACTCCATAGTCTTTCGAGACTATAGGCTGCCAACAATTTTACTGTCATCTCAATCTTTAAATGAGCCATTCTCACTTCCACCCGTACCCCCCCCCTCCCCCACCCCCTCCGTACCATGTTCCCTCTGATTGTGCTCTTAAATCTATGAAAGATGTGGGTGTCAGAGTGTGTCTCAATGTTTCGTCGCAGAGAGATTGAATTCAGTCCCTGATTATATTTATGACCCAGACAGACTAGTCATTTCTACCTTCAGAAGAATGGTGTTAGATGAAGTAATTGAGAAGATCCTGTTCGAATGATTTGTAACTGAATCAATCTATTTCGTTTCTGGATACTTGTGGGTTTTGTGGATCTTTTGGAATGAGTTTCGGTTTGAATTGTAATGGCTTTACAGTGTTGTTTACTGTTCGGATTGGCTATTTGAAAAGATAGAGAGTTTTGATTGGTTATTTAAAATGATAGAGAGATTTGATTGGTTATTTAAAAACATAGAAATTTGAGTCGGAAAAGAATTAAGCAGCTTTGTTTTTTCCCCTTTATATAGTGCACATTGAATAGAGGCTGAAATGATTCTTTCACAGGTCTCCCAGTACAGCAGCTGTGCAGAATTCCTTTTTTTCTGCTCCATGCTTGGGTTTCTCAAGTACATCTGCACTTTCTTTAATTTCGCAGGTATGGAAGTATGCAACTAAACGCTCCCTATAGATCCTATGTTCTGTGCATATTATTTCAAAGAAGAATATCATGCTAAATACCAGTGTCGTCCCCCTAATCATATCTGGCTAGGTATGTATTGCTTTCTGTTATACTAACGTTAACTTTTGAAATTGTTTTCCTCAGCAAAAACAATGCATTCCAATCAAGAAGAAGAAGAATTGAGAAGAAGAACCAAGAGAGGAGGGAGAAGTAGAAGAAAGAGAAGGGGAAAGAAAAGAAAAGAAAAGAGAAAGAAGAAGAAGAAGAAGAAGAAAGAAGAAGAAGAAAGAGAAAGAAGAAGAAAGAAAGAAAGAAAGAAAAGAAAGAAAGGAAGAAAGGAAGAAAGAAAGAAAGATTTGACAAGAAGAAGAATTGAGAGGAAGAAGAAGAAAAAGAAGAAAAAACTAAAGGAGAAGAAGAAAAACAAAAAGAAGAAGAAGAGAAAGAAGAAATACTTATTACATTTCATGTGCCTGATAAACACACAATAAATCAATTTTGATAACAGAAAAAACATTGTTGGTGTATCAGCCTAATTGGGATGTACATTCTCATTTCATTGATTTGAAACATTTGCTTAAATGTGTTGATTGTATTTTTTTGTGTTCTCTTACTTTCTAAGAAGAGCTCAATTAAAAAAAAAGTGCAAATGTAAGGCAATGAATGATAGATCGAAATCTGCTTTTCACTTATTTATTTATTTACTTATTTGTCTGTTTACTATTATTCGTACATCATTTTGTTATCTATTCCTTTAATAATTTAGCTATGTATAGTTTGCTTTTCTCGGATTCCAATTTATTCATGTGGGAACAAAATCAAGACCTCATTGCAAGTTGTTTTTTTTTTCCTGTTATTGTTTCAAAACGCTAAATAGAAATTCCAAACGACAAACCATCTTAATAATTATTTTGTCTATTCAAAGGTGTAGGTTTACTTACAACAGTAATATCCCATTTTTAACTAATTTGGAACTAGAACACACAATTAAGAATTTTGCACTGGCATGACACGCTGTGAGCGCGCGCGTGCGTGCGTGCGTGCATGCGCACGCGCACGCGCACGCGCACGCGCACGCGCACGCGCGCGCGCGCGCGCGCGCGCGCGCGCGCGCGCGCGCGCGCGCGCGTGTGTGTGTGTGTGTGTGTGTGTTTTGTTTGTGTTTGTCTATGTGTGTGCTGTTTTCTTATACACAAGTGTGCATTCGCACACGGAGCCTAGATCTATACTCATTGAAGTGTGTGTGTGTGTGTGTGTGTGTGTGTGTGTGTGTGTGTGTGTGTGTGTGTGTGTGTGTGTGCGTGCATGCGTGCGTGCGTGTGTGTGTGTGTGTGTGTGTGTGAGTGTGTCTGTCTGTCTGTCTGTCTGTCTGTCTGTCTGTCTGTTTGTAATTCTTTATTTTCATTTTATTCTTGTGTTTCGAGGATAAGGGAATAAGCACTCATGTGCATCTTGTTTGTTTTTTTTACATCCAGTCTGCGTAAATAATGATGGTTCTATGTCTTTTCTAGTCGATGATTTTAATAACATTGTGTCCATAAATTGGTATGTGTGTATGTGCGCAGATATGTGTTTGTTTGTCTGTATGTCCGCATCCCTGTGTCTATATGTCACTCAGTGCATGGAGTCAGAAATAGGACTGAGTGAAGGGTGTAGATGGAAAAGGTGATGGTTATAGGGAAGGTAATGGTGTTTTATAAATTAATGGATTCGTACTGTGGTGCATCAAATTTCGACTGGTAAAGAGGAGGGCGGGGAAGTTTGAAAGCTTTTAACACTTTGTATGCATGACTTTCTTATTGTGAAATCCCAGGACTACTTTTCAAATTTGTTCTAGTGACTTACAAGTTTATTTGCCGGTGATCTGCGGACAAAGGTGTGTTGTATATTACATGCAGAGAATCAAAAATGCACGATTAAGATCCTGTCATTCATGTCAATGTTCGGGGGTGGGTTACAGAAACACGCACACACCCAGCATACATCCCTGAAGTTGGAATGCGGCGACCTTTATGGTTGGTGAGCAGTATACAGTTGCATATGCAAAAATCTTACCATGGGTACCTCGGAGCTCTAGCCGAGTTTATTTCTCACCCGAAAGGCAAACACCCAGACCACATCACACGGTCACGTGGATGGGGAGGGGAGGGGGGGAGTTTCGGGCAAACGGGGATCAAACCACCACACACTTTGAACCCGGACTTTTCGCTTTCTAGCCAGGTGCGTTACTTCTAGACCATAGATCCACTTTCTGAAATTTCGGCAGCACTCTCCAGACAATGTGTACAACCACAAAGTAGCGTCATGTTTTAATGCCATTTCCCAGGTGCGTCTGCATTTGTTGATTTTTTTTTAAAATATAAAGCCTGCTTAGTTTTTAGTACCTATATGTACTTGCATTCTATTAAACGGGCATTGGGAACTGCCACTGCTGCATTCAAACTAAGTGCCAGGTGTCATGGATAAGAGATGATGGTCTTGTTTAACAGAAAAAATGAGATTGCATTGCAGAGATTTGACAGAAGCAATTCTCTTCATATTGTCGGATATTTGTCATGCACTAAACTCATCTTGTGCATACGTTAAAACTCGGTTTGCTTTTGGGAAGAGTAGGCCACTGTGTGCCGGTGGGAATGAATGACAAAATTTACAAAACTGCATATACACAGGGACTGGATGTAAAAAAGCACATGAGTGTTTACTCCATTATCTTCGAAATAAAAGTATAAAATGAAAATAAAAAATACACACACACACACAACTCACACACACACACACACACACACACACACACACACACACACACACACACACACACACACACACACACACACACACACACCACACACACACACACACACACACACACACACACACCGAGAGACCGATTAACTTTCTGATAAACCGCCAATATTACGACCCACCAATACAACAATAAGGAGACTGATTTAATCCCCTAGTAAATCACTAACACTGGCTACTATAGCCATAGCGTCTGCTTAGCTTAGGTGATGTATTTCCCTGATTTCATTCAGATGTCTAGTCAGCCAAATTTTCTACTCTATTTCTTGACAAATATTGAGTTTGTTTTTGTGTGGCGGTCCTTTTTCATTATTTGTTGGTTTCGAGTGTGGCGTCTAAACCCTTTTGTTTTATTGCAATTGGTTATTGTTTCAAAGTGAGGTATTACGTTTAAAAGTGAAGCAGAAGGCGTGGGGGGTGAGGGGTAGACTCGTGGTTAGAGTGTTGCGCTCGCAATCTCACTGTCTGGGTATTCGAACCATCACCAAGACGCCCGATATAGGGGATTTTTTCTGACTCCATTCCCCCGAAAGTCCTTGGGATGAGACTATGAACCAAGGCCCCGTAAGGCAAAGGCCGGGAACAGGATAGACAGGTGGTCAGAGTAATGCGTTCGTGATCTGCTGAACCGGGTTCGAATCTCTTTCAAGAGGATTTTTTTTCCTTTGGAGTTAACATCAGTGCCGTCTTCCTTCTCCCAAAATGTTCTCCGCATGAGATTATAAACCGAAGTCCTGTGTGCGAACGCAAGCAAAACATCTTGCGCACAAGTTAAAACCCGTTCCACTTTTCAAGAGACGAGGCCATTGCGTGCCAGTGGAAAAGGATGACAAAATTGACAAGACTACTTGCATACCGAGTCTGGATGTAAGAAAACACATGACTGCTTATTCCATTATCCTTGAAATAAAAGAGTTTTTTTTTCAAAAAGGCATGCAGACCATCTTGCGCACTTGTTAAAAAATGTTCTGATTTTGCGTAAGAGTAGGCCATTGTGTGCCGATGATAATGGATGCCCAAACGGGCCAAACAAAATGCATGCATATTGGTGTTGTGTTTGGACATAATCCCTGAAATCGGATTATGGCTACCTAAATGGTGGGTAGAAACGGTCGCATACGCCGAAACTTACCCATGGTTTACCTTTGGCTTGGAACTCTAGCCGTGGAAGAGGGAAAAGGTGAAGAACCCAGGCTGTACCGCTAGTGTGATTTGAGGAAAAGTGTGCGTGTGTGTGTGTGTGTGGGTGTGGGTGTGTGTGTGTGTGTGTGTGTGTGTGTGTGTGTGTGTGTGTGTGTGTGTGTGTGTGTGTGTGTGTGTGTGTGTGTGTGTGTGTGTGTGTGTGTGTGAATGTGTGTGTGTAAATTCTTTTATTTTGTATTATCATGCCTGTTGGAATGCCGTGGGCCTGTCAGTATGGATAGTCCCCACCTAGTACCTCCTACGCATTTTCGCTTTATTTAAATTTGAGCTATCCTTCCATTGTTCTTAACTCTCTTCTCTGTGTATTTTCAATCCCCCATTCCTCTGCCCTTTCCAGTTTTTTGGACACATTTTCAAATAGTTCAATATTTCTTGATTAGAAAAAAAAACTTTCCTGTAATGCAATGCGTTGTGAGGAAAAAAGCACAATACATTACATAAATACTTCACGCAAACTTTAATAAAAAATAAAACACTCTTTGAGTTTAAGCTGACTGTTCAGGAATGAGAACAAACATTTCAACATAGAATTTCAAACCTGGTATTGTACTGAACAATGTACTGGCACAATGTAACGGTAGAGATACTCTGTCTCTGTAAACTGACTTGTGGCTGTCGAAAGAGACTGTTTTTAACTTTTGACATTTTCACTTTTTCATTTTTTTTTCAGGAATGTAATGCTCTACAACCCACTTAAAACATGTTTATCTTGTCTTAACGTAAAAATACAGGATAAAAAAGTGTTTATTGCCAAAAGAAATCCAAACATTTTTCGTCTAATGAAACTCTTTAGTACAAGTTTTGAAGCACTAAGTTACAACCTATTTCTTATATTCTATCTCTTTGCTGAGCATTGAGTTACCACCAATTTCTTACATTCTTTCTCTTTTTTGATTAATGAGCTACCACCTACTTCTTATTTTATTCTTTCATTTTTCTGTTTCTTTTTCTTCACAAGATAGCTGCAATTATATCACGACTTACTTTCTTTTTTTTTATTTATATCTTGGCCTACATTCTAATCATCTGAATGTGATCATTAAGGTTAGATAAATTCCTTGAGGTCGTAAGTCAGTATTGTTTCAGTGAGTCACCAGTTCAGCAAAAAAAAAATTCATTTTTAAACGACATATCAATCTTTCATCATGCCCACGAAGTCTGGTTAAATCTTAAGATTTAATACTTTGAACTAGTCGAGGTGTCTGGTAAATACATCATTGTATATGTTTCGTTCTCACATTCCACAAATTTTTCCAAATAATACAATGATTTAGGGAAGGGGTGGGGGGTTGTTTATATTTTCTGTTTTTGTTTATTTCTGTATGATTTTGAACGTTCTTTTGCTTCCATAGTGTAGCTACCCTGCTGTTCTTATCATGGGATGTGCATTATCTCAACCATACTTATCTACTCTCATCATGTTGTATTTTCAGGGCCAGAAAATGTTAGAGGTAACTTTTCGATGTGAGGCCACCAAAAGGTCACCTGCCAAAGAGACCCTGAAGTGCTTCTGGGTCACAGTGGTAGTTATGTAGGGATGCCTGTGGGATAGCACAGTGACCAAGCACTCGCTCTGCCCAGCTAAAGTTAAGTTGTATCCATAGATCCAGAATTTAAAGAAAACTTATCAATAATTATTGTTATCAATAATTATTAGACCACCAAGAGTCACCTATCACAAAGGCCCTTAAAAACTTCTGAATCACGTTAAGTAGTAGTGAGCGTGTGACCTCTTACATGGTTGACCCTTCGTGCACTTTGGCCTCAATACAGCTCCCACCACCACCACCCCACCACCCCCCCCCCAGTTCACTGAGCTGTAATGATACCTGCCCCTCTTTAGTGTCAGTAAGGTAAAGCACGAGGGAGAGGAGATGGGAGCTGCCCTCAATATGCTGGCCCCTAGACTAATGTAATTGTACTTCCGGTTTGCAAATTTGAGAAAGTTTACAGAATAACATAACTGTAGCAACAAATTTGGACATTGTGCAATCATTATGAGAGTAATAATCTTAAACACTCTAAACTGCATTCATATGATGCAAAGAACATAATTGAACATGCTGTTGTCGTTATAACTTATTTGCTTACCAACCCTCCTAAACTTAGAGACCCAAGTGTTCAAAACCAAATACAATTTTCAGTCAATACAAAACTACTGCAACAGGCAAAAATCACCTTCACCTTCCCCAACAACCACACCCCCTCCTCCATCCCCGACCCTTTCCAGCCCTCCCTCCCCACTCTCCCACCATCCTCCACCCATCCACCATCCCTCCCCGCCCTCCCCCCATCCTCCCCCTCCCCGACCACCCCCCACGACCACCCCCCCCCTCCCCCTGCCCCACCCCCTTCCTCCCCTCTACCTCCCCACCCTCTACTCTACCCCCCCCACCTACCTCCCCCACCTCCCCCTCACCTCCCCCCTCCCTCCCCCCCCACCTCCCACCCCTCCCCCCACTCTCCCCTTCCTCCCTTCCCACCCCCTCCTCTACTCCCCCCAACTTCCTCCCTCCCTCTCCCCCCACCAGATGAAACCTTTCATCTGAACTACAAAGCAACTGCAATCAATTAAAAGGGATGCAAATCTTTTAAGGATATGTAGCCTGTGAAGGGGAAGTAATATTGATATCAAGTAGCCCACACACACTTTCTGAATGATTTGGAACAACATTTATCAGAAATTGCTTAACACTGCATATTCAACTTTCATCTCATGGCAAAATGTAAACCAGTTATGTTCAACTTTTACCTTATGCCGATGATACCATTGTATTCTCCACTACAAAGAAGTGTTACAAGATGCTTTAGACATTTTGGATACTTACTTTTCTCATTAGAAACTTGTTGTAAATCTAGTGAAAACCAAAATCATGACATTCGGCCACAATAGATCTCATAATAATTATGTAAAATATCAGAAAAGCGTAATAATTATGTAAAACAGCAGAAAAGCCCCTGAAGTTCTTAACAGTTTTAAATATTTAGGAATCAACTTCAGTAGCAGTGATAGTTTTGCAAAATGCGAGACAAATGCTTATGATAAAGCTACTTAAGTCCTGTTTAACTGAATAGGACTGCACGGCAAAACAAACTAAGTACACATAAAATCATTGTATGTGTTTTACTGTATTGATGTGAAATTATGGGCATATGAAAATGTAATGCATGAAAAATGCTTTTGATAAAGCATCTAAAGTCATGTTTAACTTGATAAGGACGCACAACAAATAAAACTACATGCACATGTGGCACTTGATCTATTCCATAAAATTGTTGTACTTGTTTTGTTTTATGGATGTGAAATTTGGGGATATGAAAATATAGCAATAATTTCATAAGTTTCAGTTAAAGGTTTTAAAATGTAGTTATCCTTTAGCCCTCTTGCATTCAGATTCTCTAAACACAAACTGCCCCTAGATTTTGCATCCCATCACGAAATCAGGTCAGGCACACATGCTTGCTAGCCTTTTCCTCCTTTAAGTACATACCAGCAGCTACAATTACTTCCAGATTCTCAGAAGGGCTTCTAATTCTAGCCTGATAGAACTTTGACATGTGGTAGCAATTAGTGACGGTCACAGCCTGATGGAAATCTATTGTGTGTAATCCCAGCAAATCAGGATTCAGATGGGCAATTATTCAATCCGGCAAATCCAGGTTCCGACTAAACTAAACGACTAAAACGGTTAGTAATATGGAGAAACTGGCAGATATCCCTTGTTGAGTTTGGTTTCTGTTGGAATGGTGCATTTCTGGATGCAGCTGCTCCACTTCCAATATGAAAAGGTGCCATCAAGTGTTTACCAGATGATGATAGATTTACTTGACAAATACATGATTCAATCAGCATGGCTAAATATGATTTTAAAATATCTTAGTACAAAGCGGATTTGACCTTGTGGGAGAGACAGTTCTGTTCTAGTAATAATTCTCTTCAAGTTTTTAAAAGTTTACATATCAAAGTTGATAAAAGTTCAAATATCAAAGTTAAAATTTCACATATCAAACGTTCTTAATAGAAAAATTTTGGTAATGAATGGAGAGGTCAGCCGTGGAATAATAGATGATGCCTTTAGTATAGAAATTTGAAGCAATTTTGGTAAGGAAAAAAATATAACTTGTCTACCAGATATATATGTTTATGCTTTTATAAAAAAAAAATTGTTGTAGTTGTCACAAGCTTCCAATTGAAGATGGACATTTCCATAACATACCACAGGAATAAAGAATATGTTCAAAATACAATATATCTGTTTTAGGAGATGAATTTGATTTTATGATGGATTGTCCCCACTTTATGAATTTACAAGATTTTAATCCTCAGCATTTTCTTCAACCTTTGTCCAATTATACATTTTGAAGGCTGATGAAATGTCAATCTTGAAAAGTTCTCCTGTCTCTCAAAATTCATAAGATGTGCAGGTATTTCTTGAAAATTTATTTTTTGTCATTCACATGTGTACATTGTGTATTTCAAAGAAATTGATATAGTTTAGCAAATGTTTTGAGGTTTTCTTTATGCTATTTGTTTGACATTTTGTGATGAACTCGTTTTGTGTGGCGCCATTAGAGGATGTAATGTCTGTCTTTTTTGCCCAGTGGTTATAAACATACACTTTGTTTTATTTTGAATAATTATGATTGAGTTCTGTCTATTCAATGAGTTTATCAATATCTGCCTGCATATCACTCACAAGCTGGTTTGGACCACTGCTGTTACATTGAATTGATGTATCATCAACAAATATTTGACAAAAACAATGAATATGCAGAGGTGGGTTGCTATTATTAGAGACAGAGAAAAGAAAGGTCCTAGCCTAGTATTGATCTTGCTGGTAATCCATATTTCACGGGTAATAAGGTGGATCTCCTAGGCCCAATTTCAACAAGCTGTTGATGATTACTGAGAAAATTAATGGGTGTAAAATCTTAATGATTGGTTGGAAATCTTATGGCATTTTAATTTCTGAATGAAAAGAGAAAGTTAAGTTATACTGCAGATGAAACGTTGCTCAAATCTATTTAGAGTTTTTGACACATTCTATGTGCCTAATAAAACATTTTAAGTCAATCTTACCTCCCTTTCAAAGGCTATTATAAAGAGTGAGATTCCTTTTTATTGTTTGAAGTTGCTGAGAATTCCAGAGAAAAGTCTGTATGTAATGGAAATGAAGCATCAATTCTTACGTAAAATTGTAGAGTGTGCTGTTTAGCTATCTGAAACGAGGGTGTGGTGGACCAAAAGGGTTTAAAGTAAGCTTTTATTTTCAAATTCTGAAGAGATATAGAAAAGGACACCTTCACATTGTGGAATTGTTAGTCTAATATATAGGTTTTAAAAATTTGATGACAAAAACTTAAGCTTTGAGTTAGGAATTGCAGATCTGTTTTGGGATCTGCCCCTAACTTCTACTGCTCCGAGCTTTGGAATGATGTGTTGTCTATCTTCCCATGTTTGTGGTAGGGAGAAGCATAGGGAGGGGGTAGAGAAGGATAGGGGAGGGAAGAAAGGGAGCAGAAAGACAGGGGAGGGTAAGGGAGAGGAGGGGAAGGGTGGGGGGAGAGAGAGAAGGGGGGGGGTAGAAGGGGGAGGGGGTGGGGGGAGGGGGTGGTGAGGGGAGGGGGAGGAGGAAGGGGATGATGGGGGGAGGGAAGGGGGAAGGGAGGAGTGGGGGAAAGGGGAGGAGTTGGGGGGGGGAGAGGGGGGGAAGCGGGGAGGGGGAAGCGGGAGGGTGGGGGTGGGAGGGGGAGGGAGAGAGGGTAGGGGTAGAGGTGGGGGTAGGGTAATAATAAGTTTTTAAAATTTCAAGAACAAAAAGCAGCCCCCCTCTCTTTTGAACAACACACACACACACACACACACACACACACACTCACACACTTTCTCTGTTTTCTTTCCTTTTTTATGCTATATTATTTGTACCTAGATTAAGCAAGATCATTTTGTGTTTTCTATTCTCTATTGATGTGTTTTTATATCCATTTAACAAAAACTGTGAGGGCAAATAGGAAACTTTTGTGAAAGATCTTTTTGAATTACACACACACACACACACACACACACACACACACACACACACACACACCCACACACACACACACACACACACACACACACACATACACACACACACACACACACACACACACACACATACATACACACACACACACGTGCTTATCAAAGTAGCTATTATTTTAAACACAACTTCTTCCGATTTTACAAAACAAAAGGATTGTATAATAATTATACTACTATGCTGGATGCGTCTGTTTACACCTATGCTGTGGCGTCTGCTACTCCTTTTGTTTTGTCTTCCTCCGTGGGTTTCTCACACAGGTTTTGTTCATTACTTTCATTCTTTCTGTGACTCTAGCAAGATTCACAAACGATATGGACTTTAGATCATCACATTTATAGCTATATAATGGTCAGCAAAGAAAACCTAGGCCTATCTCTGATTAATTCGCGGAGGGGTCTGACCCTGAAACTGCGAGTGACACAAAAACGAGGCTGCGTGCGTGACTGAAACATCGGCCCGCTGGCAAAATCCACAGAACGTAGTTCGACATAAAAAGTGTTTTAACGTAAAATCCCCCCCCCCCCCCCCACACACACACAAAACTTTTACTAAAACCAGTGGAATGTAGTCGGGAAAAGGTCAAGTTACTAGTTTGTGTAGTCAGAAATGTTGAAGCAATTACTTTGCACCAAAAATAAAATTTTCTTGGACTATAGGGGAAACCCTAATTCTGAGCAACTATACACAAGACATCATTATTTTACAAAGGTTTTCTGTAGATGCTAAAGTAGTCGTAGAGCCAGACTGAGTAAGATTCCCCCCACCTGGGACGGCGGCGAGCCTATATTTACGATGAGAATGAAGCATTTAATTCTGGTACCATTGTGGCAGTGTCTGGATCTAGCCAAACCATCTAATTCAGATGTCTCGTCAATAAAGAACTGTCCTCGATTTTCTTACTTCTGGTCAACACCTAGGGACTTTTCCGTACTACATAGATAATGAATAATTATCAGGACTGCGCGATACTATCTATAGTCACAATGAAAGTGAGTGTATCAAGCTCTATGATAATTTGCTACTCTTTTATTTTCGTTCATTGGCTAGAGCTCCGAGGTTCACCAATGGTGAGATTTTTGCCTATATGGCCGCTTTTGTCCACCACTAAGGTAGCTGCATTCTGACTTCGGGGATGATATGTAAGCACGACATCAGTGAATACGTTTATTAAAATAAAAGGTTTTGTCATCTGTTCCTACCATGCATAGGCCTACTCTTTCGAAAAGCTGAATGGATTTTAACGTGCGCACAATACTTTTGGCGTGTGTTTGCACGTAGGACCTTAGTCTATAATCTCATCTGGAAGGATTTTTTTTCAAACCTGTTTCGAGCTTTCTGTAAATTCTGTTACACTTGATCAGAGAATACTGTGTATGTATAACGTGTATTCTGACACCTCTTTTCCTCTGAAGTCGGAGTATGGTTGCCTGTATGGTGAGGTACTTGAAAACAGTCATGCACACAAACTTCTCAGTCAGTGCGCAGTTTCAATCTCACAGTGATTCTCAGATGAGATGACTGAGTCAGAGTGTACATTCTGGGTGACCCCCAGAGCGTTAAGCAGGGAACGCGCAACAACAACAACAACAACAACAACAACATAACACATCTCCTTTTTTTAACTTCTCATGTTTGTGTTCGTATTTACGAGGTTGAAAAAAGGGGACAGGCAATTGTAATGCAGGTGTTTTGGGATAACTTTATGTTTTTCTCTACCACCGTACACATTAGTCTTGATAAAATGTAGCCGACAAGTTTATTGTGACTTAAAGGACCCGTGAAGCAGTATTATTTGCCCTCATGGCATTTACTCTTTATATTTTTCCACTTGGAAGTATTTAGCATCTTTGTTTTGCACTATTTTATAATTTAGGGATCATAACTTAGGCGGAATAGCTGGCCTCCGCAGCACAGCTTGGTTTTATTGGCCTTAAGGAATGAAGTGATCAAGGTATTTTATCATGTCTTTTTAATTTCAAATTTATGGTATTTTAGAGGTGTTGGTTTTAAACTTGAAGTGGATGTTACAGGAACCAGTAAAGCCAAATGAGATGACAGCACTGATATATATTAAAAAAAATGTTTACTGGGGAAAAAAGAGATAAAACATGGATTTGACCAATTACTTTGACTCAATTCATGTAACTTTTGAAATGAAAGGTGCAACTAATAAAATGTGCCCACCATAAAAAGCAAAACTCGAACAACAACGAGAAGCAGGACAAAACTAAAGACAGGAAAAACTATGACACTTTTGTTAATTCAAAGAGAAAAAATCATTATGTTGTTTATGCTTATTGTTTAAAATCGAGAATGTGTTCGCCATGCCCATTCAAAGCATGTTCTAGACTTTTAGGTATGGGTAGGTGCCTATTTCTGGATGCACGTGTGCCTTCGCCCACGCACGCACACACATACGTGCGCACAGATACAGAAACAGACAGACAGACAGACAGACAGACTAGACAGACAGACAGATAGACAGACAACAAGCAACACACACACACAAACATCCAACCACCACTCCAGCCTACTCCACTCCACTCCCTTCCACTCCACTCCACACCACTCCACAAGCCCCCCACCACCCACCACCCACACTCCCTCCAAACAGCTTTGAGACAAACGTGGACAAAGTGCATGCGTGTGTGTGTGTGTGTGGGTGGTGTGTGTTGTGTGTGGTGTGTGTGTGTGTGTTGTGGTGTGTGTTGGTGTGTGTGTGTGTGTGCTGACAGGGAAAGATTTAACGGGGAAGTTTGATAGTTGATGAAGTCAGGTGATTTCTCACGGGAACTTTGGAGCGCTGGGGCAGACAGAATCAAGGCATCTTTATCACTTAGGGATTTTTTTCCCCCTAGATCCTTTCCATGCTGTGAGAGCAAACGCAGATCTATTTGTCATTTAAGCACCTGGTGCTCGCATTTGAGTTAGGCATAGTGATTCACATTATCTGTGAAGGGGATTTTTGGTACAAAAAAAGATGCATTTTGAAATGCACAGACATTAAATAAATAAAAAGAGGTGAACACAAACACGCTTATGAATTTAAAACGCGTGCATCTAAACACATACACATACGCGCGCGCGCACGCGCACATACACACGCACGCACACGTGTGCGCGCACACACAAACACAAACACACACACAAGACACACACACACACACACACACACACACACACACACACACACACACACACACACACACACACACACACACACACACACACACGTCTAATATCACAACTTGTAAAAAGACGCTAAATGGAATTGAGCACACATGCACCCACACACCCACACCCACACCCACACAATGAGAGATTTGTTGGAAGGAAATCCTCATTCATTCAAGTTTTTTCAACAAAGGTTGATATTTGTCTTTGAATGTTTTAGAAGTCATTTTCATGATTTTTTTTGTGAGGGCAGGCCGATGAAAAAAAGTTGTGTAGACTTAATCTTTTACCCTCAATAAAGATCATTTTGACTTGACTTGACTTGACTTGACTTGACTTGACTACACACACACACACACACACACACACACACAAAACACACACACACACACACACACACACACACACACACACACACACACACCCCACACACACACTTAAATACACTTAGAGAAAAAAAGAGAGGAAGTTAGAGATAATAGGAAGAATAAGGACGCCAGCACAACACACCCAGACAAGACGTCAAGGAATGAATATAAATGAAAAGATATCAAATAAAAGCAAATTCCTTTAACATTTTTTACAGCATTTATTTTGCATCCAGCCCTCACACTTATAAAGCGACAGACAGAGAAAGAGAGAAAAGAATCAAAAGCAAAGAGACAGGCAGACAAACAAACACACACACAGAAAGACATATGCTTGGATTAAACTCAACCGCATGAATAAGGTCGAAGAACTAGTGCAATCTAACCCGCTGGTATCACTGCTCACAGCTGCTAATCCTCGGTACTATTCAGTGAAATGCGAGTTGTACTTCCCGCTTAGGAAACCAGCTGCTACAGGCATCATGATCTGGCCTTGGCTCTGTGGAGTTGGTTGTACACTACTACTACTTAAACTACAACATAGCTAAGTGGTCAGAGCGCTCGCTTTCCCTGAGTGTAGTTAAGCAGCAGTTCAGTTGGATGGGCGACCGTTTGCGCGCCTTGGTTTTCAGTACAGTCCCCGCAGTTCACCCAGCTTAAATGGGTACCTGCCCTCTTCATGGTCAGGAAAGGTAAAGCAGCAAGGGAGAGGAGATGGGGCGCCGTCCTCAACATGCTGGCTCCTAGAGAAGCTGAGGTCTTTGATACCTCGCTCTCCTACAACCGCCAAGGTTTACCTTTTTGTTTTTTTACAGCGACTACTACTACTGCTGATGCTACTGTTGCTGCTGTTGCTGCTGTTGCTGCTGTTGCTGCTGCTACTGCTAATTCTACCAAGCAACATTTCAGAATTCATGTTAGTGTTTAGGTGGTTTGAGGGAGTATAAAAAAACGAGATATAATACATCGAAACAAGGCTTCACCACGTAGATACGGTATGCATATAAAATGTCTGTTGCCTTTCAGGAAAAGTCAAAATGTTTAAAGTACAATCCATGTCATTCTTATTTTTGGAAAAAAAAGAAACAAATCAGCAGAAAACTGAAATCTAGTCGGGAACTAATACTTGAAATACTACCGTCTATTTTTCAATTTAGCAAACTTCTTTTTTTTTTTTTAGCCTTTCAAGTAGTTCTTACGGGAGGTCATTTGAAACTCAGGTTTTAAGGCAGACCGCTTAATTAGCTGCGGTCTAAATTGGTTAAAAAGAAATCTTGTGGGGAAACTGTTTCAGTTTAGTCTCTAAGCTTAAGTTCGCTACTTGCCAGTGTTATGGCTTTTTATGACATTACTCAACATTTTACTGATGTTGCAGTGTTCTACTTTTTTTTTTTTTATAGATGAGAGTATTTTTCTTCCCTTTCTGGTTCTAATGAGAAGTGTGTGTGTGTGTGTGTTGTGTGTTGTGTGTGTGTGTGTGTGTGTGGTGTGTGTGTGTGTTAATTTGATGTCTTTCAATAACTGTGATATTAGACAAAAGGAGACAAATTCGTCCAGTGGCTAATGCAAGGCTATTGGGCAAAACCTGCCCCTTCCCCGTCCTATCCCCCTCTACCCATCCCCTCCTATCTCCCCCCTCCTCCTCTCCTCCTCCCCCTCCTATCTCCCCCCTCCTCCTCTCCTCCTCCCCCTTCTCCCTATCCCCCTCCTCCCCTCTCTCCATATCCCCCTCCTCTTCCTGCCCTCCTCTTCCACCCCCCCTTTCCTCCTCCTCCTATCTCTCCCCTACCTTTCCCTCCATCTACCTATCCCCCGCCTCCCTCCTCCCCCTCCTCCCCCTCCTCCTCCCCCCCCTTCCCCCTCCTTGCCAGCTGGTGCTATTTATAGCAGAAGTGCCCACACTTGGCTAGTAAAAGTAGAACATGCTAATCCCGCCCCTTCTCTCTCTCTCTCTCCCACCCCCCTCATCTCTCCCCTCTCCCTTCCTAGCCCCCCTCCTCCTACCCCCCCCATCTCCTCCCCCCCTAGCCCCCCATCTCCTCCACCCCTTCATCCCCCCCCTCCTCCCCCCCTTAGCCCCCCTCCTCCCCCCCCTTGCCCCCTCTCCTCCCCCCCTTAGCCCCCCTCCTCTCTCTCCCCTCCTCCCACCCCCCCTCCCCCACCCCCCCTACCCCCCCTCCCTCCCTAGCCCCCCCTCCTCCTGCCCCCCCTCCTCCCTCCCCCTCCTCCTAGCCCCCCCTCTCCTCCCCCCCTACCCCCCTCTCCTCCACCCCCCTCCTCCCCCCTCCCCCCTGCCACCCCCCCCCCCTCCCACCCCTCCCCTCCCCCTCCTCCTCCCCCCCCCTCCCCCTCCTCCCCCCCCTCCCCCTCCCCCTCCCTCCTCCCCCCCCCCCCCCCCTCTCCCACCCCCTCCTCTCCTCCGCCCGTCCCCTCTCCCCCCCCCCCATCTCTCCCCCCTCTCTCCCCTCTCCCCTCCCCCTCTCTCCCCCCACCCCTCTCCCCCCCTCTCCCTCTCTCCCACCCCCCTCCCCCCCCCTCTCTCCCTCCTCTCTCTCCCCCCTCCTCCCTCTCTCCCACCCCCCTCCTCTCCCCCCTCCCCTCTCTCCCACCCCCCTCTCTCCTCCCACCCTCTCTCCCTCTCTCCCCCCTCCCCCTCTCTCCCACCCCCCTCCTCTTCCCCCCCCCCCCCCCCCTACCCCGACCCCTCCCCACCTACCCCTCATCCTTGCACAAACATGGGAAGACAGACAACACACTTCCTCCAAAGCTCAGAGGATTAGAAATTAAGGTGCGATCCCCGAAGAGATCCGCAATTCCTAAATCACATATTAAATTGTTGTACTATAATTTCTGTGATATTTAATCAAAATAGCAATTCCAAATTTTCAAGGTGCTTTGCTATGTTACTTTGGAAATTAAGAAAAGATATATGTCTGCAACCATTTTACTTTCCCCTTGTATTGTTAAAATAGGCAAACAGCACACGCTACAAATTTCAATAAAAGGTCTTGCTTCATTTCCACCAGATGGAACCTTTTACCTGCACTACTCTACAGCTTCAAACAATTAAAAGGGATACAACTGTTTCAGAAAAGTCTGTGAAGAGGAAGTAATATTGACATGAAGTAGCTATACAATTATGTGTGTGTGATGGTGACAACTGTCTTCAAACTTAAGTTATTTTATGATTGCTAAAACCATGCCTCATATGAACATTGCTCAACTGCATTAATTATTTAGAGTTTTAGACGCATTCTATGTGCATGATAAAACGTTAAATGTTTATTTTATTTGTTGGTAATTTTACCCCCCCCCCCCCCCCTTCAAAGGCTACCATGTACAGTTATATTCCTTTTTTTGTTTAAAGTCAGTCACAACATCCAAAGAAAAGTCTGTATGTAATGGAAATGAAGCAGCAATTTTTATCTAAAATTGTAGACTGTGTTGTTCACCCGTCTTTCACAAGGACATAGTGAAACAAACTGTTTTAGAATAACTTTTTTTCGATTTCTGAACAGATATAGGAAAAGACTCATTTCATGATTGAAGTTGTATTGATAGTGTTGTAACCTTATGCAGGCAACAACTTATGCTGTGAGTTAGGATATGCAGATCTCTAAGGAGATTGCTCCCCTAACTTCTAATCCTCCCAGCTTTGGAGGAGATGTGTTGTCTGTCTTCTCATGTCTTGTGTTTTCTTTGTGTAGGGTTTATATATTAAACCTACAGGGGAGGAAGGGGACAGGGGGAGGAAGGGACAGGGGGGAGGAAGGGGACAGGGAGGGACAGGGGGGGCAGGGACAAGGGGGGGGGCAGGGACAGGGGGGGAGGAAGGGGACATGGGGAAGGGGGGCAGGGGGGAGGATGGGGAAGGGGGGG
>CM060318.1:10805201-10822701 GCA_030674155.1 Stramonita haemastoma
CCATAACCCATGTGATCGTAGGGGAGCGAGGCATCAGAGACCTCCGCTTCTCTAGGGGCCAGCATATTGAGGACGGCGCCCATCTGCTCTCCCTTGCTGCTTTACCTTTCCTTACTCTAAAGAGGGCAGGTACCCATTTACAGCTGGGTAAACTGGGGGACTGCACTGAAACCAAGGCGCGCAAACGGTCACCCATCCAACTGATAACCACGCTCGATGCTGCTCAACTTGGACTTGGGGAAAGCGAGCGTTCTGACCACATAGCTATCCCGCCCCCTACACTATAGATCTAGTATAGTCTATGGGTTATAATCTCATCCAAAAGACTAGCAACTATACCACCACTCATGGTCTAGTGAAAGCGGGAAAAAGTTTCGGAAACAAAATGAAGATTAAGCCAGGACCCGGATCGGACCGGGACTTTTCACTGTCTAGGCAGCTACGTTACCTCTAGACCACTGATCTTCTGTATTCTTGGAAGGTTGGTAAACAAGTCAACATTAGAATCACAAATACTCATATTCTTACTCCAATAATCACCAGCAATATTTGAACCTTCGACACGTGACTTCAGTTCTATAATTATATTTTTAGACTGGAATTGTCCATTCGATTATCTCACCTATCGTGTAGTGTTGTTCAACGTAAAATAACTAAAACCAAAACCGACATGGTTAAACAGATTTAATCAAAAACGTAAACTCCATTAATTTGATTGTTGAAATGGAAGATACATACGGAAAGGTGCACTCCCCATCAAAAAACGAAAAATATATAACAAACAACAAGCAAACAACAACACAAAAATCAACTACTGTTTACACTGCAAAATTTCACATTGGATCTTCTACTCAGAGAGAGAGAGAGAGAGAGAGAGAGAGAGAGAGAGAGAGAGAGAGAGAGAGAGAGAGAGAGAGAGAGAGAGAGAGACAGACAGACAGACAGACAGACAGACAGACAGACAGACAGACAGACAGACAGACAGACAGACAGGGCCAGAGAGACAGAGAGAGAGACAGAGAGAGAGAGAGAGAGAGAGACAGAGACAGAGACAGAGAGACAGAGACAGAGACAGACAGACAGACAGAGACAGAGCTAGAGACAGAGGCAGAGAGAGAGACAGAGAGATTATCACGGGCGAGTAGGTGCCTCTGCACTTGCCTGAAAATCTGTATTTTAAAAAACACATGCATACACACACGTGCGCACAAACGCAAGCACACATTCCACTCCACTCCACTCCACTTCACAAGTTCCCAAGCTTTTACACAAACGCTGCCAATGTGTGCTGACAGGATTAAAAAAAAAGAAGAAGATTTAACCAAAAAGTTTGATGAAGTCATGTGATTTCTCACGGGAACTTTGGAGCACTGGGGCAGACAGAAACAAGACATATCATCACTTGCTGAGTCTCTCTGTCCTATTGTTTGTTTGTCTTTTTTTTTCTTCTCATGTCGTCAGAGAGACAAACAGACGCAAGCATTTGTTTGTACTGATGCCAAGCACACAACATACAAAGAGTAAAGTGTGTGGGAGATGAATCCGAGAAAAAACCTGATTGTTATAGGTTTTTCCTCCACTACTTTTTCCTCAATAGTTATAGGCTTGCTGATAGAAGGAGAGAGCTCTGAACTCTGAAATACTTTCAATGTACGTACATTGGCCTCTGGCTGCAAGACATTTCAAGGAACTGATATCAGAAAGAGGAAGAAAATGAAACATAACTTCTCACAGACTTTGTTCAGACCTTAGGTATAAAGGTAAAGGTGTCCCGTAACCTACGTGGTTGTAGAGGAGCAAAGCATCAGAGACTTCAGCTTCTCTAGGGGCCAGCATATTGATGGCGGCGTCCATCTCCTCTTCCTTGCTGCTTTACCTTCCCTTACCCTAAAGAGGACAGGTACCCACTTACAGCTGGGTGAACTGAGGAACTGTACTGAAGCCAAGTTGCGCAAACAGTCACCCATCCAATAGGTAACTACGTTCGATGCTGCTTACCCTTGCTGGGGGAAAGCGAGTGCTCTGACCATTGAGCTATCTCGTCCCAGACCTTGCCAACACAAAAACAATGATACACTAATACATGCATATTTCATAAACAGGAATAAAGTGCTGACTTTTATTTTGAGGATAATGGAATAAGCATTCAAATCCTTTTTTTCATCCCGTCCCCGTGTGCTAGCAGTTTTGCAAAGTTTGTCGTTCGTTCCCACCGGCACACAATGGCCTAGTCTTCCGAATAGTGGAATGAATTTTAACGTATGTGCAAAATATTCTGCGTGTATTCGCACACGGGACGTCGGCTTTATATTCTTATCAAAAGGACTTTTTGGGGAAGTGGAGTCGGCACTGATGTTAACTCCAGAAGAAAAATCCTCTTTGAACGAGAATCGAACCTGGGTCGGCAGATCACAAGCGCATCACTCTAACCATCAGAAGAGAAGAGTGGTTAAATCCTAACCTCCACGTATATCTAGTTCACTTTGATGTCCTCGATGGCTAGCAGCAAAACACAAACCTTTGCAAAAGCTTAAGGACATCTGCTAGTGCTGAATCCTGCTACTGGTAGTCTTCACATAACTTGTTCCACTGAGAGCTGTTCAAATTCCAATCCACAACTTCAAACAGATGAGATCAGAAATCCGAAACTCAGCCCACTCATCTCATACACGAGCAGAAAAATGGAAACAGACTCAGAGCTAAACAAACCCCGACAGACAGAGACACAGACAAACAGAGGCACAAACAGACAGGCAGACAGACAGGGAGGTAGACAGACAGACAGGCAGGTAGACAGACAGACAGACAGACAGACAGACAGACAGGGCGGTAGACAGACAGGCAGGCAGGCAGGCAGGCAGGCATGCAGTCAAGACAGACAAGCAACTGTCAAGGGGGGGAGGTAAAAAGGTATTACCGATCCATTATTTTCTCTTTGTGGGCTTTTCACGACCCCGCTAACTCCTTTAACCTTTCCACTAACTGCGCGATGAGGACAGCTTTATTTCTTCCGTCTTACAGTAATCTGAAGACACCACACGTTTCATCTTGGTTTTCTTCCTTCTTCTTTTTATCCTCCTGCCCCCCCCCCCCTTCCCCGCTTCTTTTTCTGTTTCTTTGATTTCTGTATTTCTCTCGTCGCCTGCTTGTCAATCTGCCTGTATCTCTGTATTTGCCTGTTTGTATGTCTGTGTGTGACTGTGATTATAACTGTCTGTCCGTCTGTCTGTCTGTCTGTCCGTTTGTCTGTCTGTCTGTCTGTCTGTCTCTGTCTCTGTCTCTGTCTCTCTGTCTCTCTGTCTCTGTCTCTGTCCTCTTCTCTCTCTCTCTCTCTCTCTCTCTCCTCTCCTTCTCGTCCTCTCTCTCCTCTCTCTCTCTCTCTCTCTCTGCTCTCTTTTCTCTCTCTCTCCCCTCTCTCTCTCTCTCTCTCTCTCTCTCTCTCTCTCTCTCTCTCTCTCTCTCTCTCCTCCTTCTCTCCCTCACTCACTACACATCTCTCACACATCCCTTCCCCATCCACTCACCTCAACATGACAAACCACACACACAAAAGCACACCACTACACTTCACAGCCGCTAAACGGGTGACAGAAACTGATGCCACACACACCACGCACACACACACACACACGCAAACACACACACACACAAACTACACTCTCTCTCTCTCTCTCTCTCTCTCTCTCTCCTCTCTCTCTCTCTCTCTCTCTCTCTCTCTCTCTCTCTCTCTCTCTCTCTCTCTCTCTCTCTCTCTCTCTCTCTCTCCTCTCTCTCTCTCTCTCTCTCTCTCTCTCTCTCTCTCTCTCTCTTTAACCATAAGAGTTGCCTCGGACGCTGGTACAGCCATTGTTCATGCCATTTCTTTGGGTCTTTGTCTGTTTCTGTGATTTCTGTAATTTGTCTTTAAGTCCTTCTGAAGAGACTATAAACCGAGGCCCCGTGTACGAACGCACGCAGAACATATTGTGCACACGGTTAATCCTGCTCCGCTTTTTGTAAGAGTAGGCCACCATGTGCCGGTGGGAACAGATGACAAGATTTACAAAGCTGCATACACACGGGGAATGGATGTAAAAATTGCACACAAGTGCTGATTTCATTATCCACGATATAAAAGAATAAGATAAATAAAATGAATAAACACACACACACACACATACACACACGCAAGCACAAACACACACACATACTCAAACACAAACACACAAACACATACATACATACTTACACTTACACACACAAACATAAACACACACATACACATACATACATACTTACACATACACACACACGCAAACATAAACACACACACATACACACACACATGAACACACACACACACACACACACACACACACACACACACATATATATATATATATATAATATAATATATATATATATATATATATATATATATATATATATATATATACATGGAACACATCAGAGATGTTACACCTCCAAAATGCACACCACACTTCACAGCTGCTAAACGAGTGAGTGACAGACACCTGATGCCAGACAGGTAAACATTCCCCTGGCAGTGCAGTGCAGTGCAGTGCAGTGCCAGACCTTGTTCTCTGCTGCAGCTTCTGTTGACACTGCTGCTGTCAGCACACTGACACTGACACTGTCAACACGTTGACTGTCAACACACTGACGCTGCTGCCAACATGTATGTCACTTTAGTAGCACAACATCCACAGGTCTGTGAAATAGAATGCGTTGTGTAATTTGTGCAATTCGTTGCTTTGATTTGATATAAAAGGGAGGGAGGGAGAGATAGAGAGGGATAGAGAGAGAGAGAGGGGGACAGAGAGAGAGGGAGAGACAGAGAGAGAGAGAGAGGGGGGGAGAGAGTTAGAGACAGAGACATACAGACAGACGTACAGAGAGACAGACAGACAGACAGAGACAAAGAGACAGAGACAGAGAAGCAGAGGGAGAGAAGGAGACAGGGGCAGAATTAGAGAGACAGAGACAGACAGACAGAAAGTGAGAGAAAGAAAAAGTGACAGAGACAGACCAACAAAAACAAGAAGCAGACACTGAAATCAAAACAGTGAAAATTGAAATGACTTGTTTGTCTGTCCATCAATCTTCTTTGGTAACACGAATATGGAATAACTTATAACGCAAACATTTACAGAAATTGCTCAAATAAAATAATCATGGATGGATGGATGGATATATGGATGGATGCATGGATGCATGGATGCATGGATGTATGGATGCATGGATGCATGGATATCATAATATGTGTGTGTATGTATGTATGTATGTATGTATGTATGTATGTATGTATGTATGTATGTATGTATGTATGTATGTATGTATGTATGTATGTATGTATGTATGTATGTATGTATATGTGTGTGTGTTGTGTGTGTGTGTGTATGTGTGTGTGTGTGTGTGTGTGTGTGTGGCTGCATTTGCGCGTGTGCGCGTGTGTGTGTATGTATGTATGTATGTATGTATGTATGTATGTATGTATGTATGTATGTATGTATGTATGTATGTATGTATGTATGTATGTATGTATGTATGTATGTATGTATGTATGTATGTATGTATGTATGTATGTATGTGTGTCTGTGGCTGTGTGTCTGTATGGAGTGGGGCTGTATGTATATATGCGTGGGTGTTGATGTCGGCGTGCAAGTGCACAACAATGTTAGTCTGTGTGCGAACACACGTGCGCGCATGTATACACGTGCATGTCGTTCATGCGTGTGCGTCTGCATACAAAGGTAGGTATATGCGTGCCTACATGAAGTTTTGCGTGCGTGTACACCAGTTTTTCTGCTTAAATGCTCGCTATCTGTCACTGACGCTTGTGTCACGAGAGACAGCCACACACCCCCTACTGCCTTTAAGCTGGGCGTGGGGGCCAAGTTGTACTGCTATCTGATCCTCCAACAGGACAAAATCCTATTGTTTCCATCTCAGACATAATTATGTACTTTTGCGGTCATTGGAGAAACAGACATGTCAGGCGCACTTAACGGCTGTGCAATGCAATTTTTCTCAAATGACAGATAACAATATTATTTGTTATCTGAGCGTTCGACGACGATGAAGAAGATAAATGACTTCTTATGTTTTCTTATCTCGTCTCTGTGCTTTTCTGTCATTGCTATTGCTGTTGTTTGGTGATAACGACGTTTGGCATCAGTGCTACGTTTTGTGTGAGACCAGTGGTCCGGAAAGGATACAGGAGATGAAAGAACAGAGCAGAGACAGAAGAAAGACGGTAAAACCTGATGGCATTGCGTGGAACTCCAGGTGACGAGGTTTTGCCTTGTTTGTTACTTTTGTTTGTTGTTTGCTTGTTGTTAAGTTGTCTTGAATATTAATATTGTTGAGTAGAGTAGGTATCCGTCAGTCTCGGAAGACTATGGAGTTGCACTCTAGGCTCTTGAGCGCTAAGCCTGGGTAAGTAGGTATTGTGGCCAAACTGTTACCCATGAAGCAGAAACCCTCTACCCCCCTCCCTCTTGTCGTTGCTGGAATGGTCCATTGGAAAGGCAATCGCCGATACGAATGGTTTCAATACCGTCTCAGGAGCCGCCAGAACGTTGTCATATAGAACCATATACAATTCTTTATTGTTGGTAAAGCCAAATTGTGATTTTTCTTTCTTTCTGAAAAATGAAAACACCAAAGTACAGTACAGAGAAAATTAAAGTCTCTGAGCATCAGGTGTTTTTGTTTGTTTGTTTGTTTTGCTTCCTGAGTATACGTAGATTTATCCTGAACAAAAAAACCTTCTGGGAGGGGTGATTCCTGAAAGCAGCACCGGTATAAGCTGCAGCCATAAGAAACCAGCTTAGGTTGGGTGTATACACCTTTGTCATGCAACTGCATCTTTAAGTGGAGACAGCCTATTGATGTATACGCGGAGTCGTTCATGCTATCGACCTACCGCTTGTTTTTGCTTTCTACAACTTGATACCTCAGTTTTCGCAACGGAAACGCGTTGGCTGAACAGAAGGAATAAACAAACATGTAGTAAAACTGTGATGCTGTATTTTTGTTGTTTGGTTTTTGTTTGTTTGTTTAGTTGTTAATGTTTTTGTTTATGTTTGTTTGTTTGGGGGCTTGTTTTTTGGGATTGTTGCGTCTTCTTTTTCTTTTCTTTTTTTTTTCGGGGGTGGGGGGAGGGCTGTTGTTGTATTTTTATTTGTTTGTTTGTTTGTTTGTTTGTTTGTTTTGGGGGCTGGATGACCCAATAATAGCAGCATTTTTTTGGTAAAAGAATTTTTATAGATAGATGGCTTGATGAAGAAGAACAAATTAAAGCTTATTCAATGTACCATCTGGAAATAAAAATTTGATTTGATTTGATTTGACACACACCAAAAGTAGCCTATGTTTTACTCTCGGTTCGAGAGAATACAAAAAAAACACAAAAATCTAGAAAGACGCACCACCATCACGTTAGCAACAACCTGAACGTATCGAAATTCTGATGGAGATGGTTTGGAAAGACGATGGAGGCAGTAAGAGGATCAGCCATTGCATGAGCTCAAAGACTACATGAACTGGTCTTCCAGTGTAGTGGTTTAGGCCCCCGACAATCCACGTGTTTGCTAGTGTAATAGTTTGGGGCACGCAGAGTTTGGGAGAATTTGAACGTGTTTGTGTCAAGCCCTGTGGGTTTTTTTTAACAGTTTTCTGTACTCTTTTGCGTTTTTTTTATATGTTTTTTTTGTGTAAATGTTAATGTATGACGGCTTGATGTATACATGTACGAACCCACTTGCTCCACCCTGTCAAAATCCTAGTTTTAGTACTGTACAAATGACATATTCATACAAGCACGCATATCAATATAAGTAAAAAAAACCAAAACTTCACTCTCGTGCGCGAGGACACGCGCACCCACAAACGTACACACGTGTAGGATCACACACGTGCAGACATTTGCCATTCACCATAGTGCAGTGGTTAGCGTGTTGAATTACTGGTTGGAAGGTCATGGGTTCGAATCTCATATGAGTCATAGGTTTTAGTTTGGATTCCAGTCAGCTCCTGCCCAAAGTGAGTCTGCTCCTGCCCACAGTGAGTATGCTACCACACAACCCAGCTTCAAACATTTCGCAGAAAAAGCGGATGTGATTTTGAGAGTGTTGCGTAAATGACCTGACCAACACTGCAATCTGTGGAGGCTGAATATGGCTGAGACGGAGAATTTCTTTTTTAAGTTGCGTGGTGACAGCAAGGAGGGAAAGTTGAAGAAGTTGAGGAAGCAAACCAAAAAAATAGCAAACGAAACTTAAACTAAGCTAAAGCCCGATATATTGACATATACACACACATACAAACCATATACACACACAGAGTCACAAAGTCTCTCTCCCTTTCCCCCCCTCTCTCTCTCTCATATCTTTCTCCATCTCTCTCTCTCCCTCCCTCCATCTCCTTCCCTCTCCCTCCCCCCTCTCTTTTTCTGTCTCTGTATCTGTCTGTCTCTGTCTCTGTCTCTCTCGGTCTCTCGGTCTCTCGGTCTCTCGGCTCTCTCTCTCTCTCTCTCTCTCTCCTCTCTCTCTCTCCTCTCTCTCTTCTCTCTCTCTCTCTCTCTCTCTCTCTCTCTCTCTCTCTCCTCTCTCTCTCTCTCTCTCTCTCTCTCTCTCTCTCTCTTCTCTCTCTCTCCTACTCCTCATCCCTCCTATCTCTCTCTCTCTCTCTCATCTCTATCTATCTACATCATACTCACACACTCACAACACTATCTATCTATCTCTCTATCTATCTATCTATCTATCTATCTATCTATCTATCTATCTATCTATCTCTCTATCTATCTATCTATCTATCTATCTATCTATCTATCTATCTATCTCTCTTCTATCTATCTATCTATCTATCTATCTATCTCTCTATCTCCTATCTCTCTATCTATCTATCTATCTATCTATCATCTATCTATCTATCTATCTATCTATCTATCTATCTATCTATCTATCTATCTATCTATCTATATCTCTCTATATATACATATATTATGTTATGCATAATTATGTATGTAAGTATATGTGATCACACACATACATACACACATATACACACACATACATTTAACACACATACCGTGATTTATGCTTTATGTAAACTATTGTTTTAAAAAAAGTTATGTAAAGGGGCTTTTGAAGTTGTTATTTTCTTTGAAACGAAATTTCCAAAGGGCAATTTAATAAAAATGATCAGTTTTTGGTTGTTTTTGTGTCGTTCTCACCACTGTTGTCGTTATCATTTGTTTTTATAAGCGAAACATGTGTAAGGAATCGTTGTTCTAGGAGATAAAGCGAGAGAGAGAGAGAGAAAGAGAGAGAAAAGAGGGACAGAGAGAGACAGAGACAGAGAGAGAGAGATAGAGACAGACAATAGTGTAGAGAATATGAGACAGAGGGAGAGGGTAATGGAGGGGGGAGGGAGGAGGGGGGAGGGGAGGGAGAAGGGGGAGGAGGGGGAGGGAGGATGGGGGAGGAGGGGAGGGAGAAGGGGGAGGAGGGGGAGGAGGGGGAGGGGGAGGAGGGGGGTGGGGGAGGGAGAGGGAGAGGGAAAGGGTAGTAGAGGAGGGGGAGAGGGGGGAGGAGGGGGCAGAGGGGGGAGGGAGGAGGTGGTTGTTTTTGTGTCGTTCTCACCACTGTTGTCGTTATCATTTGTTTTTATAAGCGAAACATGTGTAAGGAATCGTTGTTCTAGGAGATAAAGCGAGAGAGAGAGAGAGAAAGAGAGAGAGAGAGAGGGACAGAGAGAGACAGAGACAGAGAGAGAGAGACAGAGACAGAGACAGACAATAGTGTAGAGAGAGACAGAGACAGAGAGAGAGAGATAGAGACAGACAATAGTGTAGAGAATATGAGACAGATTCTGTAGCCGACCTAACTCCCTCTCCCCCCCCTACCCTCCTCCCCCCTCCTCCACTCTCCTCCTCCTCCCTCTCCTCCTCCTCCTCCACTCTCCTCCTCCTCCTCCTCCACTCTCCCCCCCTCCACTACCCTCCTCCTCCCCCCCTACCCTCATCCCCTCCTCTACCCTCATCCCCTCCTCCTCCCTCCCCCCTCCACTACCCTCCTCCTCCCCCCCCCACTCTTCCCCAACCCCTTCCCCCTCTTCCCCCACCCCCATAGGCACACACATGAGAAGATAGACAACACATCTCCTCCAAAGCTAAGAGGATTAAGAGGGTTAAGAGGCAATCCCCAAAGAGAACTGCAATTCCTAACTCACATCTTAAATTGTTGCACTATAATTTCTGTGACATCTAATCAAAATAGCAATTCCAAAGTTTGAAGGTGCTTTCCTATGTTACTTTGGAAATTACGAAAAGAAATATGTCTGCAATCATTTACTTTCCCCTTGTATTGTTTAAGATAGGTAAACAGCACAGTCTACAAATTTGAATAAAACTTGTTGCTTCATTTCCACCAGATGGAAGCTTTTACCTAAACTACTCTGCATCTTTAAACAATTAAAAGGGATAGAACTGTTTCAGACAGTCTGTGAAGGGGAAGTAATATTGACTCATGTCAACATGTCAATGTCATGTCAGGAAGTAGCCATACAACATGTGTTGTGTGTGTGTGTGATGGTGACAACTGTCTTTAAACTTTCAGTTATTTTATGATTGCTAAAATGTATGAACGTTGCTCAACTGTTTAGAGTTTTAGACGCATTGTATGAGCGTGATAAAACGTTAATTTATTTTAGTTTTAGGTAATTTTACCTCCTCTTCAAAAGCTACCATGAATAGTTATATTCCTTTTTATTGTTTAAAGTCAGTGACACATCCAAAGAAAAGTCTGTATGTAATGGAAATGAAGCAGCAATTTTTATATAGAATTGTAGACTGTGTTGTTCACCACTCTTTCACAAGGAGATTGTGAAACAAACTGTTTTAGAATAAGCTTTTCTTTCGATTTCTGAACAGATATAGGAAAAGACTCATTTCATGATTGAAGTTGTATTGATAGTGTTGTAACCTTATGCAGGCACCAACTTATGCTGTGAGTTAGGTTTTGCAGATCTCGAAGGAGATTGCTCCCCTAACTTCTAATCCTCCCAGGTTTGGAGGAGATGTGTGGTCTGTCTTCTCATGTCTGTGCTTTTTGTGTAGGGCCTATCTGTTAAACCTAGAGGAGGAGGGAATGGTGGGGGAGTGGGGGGACAGGAGGGGTTGAGTGGGGTGGGGGAGGGGATGGGAGGGGGACACGAAGGAGGGGGTGGAAGGGGAGGGGGGGGGAGGGGAGGGCAGGGGGGTTATGAAGGGAGGGGAGGGGGACAGGGGGAATGGGAGGAGGGGAGGGGGCAGGAGGGGGGGGAGGGGGAGGGGGCAGAGAGAAAGGAGGGGGACACGATAGGGGGAGCAGGGGACGGGGAGAGGGTGGTAGAGGATGAGATGGGGGGGATAAGAGGGAAGGAAGAGGAGATGTGAGAGGAGGGGGGAGGGGGAGGGAGGTATTAGGGGGCAAGGGGGAGGGGGGTAGTTGAGGAGTGAGAGGAAGTTGGGGGTAGTAGAGGGGGATGAAGAAAGAGGAGGGTAGTAGAGGAGGAGGAGGGTAGTAGAGGAGGAGGAGGAGGGTAGTAGAGGAGGAGGAGGGTAGTAGAGGAGGAGGAGGAGGGTAGTAGAGGAGGAGGAGGAGGGTAGTAGAGGAGGAGGAGGAGGGTAGTAGAGGAGGAGGATGGTAGTAGAGGAGGAGAAGGAGGGTAGTAGAGGAGGAGGAGGGTAGTAGAGGAGGAGGAGGATGGTAGTAGAGGAGGAGAAGGAGGGTAGTAGAGGAGGAGGAGGGTAGTAGAGGAAGAGGAGGAGGATAGTAGAGGAGGAGGAGGGTAGTAGAGAAGGAGGAGGAGGAGGAGGAGGAGGGTAGTAGAGGAGGAGGAGGAGGGTAATAGAGGAGGAGGAGGAGGGTATTAAAGTAGGAGGAGGAGGAGGGTAGTAGAGGAGGAGGAGGAGGAGGGTATTAAAGTAGGAGGAGGAGGAGGGGAAGTAGAGGGAGGAGGAGGGAGGAGGGTAGTAGAGGAGGAGTGAGGAAGGTAGGGTAGTAGTAGAGGAGGAGGGGAGGAGGCGGGGTATTAAAGTAGGAGGAGGAGCAGAAGTAGGAGGGTAGTAGAGGAGGGAGAGGAGGAGGAGGGGGTAGTAGTGGGTAGTAGTGGAGGAGGAGAAGGAGGAGGAGGGTAGTTAGAGGAGGAAGAGGAGGATGGGCATTAAAAGTTGGAGGAGGAGGAGGGTAGTTAGTGAAGGAGGAAGAAGGAGGAGGAGGGTAGTAGAGGAGGAAGAGGAGGAGGGTATTAAAGTAGGAGGAGGAGGAGGGTAGTAAGAGGAGGAGGTAGAAGGAGGGGAGGGTAGTAGAGGGAGAGGGAGGGGAGGAGGGTAGTTTAGTAGGGAGGAGGAGGAGGAGGGAGGGTAGTAGAGGAGGAGGAAGGGAGGTGGGTAATAAAGTTGGAGGTGGAGGAGGGGTAGTAGAGGAGGAGGAGGAGGAGGGGAGTAGAGGAGGGCGGAGGATGGGTTAGTAGAGAAGGAAGGAGGAGGGTAGTAGAGAAGGAGCGGAGGAAGGAGGGTACCGTTAGTAGTAGAGGAAGGAGGAGAGAGGAGGGTAGCTAGAGGAGGAGGGAGGATGGGAGGGTAGTTAGAGGAGGAGAGGGGCAAGGGAGAGGGGGGGTGGGTAGTAGAGAAGAGGAGGAGGAGGTAGTAGAGGAGGTGGAGGAGGAGGGTAGTAGAGGGAGGAGGAGGAGGGTAGAGGGAGGAGGAGGGAGGAGGGTAGTAATGGAGGGAGGAGGTTGTGAGGAGGAGGAGGAGGGTAGTGAGGAGGAGGGTAGTAGAGGAGGAGGAGGGTAGTAGAGGAGGAGGGTAGTAAAGGAGGAGAGGGGGGTAGTGGAGGAGTGAGGGAACCCGGTGGGCCGGGTGTGGTGTTGCCGTGCCGGTGCGCTAGGGCATGGCACAGCGTGAGTGGCGCGAGCTAACGGGCTGTTGTCAGGGCTCAGATGGCCCGGGGCAGCGAAGGGAGGGGGAGCCGCCGGAGGGGGGGGGGTTATTGCGGTGGTTATTAGTGTATAGTGGTAGTAGGGTCAGGGTCGAAGTCGGTAGGGTAGTGTATGGGTAGTGTTATGTTAGTACTTTGGTTAGTTAGGTTTTGGGTGAGTAGTTAGGTGTGTAATTAGGTAGTGGGGTAGTATACTGTTAGCGGTTATAATTAGTAGTAACGTTATTGTAGGGTGTAGAGGAGGTGTTTTTTAGTGGTTGTGGTAGTTAGTAGAGAATAGTTAGGTATAGGTTAGTATAGGGTAGTAGAGGGGTAGTTGGGTAGGTGTGTTTGGTTGTAGGTAGTGAGGGTTAGTATAAGTTTAGTAGTGTTGGGGTGGGTGTAGTAGGGGGTGGTAGTGTTTGAGGGGTAGTATGGTATAGTGGGGTTTAGGGTGTTAGTGGGCGGGTAGTTGACGGTGTGGAGTTGGGGGTGGGTTAGGAGGGTAGTGGTATTAGGTTTTAGGGTTCCGGTTAGTAGTTAGGGTTAGTAGTGGGGTTATTAGTCGGTATGGGGGTGTACTTATAGGTAGTATTGGGGTGGGGGGGGGTGTAGGGTCTGGGAGGTTGGGGGTGTAGTTGTGGGTTTTGTGTATAGGTATGGGTTATAGTACGGGGTGTAGGGTTTTATATAGGTATAGTAGTTATTAGGTGTGTGGGGGTATAGTGGTGTAGTGGTATGGTTTGTAGGTGGTGTGTTGTGTAGTGTGTTGTATAGGTGTATTCTTGGGTTGGGGTTTAGTATATCTAGTAGTTAGGGTGGGTGCAGTGTCGGTTTGGTAGGGTAGGGAGTTGTTGTTAAGGGTTTATTGGTATAGTAGGTATAGGGCGGTATTTAGTAGAGTGGTGGGTGTATCTATTAGGTTTCGGGGTGTGTGTGTAGTAGTATATTAGAGTAGTTGTGGTTGTTTAGGTGGTTGTTGTAGTGATAGTGTAGGTGGGTGTTATTTATAGTAGTGGGTTAGGTATGGGTAGTAGTTGGGGTAGTAGTAGTTGTTGGGATAGGTAGGGTTTGTATAGTAGTGGGGTGTGTATATTAGTTTATGGTATAGTGGGTAGTGTGTATGGTAGTAGTTAGGTGGGTGGTAGTGTGCGTATGTGTAGTGGGTTCTGGTTAGGGGGTTTGGGTTGGGTATTAGTGGATTATAGCGTTAGTTCGGGGGTGGTAGGTAGTGTAGTTTAGTGTTTCGTGTTGGGTAGTGTGGGTGTTTAGTTTGGGTAGTTTTATGGAGTAGTGGTAGGTTGGTAGTTTGGTTGGGTATATAGTAGGTCGTGTAGTGGTTCTGGTTGTAGTTTATTATGGGTGGTAGGTATATCGTAGGGTTAGGGTTTATTAGTTGTAATATGGTCTATAGTAGGTCGTTTAGGTCTTGTATAGTTTTGTAGTAGGTATTTTTAGTTAGTAGATAGTTAGTAGTTTAGTAGTATGTTAGTTAGTGGTTACTGTGTAGCTTTTTAGGTTAGTTTATTGTTAGCTTAGTAGAGTGGTTGGTATAGTGTGGTAGTAGGCGTTGGTTATTGTATTGTTAGTATAGTATTAGTAGTGGAGTAGTAGTGTTAGTTAGGTTAGTGGTAAGTAGAGACTTAAGTAGTAGGTAGTAGACGGTAGTATAGTAGGGGTTAGTGTGGAGGTTTTAGTGTGTGTAGTATATGGTTTAGGTGTTTTCTGGGTATTAGGTAGGGTAGTAGTGGTTTGTGGGGTTTGTGGTTTATTAGGGGTATAGGTATAGTATCTTTTTAGTGTTTTTTGGTTGGTTAGTATATAGTTTGTAGTAGTTAGAGTAGTAGAGTCTGGTCGGTATAGAGTATTAGGTTTTGTATGGGTGGTGGGGTGGTCTTAGTTTGTGGTATTAGTAAGTTTTTAGGTAGTGCTTATATTAGTAGTTAGGGTTAGTATAGTGTAGTTAGTTTAGTTAGTCGGTCGTAGTATAGTTAGAGTGAGTTTATTGTATATTAGTACGTTAGTTGGGGGTAGTTGGTTGGATGTTTTATGTTAGTTAGTGTTTGTTATTTAGTGTTATATTCATTTGGTATGTAGGGTTGTTGGTTAGGTGTGTGTGAGGTCTTAGTGTATTTAGGGGTAGTGAGTGGGGTAGTGTATAGGTAGGGTTTTAGTGTTAAGTCTATAGTTTTTTAGTAGGTTGTGTATAGTAGGTATTGTTGTTTTAGTGTTGTAGTGGGTAGTAATGGGGTAGGTTTTATGGTAGTATTAGTTAGTTAAGTGTGGGGGTGAGTTTGTTGGTAGTGTTTTGGTGTGTGTGTGTAGTATAGGTGGGTTTCGTAGTAGGGGTATGTGTGGGGGTAGGTTAGTGTATTATTATGTAGTGTTACGGTAGTTATTAAGTAGTTATAGTGGTAGCTGTAGTTAGTAGTTTATTTGTAGTGTTAGTAGTAGTTGATAGGGTTGATAGTCAGATAGTAGAGGAGGAGGCGGGACCGTTAGTATGGGTTAGCCCCCCCCTTTAGTGGGTTAGGGTTTTAAGTAGTTGGGGTGTTTTAGTATTAGTTAGTGGTAGGGTATTGGTAGTAGTAGCTATGTAGTAGTAGTTAGTGTTAAGTGTTGTATGTTAGTTATTTATTGGTAGTAGTAGTTTTGGTAGTAGGGTAGGGTTGTGGTTTATTTAGGGTATTGTTGTAGGTATTATTTGTAGCTAGTTATCGTGTATTAGTAGTGTTTGGTCAGTTAGTGTTAGTGGAGTGTGTAGTAGTTAGGTTGGTAGTAGGTAGTATGTATGGTTAGTGGTTGTATTATTTTTATAGTAATGTTTATAGTGTTTAGTAGTATAGGTTATTATGTTGTTTGTGTAGTAGTATTAGTTGGTGTCTTGTTAGGGTAGTTTAGGTATAGGTAGTGGTGGTATATTGTTGGTTGTATTGTAGCGGTTAGTGGGTTAGTACGTGTAGTAGTAGAGTGTAGGGTTAGTGGTGTTATTAGTTGTTTCGTAGTTAGTATAGGGTGGGTAGTAGTAGGTTAGTTTGTATATAGTAGTAGTATAGTGTTAGGTTTTGTTTGTAGGGTTATTAGTAGAGGAAGGTGTTATTTTAGTAGTAGTGTATATACGTGGGAGTTTAGTTGGTTTTTCATAGTTAAGGTTTAGTAGTATTATAGTATAGTTATGTAGTTATTGTTATAGTGGTTATTAGTAGTAGCGGTGCGTTTGTGTAGGATAATGTAGGTTAGTAGAGTGTATATTTTAGTGTTATAGTATTGTTGTGTGTAGGTAGGTTTAGTGTAGCTGGTAGGTAGAGTTGTAGTGTGATTAGTTTTGGGTTTTTATGTGTATATTAGTTGGTATAGTAGTTGTGTGTTTAGTTATATTGAATTAGTTTTGTTGTAGTCTGTTAGTTAGTAGTTTTGTGTAGTTTTAGTAGGTGTATTTTTAGTAGAGGTTAGTAGGGGTAGGTTTAGTGGTATAGGTAGTAGAGGGTTGTAGTAAGCTTAGTATTTGTTTAGTACGTTTCTTTGTGAGTTTGAAAGTAGTAGAGTGTGTATTCTATTTATTGGTATAAGCTCGTAGTTTAGTAGTACTGGTGTTTGTTTTCTGTACGGGAGTATTAGTAAGTTAGGGGTAGCTAGAGGAGTTAGTTTTAGTGTTTTAGTAGTGGTTAGTAGTTGTGTTAGTGTTTAGTAGTTTATTTGGTAGGAGATAGTTGAGTATAGTTAGTAGGTGAGTATTTAGTAGAGGTGTAGTGTTTATTAGTGAGGTTAGTCGTTTTTTAGTAGTAGAGGAGGATGTAGGGTTTAGTTTGTAGTTTGGTAGTGTTTTGGTAGTAGTTTAGGTTTGGTTGAGGTCTGTTATAGAGGAGCGGTGGTAGTTGGGTTATAGGGTATTTTTATGTTGATAGTTTAGTTTAAGTAGAGGTAGTAGTCTTAGATGTTAGTTGTCGAGTAGTATAGTTAGTAGTTGTTAGTAGATGAGGGTTATCGTTAGTGGTATGGTTGTAGGTTAGGTAGTAGAGGAGGAGGGTACTTAGTTCTATTAGTATGAATAGTTTAAGTTAGTTGAGTTGGTGGGTTAGGTTAGTTTTATAGTTAGTAATAAGTATCTCGAGTTTTTAGTATGTATGTATTTAAGTATTAGTAGAGGAAGTAGTAGAGGATAGTAGTAGTCAGTAGATTAGTAGAGGTGAGTAGAGGAGGAGGGGTTATTAGTTAGCTTAGTATTTTAGTTCTTAGGGTGTATATTAGTTAGGACAAGGTGTTTGGTTCTTATAGTAGGGAGGAGGAGGAGGAGTTGAGTTTATAGTAGGGTAAGGGTAGTATTAGGTTTTTAGTATAGTGGTAGTTGTAGTTAGTAGTAGTAGGTGGTAGTAGGAGGGTGTAGTAGTTTAGTAGTAGTGGTTAAGGTAAGTAGTAGTGGAGGAGGAGGGGGTTTTAGAGAGGGAGAAAAGTAAGAGAATTTTTAGGGAGGGAGAGGAGGATTTTAGTGAGAGTAAGGTTATTTAAGAGAAGGGTTTTTTTTTTTGGTAGTA
>CM060318.1:10830201-10835201 GCA_030674155.1 Stramonita haemastoma
TTGTTGTTGTTGTAGTTGTTCTTCTTGTTCTTCTTGTTCTTCTTGTTCTTCTTGTTCTTCTTGTTCTTGTTCTTGTTCTTGTTCTTTGTTGTTGTTGTTGTTGTTGTTGTTCTTCTTCTTCTTCTTCTTCTTCTTCTTCTTCTTCTTCTTCTTCTCTTCTTCTTCTTCTTCTTCTTCCTCCTCCTCCTCCTCCTCCTCCTCCTCCTCCCTCCTCCTCCTCCTCCTCCTCCTCCTCCTCTCCTCCTCCTCCTCCTTTTCTACCTCCTCTCCTCCTCCTCCTCCTTCTACTACTAATTCTGCTTCTTCTTTCCAATTCTTCTTCTTCGCATTCTCCTTCTTCGCATTCTTTCTTTTCGCAATTCTTCTTCTTCTTTGTATTTTTTCTCCTGAGGCTGGTCAGTTAAAGTAGTTTTGCGACAAACAAACAAAGAGAACAAACAAATAAACTTCTATAATCTGTCCCAGTTGCTGGAAACAAGCTTTACGTTTGCAATAAAACGCAGAGAGAGAGAGAGAGAGAGAGGAGAGAGATGAGGAGATGAGAGAGGAGAGAAGAGAGAGAGAGATGAGAGGAGAGAGAGAGAGAGAGAGAGAGAGAGAGAGAGAGATCAGACAGACAGACAGACAGACAGACAGACAGACAGACAGACAGACAGACAGACAGACAGACAGACAGACAGACAGACAGACAGACAGGACAGACAGAAAGGGGTGGGAAGAGGGGGTGGATGGGCGTGCGTGCGTGCGTGCGTGTGTGTGTGTATGTGTGTTTGTGTGTGTGTGTATGTGTGTGTGTATGTGTGTGTGTTGTGTGTGTGTGTGTGTGTGTGTGTGTGTGTGTGTGTGTGTGTTGTACACGTGTGTGTGTACACGTGTGTGTGTACACGTGCGTTCTGGTCTGATCCCATCTTTTCCCCCGATCCACATCATCATTTGTCTGGGTGGTAATATTTTGGATAAGCCATTACGTGGAGGTTCTGTGTTTTAATACATACATGAAAGAAGCCACAGCAACAACAACAAAAAAGTTGTCTCTTGTGAAATCATGTGTGGAAAAGACCACTTTTACAGGAAAAAACAAACAAACATAAAGTAACGCAAACAGGGAAAATATGATTTTCCACAACAAAAAATAATAAGAACAGTGCGCTCTTGTGGGTGAGAACTCATTGTCTCTTGAGGAAAGCAATTTGAATTCATTTGTTCGTTTATTTGCGTGGTTATTTATTCATTAGCTGTAGTTGTTGCTGTTCTTGTTGTTCTTGTTCTTGTTCTTGTTTTCCTTCTGCTCCGGGACAGGTTTGAGTATTCTGTAAAGAATATATTTAAAAAGATGAGGGGTTTTTTTTTAGTTTTGTTATGTTTTTGCAGTTGAGTATGAATTATTTGTCTTTTTGTATTTTAGAAAATTTTGGTTAATTTTGGGGCGGGCACAATTGTATAAAGAAAATGAAACATTTTTCTGTTCATTTTTTAACATGACAGTCTGCTTTCATTTTTTTTTGTTTCTCTCTTTCTTTTTCTTGTTCTTTTTCTTCACCATCGCTCTTCCACCCCCATCCCCTTACTTTCTGGTGGCGCTGCACTTGTGGTGACGTGCTTTCACCAATGACAGCATGGTTAGCTTTAAGGTGCCATGACTCAAAGTTGTATGGAAACAAGTATAAAAAGAAGAAACAACCTAAACCAAAGTACACACACGCACGCATGCACGCACGCACGCATCACCCCCCCCCCACCACCACCACCACCACACACACACACACACACATCAAAGCAAATTTTATACCCAACGTTAATTAGATTTTCAAACGGAAATATGTCTTTGGGGTGCATTTCAAGTTCAGTAATAGACAAACCCAAAGAGTTATCTGTTGCGTAACAAATACGATAGAAATGGAAACAGAAATGAAAATATTTATGATACCTAATGGACCACTTCCTTCCACTTCGCTTAATAACATTAATAAATAAACTACTTTCTTTGAAGTGTATATTTTAAAACATACAGGCCTAAAGATATTTCTTTTATGAAACGAAAATATGCACAAATATATTTGTTCTTTTTTTAAACGAAAATAGAAACAGAAGTCATTCGATTTAAACATATACCACAACCCTTGATTTGAAATCGCTCTATGTTGTTGTTGTTGTTGTTATTGTTGTTGTTGTTGATGTTGTTGTTGGTGGTGGTGGTGGTGGTGTTCGTTCGTTCGTTCGTTCCCCAGCTTAACACCCTGGGGGTCACCCAGAATAATTTTGCACTCTTGACACTAATCCCACCTGGGAATCACTATGCGATTGAAATTGTACACTGGATGAGAAGTTTGCGTGTATGACTATTTTCAAGTACCTCGCCATATAGGCAGCCACACTCCGACTTCATAGAATTTTTTCTCTTGAAAAAGGATGGAGAGTGCAGGTTGTTATGTTAAGAAATTGTCATGGCTGAAGGCAATCTCAACACAACATTTTACAACATAACATATTAATGTAGGGCTTGGCACTAGCTGATATCAGTAACTGACACAGCTTTTGGCCTGGGCCAGAAATCGCTGTATGATGTATCTGCATCTAGTTTATGGTTCCAAACATACATAGTTATATTTTCTCTGGTTGATATTAATTTTTTTCAACGAGCATATTCACATGTCACGGTTTCGTAAAATATGTCTTTTGCTATGACCACTGAATGCCGCTTTTGCACTAATCATAAATGTTAGACATATTTTAATGTTCTGATAAACAGAACCAGAATCACCATAGGCTCATCAAGAATCCCGCAGATAAACATTTCGCTGTTTTATAAATGTTATATTGAGGTCGTGTTTGTTCAGAACACACGCACACATACACAAACACACTCACACACACAAAACACACACACCACACACACACACACGTACGCACACGCGCACACACACACAAACACACACACACGTACACACACACACATACACACACACACCTCTGCCCCCATTACACCCTTCCTCCTCTACACACACAAATACCCATTTTCTAAGATGAAACACTTCTGATCTCTCTACTCAGAAATGACTAAAGAGGTTACGCAAACATGAACACTTCAGACATGAACATGGTTTTGCCCAGTGTTGTTGGGGGCTAACAGGACACTATCATCATCTGTTGTTGGACTGTCGCTCTTCAAAGCTTGACACACCTGACCGATCATAGTGTTGTTCTGAAAGAGATTAGAGAGATAGAGAGAGACAGAGACACAGAGAAAGAGAGAAAGAGAGACAGAGAGACAGAGAGACAGAGACAGATAGGCAGATAGACAGAGAGACATACAGACAGACAGAGACATAGAGACAAGAGAGAGGTATAAAAAGATAGACATAGACACAGTGAGAGACCAACAGACAGACAGACAGATAGAGAGACAGAAAAAACAGACAGACAGGCAGTGACATACAGACATTGACGCAGAGAGAGGGAAAGATACAGCGCGAGAGAAATAGACTCAGACACGAACGGAGAGAGAGAGAGACAGACAGACAGACAGAGTCAGAGACAGAAAGACATAGAGAAGAGAGAGAGAGAGAGAGAGAGAGGAGAGAGAGAGAGGAGGAGAGAGAGAGAGAGAGAGAGAGAGAGAGAGAGAGAGAGAGACAGAGGACAGAGAGACAGAGAGACAGAGAGACAGAGAGACAGACAGAGAGAGAGAGAGAAAGAGAAAGAGAGAAAGAGAGAGAAAGAAAAGAGAAAGAGAAAGAGAGACAGACAGACAGACAGATACAGAGACAGACATACAGACTGACAGACAGACAGACAAAAAGGCAGTCAGTCAGAAACACTGATGCAGAAAGAGAGAGATAGAGATACACACACACACGCACACACACCTCACACTCACACACACACAGACACAGACACAGACACACAGGACACACATACACACACACACACACACACACGCGCGCACGCACGCACGCACGCACACACACACACACATCACACCCTATCATCACATGGTAGTATCAGGTATCAAAGAAAAATTCGTCATACCTGATGTCCATCACACAATGGGCAAACATACACACACGGCTGACAAAACACATAATTATTTTGTCATCGTGCAGGATGTTTGGGTGTATGTACAAGACCTAAGGGCAGGAAAGCATATCTGCTTATGAGTCACAGAGAGAGGGAGAGAGATGGAGAGTGAGAGAGAGGAGGGAGAGAGAGAGAGAGGAGAGAGGAGGAGAGAGAGAGGAGAGAGGAAGAGGAGAGAGACAGGAGAAGAGAGAGAGAGAGAGAGAGAGAGAGAGAGAGGAGAGAGGAGAGAAGGAGAGGAAGGGAGAGGAGAGAGAGAGAGAGAAGAAGAAAGAGAGAGAAGGAAGGAAGAGAAGAAAGAAAGAAAGAAAGGAAAGAAAGAAAGAGAAGAAAGAAAGAAAGAAAGAAAGGAAAGAAAGAAAAGAAAAGAAAGAAAGAAAGAAAGAAAGAAAGAAGAAAGAAAAAGAAAGAAGAAAGAAAGAAAAAGAGATAAGAAAGAAGAAAAGAGAAGAGAAAGAGAGATAGAGATGGAAGAGAAAGAGATGAGAGAGAGAGAGAGAAGAGAGAGGAGGAAGGAGGGAGAGAGAGAGAGAGAGAGAGAGAGAGAGAGAGAGAGAGAGGAGAGGAGAGAGAGAGAGGAGAGGAGAGAGAGAGAGAGAGAAAGAGAGAGAGAGAGAGAGAGAGAGAAGGAGAAGAGAGAGAAAGAGAGAGAGAGAGAGAGAGAGGAGAGGAGAGAGAGAAGAGAGAGAGAGAGAGAGGAGAGAGAGAGATGAGAGAGAGATGGATGGAGATGAGAGAGAAGAGAAAAAGGAGAGAGAAAGAGAGAGAGAAGGGGAGGGGAGAGATGAGAGAGAGAGGGGGAGAGGAGAGAGAGAGGACAGAGAGAAGAGACAGAGAGAGAGACAGAGAGAGAGACAGAGTGAGTGAGTTGTGTGTGTGTGCGTGGGGTTGTGTGGTGTGTGTGTGTGTGTGTGTGTGTGTGG
>CM060318.1:10845201-10850201 GCA_030674155.1 Stramonita haemastoma
CAGTGGGAAAAAACACCCTCTCTTAGATAAAACAGTCTTAGCGCTAGACAAGAGAGATGGGCTTATGTTGGATAAAGCCCCACATATATCATCACTTTGTGTGACGTTGTGTGTGTTGGAGGGGGTGGGTGAGAGGGGGGTTGCACGGGGGGTGTATGTGTGTGTGAGTTTGTGTGTGTGTGTGTGTGTGTGTGTGTTGTGTGTGTGTGTGTGTGTGTGTGTGTGTGTGTGTGTGTGTGTGTGTGTGTGTGTGTGTGTGTGTGTGTGTGTGTGTGTGTGTGTGTGAATGTGTGTGTGTGTGTGTGTGTGTGTGTGTGTGAATTGTGTGTTGTGTGTTTGGGTGTGTGTGTGTGTTGGTTTGTTTATTCATTTATTTTTATTATTTAATCTTTTAATCGAGGATAACAGAATAAGCAATCGTGTCCTTTTTTTCATCCTGTCCCCGTGTGTATGCAGTTGTGTCAATATTGTCATCTGTTCCCACCGGCACACAATGGCCTACTCTTACGAAAAGCGGAACAGGATTTAATATGTGCACAAGATGTTCTGCGTGCGTTCGCACAAGGGGCTTCAGTTTACAGTCTCATCATCTGTGTGTGTGTGTGTGTGTGTTTTTGTGTGTGTGTGTGTGTGTGTGTGTGTGTGTGTGTGTGTGTGTGTGTGTGTGTGTGTGTGTGTGTGTGTGTGTGTGTGTGTGCGTGCGTGCGTGCGTGCGCGGCGTGTGTGTGTGTGTGTGTGTGCGTGTGGGGGGGTGGGGAAGTATGTCTGTCTGCCGGTATGTCTGTCTGTATGTCTGTATGTGTGTCTGTGTATATTTCTTATTATTCTGTATTTCTGTCTGTAACTTACATATGCATTTGTCTTGTCTTTGATTGTGCTGCTTCGCTGTTGCTGCTATTGCTATTGACATTGTTTCTGCTTTTATCATTATTGTTATCATTATTGTTATTATCTAATGACTATTACGAAATTGTATAATGGTAGTTCTTTATGTAATGTTACCCTTACCGTTCAATATGTTGAAAATGAAGCTTTAGAATGAACAAAGGAGAACCTATATAAAACAAAAAATGAGTTAACTAAGTTAGTTTCTTAACAGGCATTAAGTTACACTTTGTACAAACCTTAGAAAATAAACACAACAGTAAAGCATCACCTCACATTGTCACACACAAGCATATACTCACACACACGTGCGGACTCGCATGCACGCACGCAAGGACACACACGTACATACACACATAAAAACACACATACGCACACACGCACACACACACACACACACACACACACACACACACACACACACACACACACACACACACACACACACACACACACACACACACACACACGCAAATCCAAAAAAAATGGACAAAGCGAAATGAAATCTAGCACGAATGTTGTAATGTTTCGGGGAATGGGTGTTGTTATTGTTTTCTGTTGGGTTGGTTGTGTTTCACTGTTTGGATCTTTCTTTTGTAGTTTCACTCCCATATTTAAGATGACCCACAAAATTAACCTGGAGTTTTTACCTGATATGTTTTCCTTTACCTACATACTCTGATACTGTCACTACTGTTTATACGGATGTCGTCATCGTTGTCGTCGTCATCATCATCATCATCATCATCAGCAGCAGCAGCAGCAGCAGCAGCAGGAGCATTGTCATCATCATCGTCGTCATTATTCTCATTATCATCACTATCATCACCATCACCAATATTATCAGCAACAGCAGCAGCAACAACAACAACATCAGCAGCAGCATTGCCGTCGTCGTCGTTCACATCCTCATCCTTAACATTACTTACATCACCATCGTTATCATCAACATCATAATCGTCAGCAGCATCAACATCATTATCATCACTTCCATCATCACCTTCATCATTGCCATTATCATCTTCACTATCACCACCATCACCATCATTATCAACAACAGCAGCGTGGTCATCTTCCTCCTCCTCATCATCACCATCATCATCATCGGTTTTTTGTTGTTGTTGTTTTTTGTTTTAGTTATTATCCATCTTCTGTAATACAGGCACTATTATTGTTGCCTTAAGTGGTGGCAGTTTCGATGGTCATGTTGTTGTTGTTGTTATTGTTCCTGCCGCTGCTTCTAAGTTGCTGTAATTACTGAATTGTATACCACTTTAAGTCACGGCAGATTTCTCTGCTTAAAATAGGGAATGCTTTCCCCAGGGAGCCAGAGAGCGCGTCGCCACAAGAGGAGTGCCACCCATTAGTTGTTTTATTTTTATTGTCCTGTCTTTTCAGTTTTGTCTGTTGTTATTACTGGTTGTGATGGTAAATGATGATGATATTGATTTACCAGTATGTTTGGTAGGACAGAATTATCAATATAAACATCCCAACTACCTTTATGGTGTGCAAAAATGGTCGCATACGCAAAATGCTCACCATTGATGTACCTCAGAACTCTAGCCCAAGAACGAAAAATTAAATCAATACAATCAATGTTCAGTTTACACATCACAGAAATAAGTCAAATCAAGTCAAGTCAAGAACACTTTTTATCATCCCATGAAGGACAATTACAATACTGCAATATTCACCGGTATATTGATACGAAACATAATCTTGAAAGTCCCAAGAAAGCTACATTTTATATTGGTTTAAACATTCCAAGAAAATTTCAAATAAAGATACCAGAAACACACACACTGCACACACCCACGTACACACCCACCCACGTACGCACACACACACACACATACACACACAGAGAGACTTACACACACACACAGACTTACACACACACACACACACAAACACACACACACACACACAAAACACACACACACACACACACACACACACACACACACACACACACACACACACCACACACACACACACCAATGTTAGTAAAAAAAAGAAGTTGTCATTGCAAAAAATTTGCAAACCGTTGTCTGTTCTTCATGAAATATACATATCAGCAACACAAACGACACGAAACAACAAAAACAAAACAAAACAGATAAAACACTCTAAAACAAAACAGAAAAAAAACTGACACCGAATCAAATTAACCAAAACAAAAAGCAAAGGTAAAGCAGCAAACCAGCCCCCAAAAAACAAACACAAAGCAAAAATTCGTCGACACAAAACAGACCGAAATCAAAGAAAATCAAAACACCAACTTAACACGAGCTGTGTCTGTGAATATCACATTTAGCGTTCAGAGGATGCAGGAGACATTTTTTTTTAATCTCTGTTCTTCCTCATTCTCTGTCTCTGTCTTTCTGTCTCTGTCTGTCTGTCTGTTTGTCTGTATGTCTGTCTGTCTCTCTGTCTCTCTGTCTCTCTCTGTCTCTCTCTGTCTCTCTCTGTCTATCTCTCTCTCTCTCTTTCCTCCCCCCCCCCCCCCTCTCTCTCTCCCTCTCACTGTCTCTCTCTTTCTCTCTCTCTCTTACTCTCTCTCTGTCTGTCTGTCTGTCTCTCTGTCTGTCTCTCTGTGTCTCTGTCTCTCTGTCTCTGTCTCTCTCTCTCTCTCGCTTTCTGTGTCTCTCTGTGTCTCTGTCTCTCCCACTATCTCTCACTATCCCTCTCTCTGTGTCTCTGTCTCTCTTTCTCTGTCTGTTTTTCTCTGTCTGTCTTTGTCTGTCTCTCTGTCTCTCTGTCTCTCTGTCTCTCTGTCTCTGTCTCTCTGTCTCTGTCTCTCTGTCTCTGTCTCTCTGTATCTGTCTCTGTCTCTGTCTCTGTCTCTGTCTCTGTCTCTCTCTCTCTCTCTCTCTCTCTCTCTCTCTCACTCTCTCTCTCTTTCTTTCTTTCTTTGTTTTGTTTTAAAGTTCTAAGGTGACAAGAGTTTCAGCTTTATGTGAATGACAGTAAGCCGCGCAGCTGTGTCCACACAGATATTCTCACTTCATAACTCTGGCCCACTTAAAGCTAACTCGTGGACAATACAATCATACACATGTCCACGCATTGTGTACAATAGCGTATGCATGGCCTACATATATCCGCACACACGCGCGCACACGCGCTCACGCCCACACTCCCAGACATACATTATAATGATATGCACACATACATGCAATAACACAAAGGCGCACGCGCACACACGCATACACGCACACTCACACATATTTACACTACAATACACTACACCACACCACACCACACCACATTACAGTACACCATACCACATCACTCACTCCACACCACACCACACAACACCACATCCCACCACACCCCACCACATTCCACTACATCCCACCACATTCCACTACACTACACCACACTATAAGAAACTACACTACACCACACTATAAGAAACTACACTACACCACACTACACCACACCACATCCCACCACATCCCACCACATCCCACCACATCCCACGACACTACATCCCACCACACCACACCACATCACATCCCACCACATCACACGACACTACATCCCACCACACCACACCACACCACATCACATCACATCCCACCACATCACACCACATCACGCCACACCACTCTACATGTATTCAGCATGTGAACATTTCCTATGATAAAAGAATATCAGGCCCTGACTTAACCGGCACATAGCTTCATCACCACACTTAAGGTTCTTTGTAGAGACTAATACTTTATTTATTTGTTTGTTTATTTATTTATTTATCTATTTATCTATTTATCTCTTTATTTTATTTTGAAAATGGGGGACGGAATGACTCAGTGGTCAGAGCACTCGCTTTCCCCAAGCTAAGGTTAAGCAGCATTGAGTGTGGTTACCACTTGGATGGGTGACCGTTTGCACGCCTTGGTTTCAGTACAGTTCCCTGTTCACCCGGTTGTAAATGGGTACCTGCCCTCTTTGGGGACAGGGAAGGTAAAGCAGCGAGGGATAGGAAATGGGCGCCGCCCTCAATATGCTGACTTCTAGAGAAGCTGATGCCTCTGACGCCTCGCTCCCCTACGAATACACAGGTTATGGGACACCTTTACCTTTTTATATGGAGGATAATGGAAGGG
>CM060318.1:10852701-10855201 GCA_030674155.1 Stramonita haemastoma
CCCCCCCCCCCGTCTGTCTGTCTGTCTGTTTCTCAGTGGTTTACATACAGACTATGTTTCCTAACATAAATAGTTCTGGTTGGCAAGGAAAAAAAAACCTTTTGAACGGGTATGTAAGTTATAAGTAATGCTTGACTTGGAACAAAAACAAACCCATTCATCACATGCAAGGGTGTTTATATTAGTGGTGTTTTCAGAAGTTATTCGGATGAGACTATAAACTGAGGCCCTGTGTGCGAACGCAGTCAGAACATCTTGCGCACACGTTAAAAATACGTTCCACCTTTTGGAAGAGCAAGCCATTGTGTGCCGGTAGGAGCAGATGACAAATACTACAAAAAAAATAACATGCACACAGGTGTCGTGTTTAAACACCATCCCTGAGGACAAATCGGGGAGTTGGAGTCTCCAGGGCGGTTCTGGGCTGTAAACCTATATGGCAACGTTCTGGCGGCTCCTGCGACGGTACTGGAACCATTCGTAACGGCGATTGCCTTTCCGATGGACCATTCCAGCGACGTAGAGGGATGGGGGTGAGGGGTCTGCTGCATGGGTAACAGCTTGCCCTCCATAACTTACTTACCCAGGCTTTGCGCTCTAGAGCCCGGAGCACAACTCCATAGTCTTCCGAGACTGACAGATGCTTACTACTGGTTTACATACAGACTCTGCTTCCTAACATAAATAGTTCGGGTCGCCAAGGAAAAACCCATTTTGATAGGGAATGTCGGTTATCAGTAATGCTTGACTTGGAACCAAAAAGCCATGCAAGAGTGATAATATAAGCGGTACTTTTAGACCCTTCCCTCTTCTGCACATTCAGACATGTACGGATGCAGAGAAACACAGACACAGAGGTAGATATGCAAATACACACACACACACACACACACACACACACATACACGCACACACACACACACACACACACACACACACACACACACACACACACACACACACACAGAGGTAGATACACACACTCACATACATACACGCATGCACGCACGTATACACACACACAATAAAAAGTACGACGGGGCGTACGCATACACATAAACACATACACACACGCGTGCACGCGCACTTGCGCGCACACACACACCAGTGCACGAGCGTACACTCACAAACACACGCACACACCACGCACGCACACACACACACACACACACACTCACAGAGGCACACACGCACTTACGTTACGTGCACGAGCGTCTGCACACAAACACACACACACACGCGCACACGCACACGCACACACACACAAATACACAAACACACATACACACACAGAAGTGAACCTTTTCTCTCCCCTCAAGATCACAGATCGTGATTGTGTGCTAGTCTCTCTGTGTGCAATATACGTTCAACATAGAAAACATAAACAACGGCAACAAGAATACTATTTCGCGAAAATATTCCACAAAAAATTCCCAAACCCACACCTTCCAGTAAATACAAAAACAACCAGAAAATAAAACAGACTTTATTCTATCCAACAAAAAGGTCACCACACACTTTCACTAGGGAAAGCGATTCAAATTGTGTTTCCAAATTCGTTTCAAAGAGAGCAATACTGAATATCAAAACTGTATCATAAACAAAACGATCAAACGAAACTTGTTTACAAAGGTATTATTTCAAAGAAAGAAAAAGATTAGGGTGAAGATTTGTTTTGTTTTAACTGGGGTTTTTTGTGTGTCATGAGTTGAAAATAGCATCAAAAATGGAATTACCTGCTGTTTTTACGTAAGTCGGTTATCAGTGACATTTTGCCTATAAACAGTACACGTGCAAGAATGCTTATCTTTCAACGCCTGCTCAAGCAGATTTGTTGTACAATTACACACAAACACTTATGCACAAACGCGCGCATGTGCACGTATGCATGCATGCAAGCACGTACGCATACACACATTAAACATATTAAACACACATGCACTATAAACACCACACACTATAAATTCACACACATATACACATATACACACTTACACACACGCACGCACGCACGCACACACACACACACACACACAAACAAACACACACACATACATACACATACATTGCACAGATTTATCTTCAGTGTTATCTGCTACTACCCAAAACAGAACGACAAAAATAATGGCAATCTTTAGAACTAGCCCTTAAACACGTAAGTGAAAAATAAGGAGACAAGAAAGCACTCATCCACACACATACACACGCACACGAATACACACACACACACACGCACGCGCGCGCGCACGTACACGCACCCACAAACACACACACGCACACACACTCACACATACACTCCAATCTCCCCCACAGTCCTTTGGATGAGACTATAAACCTAGGTCTCGTGTGTGAACGCACACAGAACACCTTGCGCACACGTTAAGTCATGTTACGCTTTTTGTAAGAGTACACCATCGTGTGCCGGTGGGAACAGATGACATTTACAAAACTGCATACACACGGGTACTGGCTGTAAAAAAGCACAAGAGTGCTTATCCCA
>CM060318.1:10865201-10869246 GCA_030674155.1 Stramonita haemastoma
ACTCTTACGAAAAGCGGAACAGGATTTAACGTGTGCGCAAGATTTTCTGCGTGCGTTCGCACACGGGGCCTCGGTTTATAGTCCCATCCGAAGGATGTGTGTGTGTGTGTGTGTGTGTGTGTGTGTGTGTGTGTGTGTGTGTGTGTGTGTGTGTGTGTGTGTGTGTGTGTGTGTGTGTGTGTGTGTGTGTAGTGTAGTGTAGTGTAGTGTAGTGTAGTGTAGTGTACTGTAGTGTAGTGTAGTGTAGTGTAGTGTAGGGTAGGGTAGGATAGTGTACTGTACTGCACTGTACTGTACTGTACTTTACTGTACTGTAAAGTGTGTATGCATGTGTGTATATTTGTGTGTAAGTGTGAATTTGTGTGTATGTGTGTAGTGTAGTGTAGTGTAGTGTAGTGTAGTGTAGTGTAGTGTAGTGTAGTGTAGTGTAGTGTAGTGTAGCGTAGTGTAGTGTAGTGTAGTGTAGTGTAGTGTAGTGTAGTGTAGTGTAGTGTAGTGTGGTGTGGTATGGTGTAGTGTATGTGTGTTTGTGAGTGTGTAGTGAAGTGTGTGTGTTGTGCATTTCTATGTGTGTGTGTACACTCGCGCGCGCTCGCGCGCGCGCGTGTGTGTATGTGTGTGCGCGCACGCGCATGTGTTTGTGTACGTGCAGGCGCGTGCGTGCGTACACGCCTACACTTGCATTAGCATTATCTCTGAAAGTCTTTTAATGACAGGTTGTTCATCATTCCCTATCCCTTCTGTCTTTATGCACAGCATTTATCTTAGTTCACCTCATACCGCGTCAGCAGCTAATTCTTCATCCTCTTAAACGGGGCGGGGGTGGGTGGAGAGAATGAGACAGACAGATAGATAGATAGATAAACAGGCTGACATACCTTATTTTTTGCACAGAGAGAACAGATAAGAGATAGAAAGAGAAACACAGAGAGAAAATACAGACAAAGAGGCAGAGAGAGAGAGAGAGAGAGAGAGAGAGAGAGAGAGAGAGAGAGAGAGAGAGAGAGAGAGAGAAGACAGACAGACAGACAGACAGACAGACAGACAGACAGACAGACAGACAGACAGACAGACAGACAGACAGACAGACAGACAGACAGACAGATTTAGATAGAGACAGAAACAGACAGAAGCAGAAAATGACTGTTTTTGACCAGAGAAAAAGAGACAGACTGAGACATAGACAGACAGGCAGACACACAGCCACACAGACAGTCGAACAGGCACACACACACAGAGGATCAGAGATAGAAACAAAGACACAGTGAAACTATAGCGACAAAAAGAGACAGGAAAGCATACTTAATTAATTAATTAATCTAATTCCCAGATTTCTTTTATCGTTCCTCGGCTAGAGTTCCGAGGTTCACTAAAGGTGAAATTTCATGTTATGTGACCGTTTTTACCCACCATTAAAGAAAGGTAGCCGCATTCCAACTTCGAAGTTGACACCATTATGCGTGCGTTTTTCTTGAAAACATCTGTGTCCTCCAATCCTACCGGCACGAAATAGCCTACTCTTCCAAAAGGCGAAACAGGTTTTTAACATGTTTGTTTGGTGTTTTACATGCGTTTGCATACGGAATTTCGGTATGGGGTCTCATCCGTAAGACTTTTTGGGGGGAGTGGAGTCAGAACTGATGTCAACTCCAGGGGAAAACAACCCACCCAAAAGATAGTGGTAGTAGTGAATCGAACCGGGGACGGTCAAATCATGAGCACGACGCTCTAACCACTAGGCTATCTCGCCTTCCTACTCCAAGGTGGACCAGGGAAATAAAGAATACTACTCCACAAGAAAACACGTAGATCAGTTCCGATGTTTTATAAGCCACAGAGTCATCATCATGACTCCAGTTGCAAAGTGTTTTCATTTGATGTACGTAAGGTAAAGGTAAGATAAAAGTGTCCCATAACCTAGGTGGTCATAGGGGAGCGACGCATCACAGACCTTAGGTTCTCTAGGGGCCAGCATGTTGAGGGCGGCGTCCATCTCCTCTCCTTCACTGCTTTACTTTCCCTGACCCTAAAGAGGGCAGGTTCCCATTTACAGCTGGGTGAACTGGGAGGGACTGTACTGAAGCCATAGCACGCAAACGGTCACCCGTCCAGTTGGTAGCCACGTTCGATGCTGCTTAACCGTAGCTTGGGGAAAGCGAGTGCTCTGACCACTGAGCTATCCCGTCCCATCCCAGTAGTCATATTAATTTTTCGTTTTATGTACCTACGGTCCATGATTCCGATTTATGGGCATTTCAGAACATTAGGAAGTAGGTATAAATGTGTGATTGTGTGTTTGTGTGTATGTGTGTGTGTATGTGTGTATGTGTGTGTGTGTGTGTTTGCGTGTGCGTGTGTGTGTGTGTGTGTGTGTGTGTGTGTGTGTGTGTGTGTGTGTGTGTGTGTGTGTTGTGTGTGTGTGTATGCGTGAGTGAGTATGTGTGTGTGTTGGGTATGTGTGTGTGTGTGTGTGTGTGTGTGTGTGTGTGTGTGTGTGTGTGTGTGTGTGTGTGTGTGTATTGGGTATGTGTGTGTATGTGTGTTTGCGTGTGCGTGTGTGTGTGTGGTGTGTGTGTGTGTGTGTGTTTGTGTGTGTGTATGCGTGAGTGAGTATGTGTGTGTGTGTTGGGTATGTGTGTGTATGTGTGTGTGTGTTTGTGTGTGTGTGTGTGTGTGTGTTGCGTGTGCGTGTGTGTGTGTGTATGTGTGTGTGTGTGTTTGTGGTTGGTTGTGTTTGGCTTTGTGTGTAGGTGTAGGTGGCATATTGGAAGCTGTGTGTTGGATTTTCTTCTTTTTTCTGCTTCTTCTGTTGCATTGTGTCTTGATGGGATTTTTTAAATTTTCATATTTGAGAACTAATAGTCTAAGATATTACAGAGAGAAAGAGAGAGGGGGAGGGAGGGAAAGAGAGAAGGGGGGGGGGGGGGAACGAGGGAGAGAGAGAGAGAAAGAGAAAGAGCAAGAGAGGAAGAAATACAGCGAGGATGTATGAGAGACATACGGAGACAGATAGACACAGACATACAGACAGACAAACAGAGTCAGACAGACAGACAGACATACCAACAACATGCACACTGCTTTATTTAAATTTGCATATCATTTTTACCATCTTTTTTTCATGCCATGTGTTTTCTCACTGTAGTCTGAATTCTGTGGCCTTGAAGACTTGTCTGGCTTGCGACAAAGTCTGGTTGTCAGTTTCACTCTTCTCCACATTCTTTGCAGTTTTTCACGTGCAATCCATGCTTCTATGGCCTTGACCGTCTGGTAGGTGGTTGTCAGTTTCACTATTGCCGCATTCTTCGCCCTCTGCACGTGCAAGTCCGTGCTGCTGTGACCTTGACCGTCTAGTCAGGGTTGTCAATTTCACTATGTCTGCATTCCTCGTTTTTTTCACGTGCAATTCGTGTTTTGTGGCCTTGACGGTCTGGGTTGAGATGAAAATGGGGAATCCCCGTCCCACTATACTCTACCCTGCTTCCCTGACTGCTGCCATTGAAGCGAAGACAGAGGGGAATGAATCCCCATTGTGTTGCCACATACTTTATTTTATTTTTATTTTATTTTATTTTATACCATTTTATGTCACAACAGATTTCTCTGCGTGAATTTCAGGCTGCTCTCCCCGGGGAGAGCGCGTCGCCACAAGTGCAGCGCCTACCCATTCTTTTTTTTTCCTCAGGGATGGTGTCTAAACACGACACCTGTGTACATGCTGGTGTTTTTTAAAAAATAATTTTGTCATCCGCTCCTACCGGCACACGATGGCCTGCTTTTCCGAAAGGCGGAACGGGATTTTAACGTGTGCGCAAGATGTTCTGCGTGCGTTCTCACACGGCGCCTCGGTTTACAGTCTCGTCCGAATGACGTTGACATTCAATTCGATTTTTACATGACATGTTTAGGGCTCATTGCAGATAGCTGTTCAGAGGTCATAGAGCTTTGTTCCAGCAATGATCCAGGTTGTGGCATCAGTGAATTTACACAGAGTAGCTCACAGAGAGAGAGATACAGAGAGAGACAGAGAGAGAGAGAGAGAGGG
>CM060318.1:10869346-10871846 GCA_030674155.1 Stramonita haemastoma
AATATGTCTGCAATCATTTACTTTCCCTTGTATTGTTTAATAGGTAAACAGCACAGTCTACAAATTTCAATAAAACTTATTGCTTCATTTCTACCAGATGGAAGCTTTTACCTGGACTACTCTGCATCTTTAAACAATTAAAAGGGATAGAACTGTTTCAGACAGTCTGTGAAGGGGAAGTAATATTGACTCATTTTACCTCCCTTCAAAAGCTACCATGAATAGTTCTATTCCTTTTTATTGTTTAAAGTCAGTCACACATCCAAAGAAAAGTCTGTATGTAATGGAAATGAAGCAGCAATTTTTATTTAAAATTGTAGACTGTGTTGTTCACCCCTCTTTCACAAGGACGTGTGAAACAAACTGTTTTAGAATAAGCTTTTCTTTCGATTTCTGAACAGATATAGGAAAAAGACTCATTTCATGATTGAAGTTGTATTGATAGTGTTGTAACCTTATGCGGCAACAACTTATACTGTGAGTTAGGATTTGCAGATCCCCAAGGAGATTGCTCCCTTAACTTCTAATCCTCCCAGGTTTGGAGGAGGGATGTGAGGGGGGGGAGGAGGAGGGAATGGTGGGGAGTGGGGGGGAAGGGCAGGGGTATGTAGGGGGGGGGGTATGAAGGGGGGAGGGGCAAGGAGGGGGGGTGAGGGGGGGGACAGGGAGGAGGGGGGGAGGAGGAGGGGGAGGAGGAGGGGGGATGGGATGGGGGGAGGAGGGGGGAAGGGATGGGGGGGAGGGGGGAGGAGGAGGGGGGAGGGGGATGGGGGGAGCAGGGGGGATGGGATGGGGGAGCAGGGGGGATGGGGAGGGGGGGGGGGTAAGGGGGGGAGGGGCAAGAGGGGGGATGGGGACAGGGAGGAGGGGGGGTGAGGGGGGGCAGAAAGGGGGTGAGGGGGGGAGGGTGATGGAGGATGAGATGGGGGGGAGGGGGGGAGAGGGTGATAGAGGATGAGATGGGGGGAAGGGGGAGGGGGAGGAGGGGACGGGGAGATGGTGATGGAGGATGAGATGGGGGGAGGGGGAGAGGGTGATAGAGGATGAGATGGGGGGAAGGGGACGGGGAGGGGGAGGAGGGGACGGGGAGATGGTGATGGAGGATGAGATGGGGGGGATGGGGGGGAGAGGGTGATAGAGGATGAGATGGGGGGGGAAGGGGACGGGGAGGGGGAGGAGGGGGGACGGGGAGATGGTGATGGAGGATGAGATGGGGGGGAGGGGGATGGAGGGTGATAGAGGATGAGGATGGGGGGAAGGGACGGGGGGGGAGGGGGGGAGGGGGACGGGGAGATGGTGATGGAGGATGAGATGGGGGGGGGGGGGGGGAGAGGGTGATAGAGGATGAGATGGGGGGGAAGGGGACGGGGAGGGGGAGGAGGGGACGGGGAGGGGGAGGAGGGGACGGGGGGGGGATAAGAGGGAAGGAAGAGATGTGAGGGGAGGAGGGGGAGGAAGGTAATTGGGGGGGAGAGGAGGAGGGGGGTTAGTCGAGGAGTGGGAGGAGGGACGGGGGTAGTTGAGGAGGAGGAGGAGGATAGTAGAGGAGGAGGAGGAGGGTTAGTAGAGGAGAAGGAGGAGGAGAAGGGTAGTAGAGGAGGAGGGAGGGGGAGGGTAGTAGAGGAGGAGGAGGAGGGTAGTAGAGGAGGAGGAGGAGGGTAGTAGAGGAGGAGGTGGAGGAGGGTAGTAGAGGAGGAGGAGGAGGGTAGTAGAGGAGGAGGGAGGAGAGGAGGGTAGGAGAGGAGGGAGGAGGAGGAGGAGGAGTAGAGGAGGGAGGAGGAGGAGGAGGGTAGTAGAGAGAGGAGGAGGAGGGTAGTAGAGGAGGAGGAGGAGGAGGGAGTAGTAGAGGGAGGAGGAGGAGGGTAGTAGAGGAGGAGGAGGAGGAGGGTAGTAGAGGAGGAGGAGGAGGAGGGTAGTAGAGGAGGAGGAGGGGGAGGAGGAGGAGGAGGAGGAGGAGGAAGACGAGGTAGTGGAGGAGGAGGAGGAGGAGGGAAGACGATGGAGTGGAGGAGGAGGAGGAGGAGAGAGGAGGGAATAGAGGAGGTGGGGAGGAGGAGGAGGGTGTAGAGGAGGGGGGAGGGGGGAGGGGAGAAGGAGGGTAGTAGAGGGGGGTGGAGGGGGAGGGAGGGAGAGGGGGAGGGGGAGGAGGGGGAGGGAGAGAGGGTAGTGGAGGGGGGAGGTAAGAGGGGGAGGAGGGGGGAGGGAGAAGGGGGGAGGAGGGGAAGGAGCGGGAGGGAGAGGGTAGTGGAGGGGGGAGGGAGGAGGGAGAGAGGGAGAGGGAAGGGTAGTAGGAGGAGGGGGAGAGGGGGAGGAGGGAGGTAGAGGGGGGGAGGAGGGGGGGAGAGGGGGGAAGAGGGGGGGAGAGGGGGGAGGAGGGGGGGTAGAGGATAATGTATGCATGATGTATGTATGTATGTATGTATGTAGTGTATGTATGTATGTATGTATGTATGTGTTGTATGTATGTATGTAGTATGTATGTATGTATGTATGGACAGGG
>CM060318.1:10889346-10904346 GCA_030674155.1 Stramonita haemastoma
TGTGTGTGTGTGTGTGCGCGCGCGCGCGCGCGTGTGTGTGCGTGTGGGGGGATGCTTATGTCTGTCTGTTGGTATGCCTGTCTGTATGTCTGTCTGTGTATATTTCTTATTATTCTGTATTTCTGTCTGTAACTGGTATATGCATTTGTCTTGTCTTTGATTGTGCTGCTTCGCTGTTGCTGCTATTGCTATTGACATTGTTTCTGCTTTTATCATTATTGTTATCATTATCGTTATTATCTAATGACTATTACGAAATTGTATAATGGTAGTTCTCTATGTAACGTTACACTTACCGTTCGAGATTTTTAAAGTAACCTTTAGAATGAACAAAGGAGAACCTATATAAAACAAAAAATGAGTTAACTAAGTTAGTTTTTTTTAACAAGCATTAAGTTACACTTTGTACAAACCTTAGAAAATAAACACAACAGTAAAGCATCACCTTACATTGTCACACACAAGCATATACTCACACGTGCGGACGCGCATGCACGCACGCAAGGACACACACGTACATACACACATAAAAACACACATACGCACATACACAAACACACACACACACACACACACACACACACACTCACACACACACACACACACACACACACACACACACACACACACACACACACACACACACACACACACACACACACACACACACACACACACACACACACACACACACACACACACACAACACACACACACAAATCCAAAAAAAAATGGACAAAGCGAAATGAAATCTAGCACGAATGTTGTAATGTTTCGTGGAATGGGTGTTGTTATTGTTTTCTGTTGGGTTGGTTGTGTTTCACTGTTTGGATCTTTCTTTTGTAGTTTCACTCCCATATTTAAGTTGACCCACAAAATTAACCTGGAGTTTTTACCTGATATGTGTTCCTTTACCTACATACTCTGAAACTGTCACTACTGTTTATACGGATGTCGTCATCGTTGTCGTCGTCATCATCATCATCATCATCATCAGCAGCAGCAGCAGCAGCAGCAGCAGCAGCAGCAGCAGCAGCAGGAGCATTGTCATCATCATCGTCGTCAATATTCTCATTATCATCACTATCATCACCATCACCAATATTATCAGCAACAGCAGCAGCAACAACAACAACATCAGCAGCAGCATTGCCGTCGTCGTCGTTCACATCCTCATCCTTAACATTACTTACATCACCATCGTTATCATCAACATCATAATCGTCAGCAGCATCAACATCATTATCATCACTTCCATCATCACCTTCATCATTGCCATTATCATCTTCACTATCACTACCATCACCATCATTATCAACAACAGCAGCGTGGTCATCTTCCTCCTCCTCATCATCACCATCATCATCATCGGGTTTTTTTTGTTGTTGTTTTTTGTTTTAGTTATTATCCATCTTCTGTAATACAGGCACTATTATTGTTGCCTTAAGTGGTGGCAGTTTCGATGGTCATGTTGTTGTTGTTGTTATTGTTCCTGCCGCTGCTTCTAAGTTGCTGTAATTACTGAATTGTATACCACTTTAAGTCACGGCAGATTTCTCTGCTTAAAATAGGGAATGCTTTCCCCAGGGAGCCAGAGAGCGCGTCGCCACAAGAGGAGTGCCACCCATTAGTTGTTTTATTTTTATTGTCCTGTCTTTTCAGTTTTGTTTGTTGTTATTATTGGTTGTGATGGTAAATGATGATGATATTGATTTACCAGTAAGTTTGGTAGGACAGAATTATCAATATAAACATCCCAACTACCTTTATGGTGTGCAAAAATGGTCGCATACGCAAAATGCTCACCATTGATGTACCTCAGAACTCTAGCCCAAGAACGAACAATTAAATCAATGCAATCAATGTTCGGTTTACACATCACGGAAATAATCAAATTAAGTCAAGTCAAGAACACTTTTTATCATTCCATGAAGGACAATTAAAATACAGCAATATTCACAGGTATATTGATACGAAACATAATCTTGAAAGTCCCAAGAAAGCTACATTTTATATTGGTTTAAACATTCCAAGAAAATTTCAAATAAAGATACCAGAAACACACACACTGCACACACCCACGTACACACCCACCCACGTACGCACACACACACACACATACACACACACAGAGACTTACACACACACACACATACACACACAGAGAGACTTAACACACACACACAAACACACACACACACATACACACACACAGACTTACACACACAAACACACACATACACTCACACACACATACACACACAGACTTACACACCCCACACACACACACACACACACACACACACACACACACACACACACACACACACACACACACACACACACACACACACACACACACACACACACACACACACACACCGATGTTAGTAAAAAAAGAAGTTGTCATTGCAAAAATTTGCAAACCGTAATCTGTTCTTCATGAAATATACATATCAACAACACAAGCTCAACGAAACAACAAAACAAAACAAAACAGATAAAACACTCTAAAGAAAACAGAAAAAAAAACTGACACCGAATCAAATTAACCAAAACAAAAAGCAAAGGTAAAGCAGCAAACCAGCCAAAAACAAACAAACACAAAGGAAAAATTCGTCGAAACAAAACAGACCGAAATCAAAGAAAATCAAAACAGCAACTTAACACGAGCTGTGTCTGTGAATATCACATTTAGCGTTCAGGAGATGCAGCAGACAATTTTTTTTTTAATCTCTGTTTTCCTCATTCTCTGTCTCTGTCTCTGTGTCTCTCTGTCTCTCTCTGTCTCTCTGTCTCTGTCTCTCTCACTTTCTCTCTGTCTCTCTGTCTGTCTGTCTGTCTCTGTCTCTTTCTCTCTCTGTGTCTGTCTGTCTGTCTCTCTCTCACTGACTCTCTCTTTCTCTTTCTCTCTCTCTCTCTCTCTCTCTCTTCTCTCTCTCTCTCTCTCTCTTCTCTCTCTCTCTCTCTCTCTCTCTCTCTCTCTCTCTCTCTCTCTCTCTCTCTCTCTCTCTCTCTCTCTCTCTCTCTCTCTCTCTCTCTCTCTCTCTCTCTCTCTCTCTCTCTTTCTCCCCCCTCTCTCTCTCCCTCTCACTGTCTCTCTCTTTCTCTCTCTCTCTCTTACTCTGTCTGTCTGTCTGTCTGTCTGTCTGTCTGTCTGTCTGTCCCTGTCTCTTGTTTCTCTCTCTGTCTCTGTCTGTCTGTCTCTCTCTTTCTGTGTCTCTCTGTGTCTCTGTCTCTCTCACTCTCTCTCACTATCCCTCTCTCTGTGTCTCTGTCTCTCTTTCTCTCTCTCTTTTTCTCTGTCTGTCTCTGTCTGTATCTGTCTGTCTCTCGGTCTCTCTGTCTCTGTCTCTGTCTGTCTCTGTCTGTCTGTCTGTCTGTCTGTCTGTCTGTCTGTCTGTCTGTCTGCTCTCTCTCTCTCTCTCTCTCTCTCTCTCTCTCTCTCTCTCTCTCTCTCCCTCTCTCTCTCTCTCTCTCTCTCTCTCTCTCTCTCTCTCTCTCTCTCTCTCTCTCTTTCTTTCTTTCTTTCTTTCTTTGTTTTGTTTTGTTTTAAAGTTCTAAGGTGACAAGAGTTTCAGCTTTATGTGAATGACAGTAAGCCGCGCAGCTGTGTCCACACAGATATTCTCACTTCATAACTCTGGCCCACTTAAAGCTAACGTGTGGACAATACAATCATACACATGTCCACGCATTGTGTACAATAGCGTATGCATGGCCTACATATATCCGCACACACGCGCGCACACGCGCTCACGCCCACACTCCCAGACATACATCATAATCATATGCACACATACATGCAATAACACAAAGCCGCACGCGCACACATGCATACACGCACACTCACACATATTTACACTACAATACACTACACCACACCACACCACGCCACGCCACGCCACACCACACCACAAACCACCACACCACACTGCATTACATTACACCACCATACAACATCACTTCACTCCACACCACGCCACACCGCTCTACATGTATTCAGCATTTGAACATTTCCTATGAAAAAAGAATATCAGGCCCTGGCAAAACTGGCACATAGCTTCACCACCACACTTAAGGTTCTTTGCAGAGACTAGTATTTTATTTATTTATTTATTCATCTATTTATCGGGGCTGTAGGCTATATAGCAACGTTCTGGTGGCTCCTGCGACGGTACTGGAACCATTCGTATCGGTCATTGCCTTTCCAATGGTTCATTCCAGTGGCGTGGAGAGGGGGGGGGGGTCTGCTGCATGGGTAACAGCTTGCCCTCCATACTTACCTACCCAGGCTTTGCGCTCTAAAGACTAGAGCGCAACTCCATAGTCTTCCGAGACTGATGGGTGCCTATTACTACACTACTACTATTTTATTTCGAAAATGGGGGACGGAATGACTCAGTGGTCAGAGCATTCACTTTCCCCAAGCTAAGGTTAAGCAGCATCGAGCGTGGTTACCACTTGGATGGGTGACCGTTTGCGCGCCTTGGCTTTAGTCCAATCCCTCCCTAGTTCACCCAGTTGTAAATGGGTACCTGCCCTCTTTCGGGTCAGGGAAGGTAAAGCAGCGAAGGAGAGGAGGTGGGAGCCGCCCTCAATATGCTGACTTCTAGAGAAGCTGATGCCTCTGACGCCTCGCTCCCCTACGAATACACAGGTTATGGGACACCTTTACCTTTTTATATGGAGGATAATGGAAGGGTTATTCATGTGGGGGGTTTGTTTTTTACATCCAATCTCCTTGTTAACCACTTTTTAAAATTTTGCCATCTGTTCCCATCGGCACACAATGGCCTACTCTTTCGAAAAGTAGAACATGATTTTATATGTGCGTAAGATGTTCTGCATGCGTTAGCACACGGGGCCTCGGTTTATAGTCCCATCCGAAGGACTTTTGGAGAGGGTGGAGTCTGAAGTGATATTAACTCCAGAGGAAAAAGTCCCCTCAAACAGGCGTTGCACCCCGGTCGTCAGATTGCGAGCGCAATGTTCTAACCACTAGCTATCTGAGCTTAATCTGTCTCAATGACTTAACAGTTTAGAAAGGGTTAGACATGCTTTGTGTGAAGGTTTGAGTGTCGTGGTGTGTGTGGTGTGTGTGTGTGTGTGTGTGTGTGTGTGTGTGTGTGTGTGTGTGTGTGTGTGTGTGTGTGTGTGTGTGTGTGTGTGTGTGTGTGTGTGTGTGTGTGTCGTGTGTCGTGTGTCGGTGTGTGGTGTGGTGTGTGTGTGTGTGTTGTGTGTGGTCGTGTGTGCGTGCGTGTGTGTGTGTGCGTGTGCGTGTGTGTGTGTCTGTGGAGGCGGAAGGGCATATTTTACCAAAATATGGTGCATTCTACTAATACTGAACGATGCGTGGGATGACTTTGGATAGGCGAAGAAAATACTGTATGGTATATTATGATCTGAATTTATGGTATGGTGGGAAAGACTCTGCCAGAATTCTAAGTACAACTTTGCTTTTGTCTTGGAGAAGAAGACAGTGTGAAGGAAAGTTTGCTGCTTCTGCTAGAGTCTGATATAAGACGTTGATGTAGTGTTGCGAGTATGTTGCCTCATTTTGTGTGAGGTGCATATAGGAAATAGTTTCTTTTTGGTCTTTTTTGTCGTCATCTTAATATTGTTATTGTTGTAGGTCTTCTTCTTGTTCTTCTTCTTGTTCTTCTTGTTCTTGTTCTTCTTCTTGTTCTTTGTCTTGTTGTTGTTGTTGTTGTTGTTGTTGTTGTTGTTGTTGTTGTTGTTGTTTTCTTCTTCTTCTTCTTCTTCTTCTTCTTCTTCTTCTTCTTCTTCTTCTTCTTCTTCTTCTTCTTCTTCTTCTTCTTCTTCTTCTTCTTCTTCTTCTTCTTCTTCTTGCAATTCTTCTTCTTTGCAATTCTTCTTCTTCTTCTTCTTCTTCTTCTTCTTCTTCTCCTTCTCCTTCTTCCTTCCTTCTTCTCTTCTTCTTCTTCCTTCTTCTTCTTCTTCTTCTTCTTCTTCTTCTTTCTTCTCTTCTTCTTCTTCTTCTTCTTCTTCTTCTTCTTCTTCTTCTTCTTCTTCTTCTTCTTTTCTTCTTCTTCTTCTTCTTCTTCTTCTTCTTCTTCTTCTTCTTCTTCTTCTTCTTTGCATTTCTTCTTCTTTCATTCTTCTTCTTCTTCTTCTTCTTCTTCTTCTTCTTCTTCTTCTTCTTCTTCTTCTTCTTCTTCTTCTTCTCCTTCTCCTTCTCTTCTTCTTCTTCTTCTTCTTCTTTCTTCTTCTTCTTTCTTCTTCTTCTTCTTTTTCTTCTCTTCTTTTCTTCTTCTTCTTTCTTCTTCTTCTTCTTCTTCTTCTTCTTTCTTCTTCTTTTTCTTCTTCTTCTTCTTTGCACCATACCACACCAGTCCACACCACACCACACCACACCACGCCACACCACACCACACCACACCACACCACATCACACCACACCACACCACAGTATGATAAACATCTAAGATCATCACACACAAACCACAACATCGCAATTAACCAAACTCACCATGCCGTGTCCACTTATATAATAAAACTAACTATGCAAATAATAAAATTTCGCATTCTCGACAGTGTGGTTTGGTGGTCTAGAGGTAGCGCGCTTGCTAGAAGCGAAAAGTCCAGGTGGGAAGAGTGCAGTGGTTCCAACCCCGCTCGGACCCAAAACCTTTTCCCCATCCATTAGACCATAAGTGGTGGCATGGGTGCTAGTCTTTTGGATGATACGATAAACTGAGGTCCCATGTGTTTCTCATAATTATTTAGTGAACGTAAAAGCGCCTACTGCAACAAGAGGGCTGTCCCTTGCAAAATTCTGTAGAAAAAGCCACATTTCATAAGGAAACAAATACAGTTGCAGACAGGCAAAGAAAACTAATAATGGGTGGCGCTGCTCTTGTGGCCACGAGCTCTCCCCGGGGGGAAGGGGGGGGATAGAAATCTGCCATGACTTTAAGTGGTATAGTAGATAAATAGAATAAACATAAACACAATGTGTAAATCCGCGCTTAAGGCCAAAATGTTTCGCCGACAAAATTGCAAAGTTTAATCAAAAAGACCAGTCCAATTTCTCTAGTGTTTCTTCACAGTGATTTATATTCTTCTGGGAGCTTAACTTTGATTTATTTTGATTTGATTTATTCTTTTATATCGAGGATAATGGAATAAGCATTCTTGTGCTTTTTTTCATCCAGTCCCCGTTTGTTAGCAGTTTTGTAAATATCATCTGTTCCCACCGAGATAGAGATTTAGTTAGAGTTCTGCAAGTTTGTCGGTTTGTTTTTCTTCAAACTGTTTTGGAGAGGTGTGGTGGGATGTGGTGTGGTGTGGTGTGGTGTGGTTTGGTGTGGTTTGGTGTGGGTTTTTGCTTTGTTTAGGGGAGGGGGAAGGGGGATGGGGTTAGAAAAGTTACAGACTTTCTGATATTGAAGGAAGAATAAGATGTAGTTATAATGACTGTCTCCTTTTGAGATTGTGTTAGAAAATTGTTTTACTGTCTGTATGTCTGTCTGTCTGTCTTTCTGTCTTTTTTCTATCTGTCTGCCTGCCAGCCTGCCTGCCTGCCTATCTGCCTTTCCGTTAATCTACATACTTGGTTGCCTGTTTGTCAGTCAGTAACCAGTCAGTTTGTCTGTCTGTCTGTCTGTCTGTCTGTCTGTCTGTCTGTCTGTCTGTCTGTCAGTCCCCCCGTCTGTCTATCTATCTGTCTGTCTGTTTGTCTGCGGTTTACATACAGACTATGCTTCCTAACGTAAATAGTTCTGGTTGACAAGAAAAAAAGCCTTTTGAACTGACATCTAAGTTATAAGTAATGCTTGACTTGGAACCAAAAAATCCCATACACCTCATGCAAGAGTGTTTATATTAGTAGTGCTTTCAGAAGTTATTCGGATGAGAATATAAACTGAGGCCCTATGTGCGAACACACGCAGAACATCTTGCACACACGTTAAAAACACGTTATGCCTTTTGGAAGACCAGGCCATTGTGTGTGCTGGTAGGAGCGGAGGACAACAAAATAAAAAAACAGCATGCACACAGGTGTCATGTTTAGACACCATCCCTGAGGAAAAATCGGGGAGTTGGAGTCTCAAGGGCGTTTCTGGGCTGTAAACCTATATGGCAACGTTCTGGTGGCTTCTGCGACGGTACTGGAACCATTCATATCGGTCATTGCCTTTCCGGTGGACCATTCCAGCGACGTGGAGCGGGGGCATCTGCTGCATGGGCAACAGCTTGCCTTTCATACTTACAGGCTTTTCACTCTAGAGCCTAGAGCACAACTCCATAGTCTTCTGAAGCTGACGGATACCTACTACTGGTTTACATACAGACTCTGTTTCCTAACATAAATAGTTACGGTGGTCGACCAGGAAGAAAACCCATTCTGATAGGGTATGTCGGTTATCAGTAATGCTTGACTTGGAACCAAAAAGCCGTGCAAGAGTGATAATATAAGCGGTACTTTTAGACCCGTCCCCTTCTGCACATTCAGACATGTACGGATGCAGAGAAACACAGACACAGAGGGAGACATACAAACACACACACACACACACATACACACACGCACACACACACACAGAGGTATTAGAGGTACTATATATATATATATATATATATATATATATATATATATATATATATATATATAGATAGATAGATAGATAGATAGATAGATAGATAGATAGATAGATATATAGATATAGATAGATAGATAGATAGATAGATAGATAGATAGATAGATAGATAGATATATGTATATGTATATGTATGTATATGTATGTATATCATATAATATATATTATATATAAAGACATACACACGCACATCTACATACCGTAATATCCCTAGCATACGCCCACCCCCCTGTGCACTGATTTAGGGCAAAATTGGGGGGTGGGCGTTTGCTAGGGATAGACCCTTTGCACAAAGTAATTTTTGTGCTCAACCTTGTAATTGAGTGAATACAAACCGAATACAAACCCCGAAAGCAGGCAAGTTAGGTTGTGTGAGTAGAAGTGAAGGAAGATAGAAAAAAGGGACTTTGAGGCAAAGAAGGCCAGAAAGTTCCGTAGGAACTGAAGAAGTTGATCCTCCAAGTCTGCAGGGACCTTTTGGCTTCAGCTGGTTCCCTGTCGACAAGACCAAGTGGCGCTGTTTCCAGCGACTTAACCATATGTCTGATGCCGAGAAGCCCACCACATTGAAAGCACCTGCCAGTTCCATCGCTTTCTGTTGTAGGTCCGTGTTTCGCAAAACCCTGCCTTCAGATCTTTCATCTTTCAGATAATGCCGCACACCTTGGTCCACATGTTCAGATCTAACTGCTGGTCCTTTTGACAGATTCAGTTTTTGTTTCTTTTCCGTACTGCTGTTCAAGTCTATCTCTGTTTTCACTCCATTCCCTGATCCTCTTCCTATCCACAGAAAACGGGCACACTCCAAAACATTCCCACCTGCTTCGTTATCCAGATACTGGAGGGCTTCCAATTTGAAAGATACAGTGTAAGAAAGGAAAAAAGAAAAGAAACACAAAAAGTCTCCACAAATCCTTCTGAAAGTTAGCATAGTCTCTTTGAAAAAAGCAAGGTGGGCGTTTGCTAGGTAGTTACCCCTGTGCACAACATTTGGCCCAAAGTAGGGGGTGGGCGTTTGCTAGATGGTGGGCTTATGCCAGGGATTTTACGGTATATGTATGTATGTATGTATGTATGTATGTATGTATGTATGTATGTATGTATGTATGTATGTATGTATGTATGTATGTATGTATGTATGTATGTATGTATGTATGTATGTATGTATGTATGTATGTATGTATGTATGTATGTATGTATGTATGTATGTATGTATGTATATATATATATATATATATATATATATATATATATATATATATATATATATATATATATATATATATATATATATATATACACACACACATATATATATAAAGACATACACACGAGCTCGCGCCCGTGTGCGTATGCACGTACGCACGCACACACCAGTGCACGAGCGTACACGCACGCACGCACACACACACACACATACTCACAGAGGCACGCATGCACTTACATTACGTGCACGAGCGTCTACACACACTCACACACTCGCACACACACACATACACAAACATGCGCGCGCGCGCGCGCGCACACACACACACAAAACACACACACGCACACACACACACACACACACACACACACACACACACACACATACACACACACACTGGACAGAACTGAACCTTTTCTCTCTCTCCTCAAGATCACAGATCGTGATTGTGTGCTAGTCTCTCTGTGTGCAATATACGTTCAACATAGAAAATATAAACAACGGTAACAAGAATACAGTTTCGCAACAAAAAAAATCCACAAAAAAACCCTCCCAAATCCACACCTTTCAAGTCAACACACAAAAAACAACCAGAAAAATAAAACAGACTTAATTCTATCCAACAAAAAGGTCACCACACACTTTCACTAGGGAAAGCGATTCAAATTGTGTTTCCAAATTCGTTTCAAAGAGAGCAATACTGAATATCAAAACTGTATCATAAACAAAATGATCACACGAAACTTGTTTACAAAGGTATTATTTCAAAGAAAGAAAAAGATTAGGGTGAAGATTTGTTTTGTTTTAACTGGGGTTTTTTGTGTGTCATGAGTTGAAAATAGCATCAAAAATGGAATTACCTGCTGTTTTTACGTAAGTCGGTTATCAGTGACATTTTGCCTATAAACAGTACACGTGCAAGAATGCTTATCTTTCAACGCCTGCTCAAGCAGATTTGTTGTACAATTACACACAAACACTTATGCACAAACGCGCGCATGTGCACGTATGCATGCATGCAAGCACGTACGCATACACACATTAAACATATTAAACACACATGCACTATAAACACCACACACTATAAATTCACACACATATACACATATACACACTTACACACACGCACGCACGCACGCACACACACACACACACACACAAACAAACACACACACATACATACACATACATTGCACAGATTTATCTTCAGTGTTATCTGCTACTACCCAAAACAGAACGACAAAAATAATGGCAATCTTTAGAACTAGCCCTTAAACACGTAAGTGAAAAATAAGGAGACAAGAAAGCACTCATCCACACACATACACACGCACACGAATACACACACACACACACGCACGCGCGCGCGCACGTACACGCACCCACAAACACACACACGCACACACACTCACACATACACTCCACTCTCCCCCACAGTCCTTTGGATGAGACTATAAACCTAGGTCTCGTGTGTGAACGCACACAGAACACCTTGCGCACACGTTAAGTCATGTTACGCTTTTTGTAAGAGTACACCATCGTGTGCCGGTGGGAACAGATGACATTTACAAAACTGCATACACACGGGTACTGGCTGTAAAAAAGCACAAGAGTGCTTATCCCATTATCCTCGATATAAAAGAATAAAAAGTTTTAAAAAATTAAAAAACACACAAACACACACACACACACGCACGCACACACGCACGCACACACACACACATTCCACAAAATAATCCAGAAATGTTTTTGCTGCCTGAAATGAAAACAAACAAATGTTTTGTTTTTTTCTAGAACTTGGCCCTTGAAAAACATTTACATGAAAAAAATACAACAAACACAGACCCCAATGTTTTGAAGAGACAAAGCAACAAAAGTATAGAAAAATTAATGTCTCACAGATGATAAAGAATGGGTGTAAAAATGGTTGTTAAAGAACATGATGCCATAAATTTGAGCCCAGAAAACCACTGGGAAAATGTTATATGTTCGTTTCAAGGGACCAGCTGCTTTGTATGGTGTGATAGCTCAGTGGAATGAGCGACATCTCCGATGCTGCAACATACAGCAAACACAAAGTCTTGTAAACAAAATCGTATATTTTTTCGAAGGAAAAGGGCAGGATGGTTAAGACGCTCGTCTGCCAACGAGTACACCATGTACCATGAAGTTCTGGGTTCGATTCCCAGCCCAGCTCTTTGCTCCCAATTTGACGAAAAAAAATCGAACTGAGTGTTTAGATGAGACTGTAAACCAAGGCCCCGTGTGCAAAGGCACGCAGGACATCTTGTTAAAATCCCGTTCCGCCTTTCGGAAGAGCCGGCTATTGTGTGCCGGTAGGAGCAGATGACAACAAAATAAAAACGCAGCATGCACACAGGTGTTGCGTTTAGACACCATCCCTAAGGAAAAATCGGGGTGTTAGAGTCCCCAGGGCGGTTCGGGGCTGTATAAGGCAACGTTCTGGCAGCTCCTGCCACAGCACTGGAACCATTCGTATCAGCGATTGCCTTTGCAATGGATCATTCCAGCGACGTGCAGAGGGGGGGTCTGCTGCATGGGTAACGGCTTGCCCTCCATACTTACTTACCCAGGCTTTGCACTCTAGAGCCTGGAGCACAACTCCACAGTCTTCCGACACTAAAGAATATCTACAAACTTTTTCCCGTTCCTGGGCTTGAGCTCTGAGGTTTACCAATGATGAGATTTTTTTAATATCTATGCAACCGTTTATTTACCCACAATTTAGGTAGCTGCATTGTAACTTTGGCGATGGTGTCTAAACACGACGTCTGTGTGCATGTATTTTTTTTTAGACTTCTCATCCGTTCCTAGTAGCACGAAATGGCCTACTCTTCCGAAAGGTGGGACATGTTTTAACGTGTGCGCAAAATGTACTGCGTGCATTTGCACACGAGGCCTCGGGTTATAGTCTCATCTGAAGGACTTTAGCATTCAGAAATCCAACAATTGTATATAAAAAGGCAGAGAAATGAATGGTACAAATAAGGACACACAACACACACACACACACACACACACACACACACACACACAAGCACACAACACACAACACACACACACACACACACACACACACACACACACACACACACACACACACACACACACACACACACACACACACAACACACACACACACACACACACACACAACAAACACACACACACACACACACACACACACACACACACACAACATACAACACACACACACACACACACACACACACAACATACAACACACACACACACAACACACACCACCACACACACACAACATACAACACACACACACACAAGACACACACACACACACACACACACACATACAACACACACACATACACACACACACAACACACACACACAAACACACACACACACACGTACACACACGTACACCCCCCACCACACACACACACACACACACACACACGTACACACACACACACACACACACACACACACACACAACATACATCACAACACACACCACACACGTACGTACACACACGTCCCCCCCCCCCCACACACACACACAAAACATCACAAGACAAAGTAGTACAGGTGACGAAAATGTCTCACAGACGATAAAGAATGGCTCTAAAACGGTTGTTGAAAAACATGCCATCAAGTTGTGCCAAGAAAAAATCTCTTCCGAGATATTTTACATTCCCACGATGGAGGGAGCCAGCCTACCTGACAGATGTGATAGCCTAGTGTTAGCTTTGGGTGGGTTTGTTTTGGTTTTGTCTGTTTGTTTGTTTTTTGTTGTCAATGGTTTTGTTTGATTTCGTTGGTGTGTGTGTGTGTGTGGGGGGGGGGGTTGTTGGGGTTTTTTTTTGTTTTTTTTTGGGGGGGTATGTGTTTCTTGTTTTTCTTCTTTTTCCCCTCTTCCTCAATCGTCTAGAGCCCCTAGGTTCACCAATGATGAGATTGTCTGTATTCAGTGGTCAGAGCACTCGCTTCCCCCCAAGCTAAGGTTAAGCAGCATCGAGCGTGGTTACCAGTTGGATGGGTGACCGTTTGCGCCTCTTGGTTTCAGTACAGTTCCCCAGTTCACCCAGCTGTAAAATGGGTACCTGCCTTCTTGAAGGTCAGGGAAGGTAAAGCAGCGAGGGAGGGGAGATGGGCGCCGCCCTCAAGATGCTGGCCCCTGGAGAAGCTGAGATCTCTGATGCCTCGCTCCCCTACGACCACATAGGTTATAGGACACCTTTACCTTTACCTACAGTTTTTTGCACAGCCATGAAAGGTAGCCGCATTCTGACTTCGGGGATGTATGCATGGTTTTGTTCGCGTTTCCGAACCTAAACCCACCAAACGCTGACATGAATGATGGGGTCTTTAACGAGCATATTATTTTGATCTTCTGTGTGTATAACTATTATAAACGAAGGGAGTTAAGGCACTGGAAGGCCTGCAGAGATAAAAAAAAAGACCCAAGAGAACACAGCATGCACTCTGTCTGACAAAAGTTCACCTGGAAATCACATTGAGACTGCAAGTGAATTAGAACAAGAGGTTTGTATCTAGGGCTGTTTTCTAACGTACGCTGTCATAATTATAGGCGCAGAAGTTAAAACCTGTTCCACTTTTCGGAAGAGTAAGTCATTGTGTGCCGGCGGGAACCGATGACAACATTTATAAAACTGCATACACACGGGTACTGAATGTAAAAAAAAAAGCACAAGAGTGTTTTATCCATTAGTAGTAGTAGGCACTCATCAGTCTCGGAAGACTATGGAGTTGCGCTCTAGTCTTTAGAGCGCAAAGCCTGGGCAAGTATGTATGGAGGGCAAGCTGTTATCCATGCAGCAGACCCCCCCTCTCCACGGCACTGGAATGATCCATTGGAAGGGCATTGACCGATACGAATGGTTCCAGTACCGTCGCAGGAGCCACCAGAACGTTGCCATATACCTGCAGCCCCGAGCCGCTCTGGGACTCCAACTCCCCGATTTTTCCTCAGGGATGGTGTCTAAACACGACACCTGTGTGCATGCTGGTTTGTTATAATTTTGTCATCCGCTCCTACCGGCACACGATGGCCTACTCTTCCGAAAGGTGGAACGGGGTTTTAACGTGCGCGCAAGATGTTCTGCGTGCATTCGCACACGGGGCCTCGGTTTCGAGTCTCATCCG
>CM060318.1:10936338-10944015 GCA_030674155.1 Stramonita haemastoma
GGCAGGCAGGCAGGCAGGCAGCATGCTCGCTCCATAAGACCTGTCTGTCTGAATGGGGCAATGTCTGGAAATGTTCTTCGTCTGTGATAGTGATAAGATTGGCGAGTGGAAAACTTGTGGAGTGAGATTTCTTGTACGTTTTTGATTTTGTATTTGGTTAGTTTGATTATATTGTTTGTTTTGAGCGGTGTTTGTTCTGAGTGGTGTTTGTTTTGTTTGTCTTGTTTGTTTTCTGAGAGAATAATTGTATGTCTTGTTTTTTTTCTGAAATAAACAAAAGTATTGGAATAAAAGTGTATTGCTGTTGTTGTTTTTTCCCACAGGCAGTTTGTTTGATGGACGTGTTTTTTTTTGTTTTGCTATAACCTTTTATATTGTATACACACTGACTTTCTGATACGCTCTAAATTTTTTATAGCTCAGCATATATTTCACCATTCACAATAAAGCAATCAGTTCAGCATGCATTCCTTCTTTGCCTTGAGCTTCGTGGGCAGTCCTGGGGCACCAATTCATTGTTGGTACATTATAACTCACTCATTTATGATAGTTTGGTTGGTTAATTGGTTGGCTGGTTAGTTGGGTTTTGGTTAGCAGCTTGGTCATTTTTCCTTTCTTTCTTTGTTTCTTTCTTACTTTTTTCCAGCTGATTTTTTTCTCAAACGCCACAATTTTCAGAATTTGAACACTTTAGATATATATACTACATTTTCATTCTATTTCCATAGATACACTGTTTTTCTTACATATTGGTACTCTTTTTTGTTTTGTTCTTTTTCAGAGAGAACAATCACTGCATGGAACAACAGCTGCCTGCCCCCTTACCACCAGCCAGAATCCCTGATGTCATTCTGCAGGGATCAGTTCTGTGAAGCATGGGGCACAGTCAGGGACAGAGTCAGCCATCTGGCACTGAACGGTCTGTGACAGCAGTCAGGGACAGAGTCAGCCATCTGGCACTAAGCGGTCTGTGACAGCAGTCAGGGACAGAGTCAGCCATCTGGCACTAAGCGGTCTGTGAGATACGGCCATGGAGTCTGTCTGCATCTGTCTGTCACTCTCTGGGGATGGGAGCCAGCCAGGCAGGCATGCAGGCATGCAGGCAAGCAGGCAGAAAGACAGGCGGGCAGACAGGTAGGCAGGCAGACAGACAGACAGGCATGGATGCATGCAGGCAGGCAGGCAGTCAGGCAGGCAGGAGGGCAGGCAGGCAGGCAGGCAGGCAGGCAGGCAGGCAGGCAGCATACTCGCTCCATGAGACCTGTCTGACTGAATGGGGCAATGTCTGGAATTGTTCTTCATCTGTGATACTGATAAGATGCTAGCATAGATAAAGAGGAAAGCGTGTGATGTTTTGTGCATTGCCTGTCTGTCTGTTTCTTTCGGATTTTTCAGTGTGTGTGTGTGTGTGTGTGTGTGTGTGTGTGTGTGTGTGTGTGTGTGTGTGTGTGTGTGTGTGTGTGTGTGCGCGTGTGTGTGTGTATGTGTGTGAATGTGTGTGTGTTTGTGTGTGTGTGTGTGTGTGTGTGTGTGTGTGTGTGTGTGTGTGTATGTGTGTGATTGTGTGTGTGTTTGTGTGTGTATGTGTGTGTTTGTGTGTGTGTGTGTGTGAGTGTGTGTGTGTATGTGTGTGTGTGTGCGTGTGTGCGTGCGTGTGAGCGTGTGAGCGTGGATGCGTGTGTGTTAAAATTCCTTTAAAGTCTCTACATAAGCTGTGATATTGCACACAATTAGGGAGGGTGAGAGTAAGTCGTGTATAAGAGAAGAAATATAAACTTACTTTTGTAAACCTTGAATAATAAAAAAAAAAAATTCGAATTGCTGAACTACTGAACTACACTGAACAGAAAGGCAAACTATATTTCTGAACTCTACCTAACAAAACTAGTAACAACAATGGACAAATTCAAGAAATATCACATATTCTATCTAGCCAAAGTAATGACAGCAATGAACAAATTCAATAAATTTCAGTTACTCTACCTTGCAAAACTAGTGACAACAATGAACAAATTCAAAGAAATTTCAATTACTCTACCTAGCTAAACTAGCGAAAACAATGAACAAATTCAGGAAATTTCAATTAAGAGTAATTGAAATACACACCTAGCAAAACTTGTGACAACAATGAAACAAATTTAAAGAAATTTCAATTACTCTACCTAGCAAAACTAGTGAAAACAATGAACAAATTCAGGAAATTTCCAATGACTAAGTTACAATCACCAATAAGGAAACAGTATTAAACAGTGATCCCAGACAAGAAATTGGTTGAACCTTATTGGTCTGACACAGTCTACTCAGGAATGAAACCTACATCACAGTGGAAATTTAATCAAAGGACAGCAGACAGTTTGTATACTTCGCCTTTCATTATTTATTTCTCCAGGTTAAGTCCATTTGGTTTTGGGGGGGATTCAACTGGTTTTGGTGTGTGTGGGGTTTTTTGCTGATGGTTTCCTGAGAACTGTATGTTACCACGGGATGCTTTCACAAATCAGATTTGTTGTTTGTATGCAGGGGGTGGGAGTGGGGGTGAGAGGGGTGTGTATGCGTGTGTGTGTGTATGTGTGTGTGTGTGTGTAAGTGTGTGTGTGTTGTCTGTGTGTGTGTTTTGTATGTGTGCGTGTATGTGGCTGGCCACCTAGCTGGTTGGCTGGCTGGCTGTGCTTGTGCCTATGCATGCGCTCATTCATTTTTATGTGTGTGGTGGTTTACGTGCATGTGTGCCTAAGACCATGTATGCACAACCATGTGTCAATGTAGCCGCTTTCATGAATGGCGATGCGTATGGTTATACACACCTTATCCCATCTAATTTGTAGAACCTTTACAGGCATTTATTGTGTTAATGAAACGATCAAAATCTACAAAACTGCATACACACTGGGACTTGATGTAACAAAGCACATGAGTGCTTATTCCATTATCTTCGAAACAAAATATCAGATAAAATAAATGAAATAAAATAAATAAAATAAAGAATCAGTTAAGACATATAAAACCTCCAACTAGTAAACACTAAAAAGTTGAATAATGCAACGCAGAGTACATAAACTGTCTGCAGTATTTTCATCTTATTTGCCACTGCGTGACAAATGCTATCTCAAAGAAGACTTGATCAGGCCCGTAAGTTTCAAGCAATCTCTCGTCTCAGTAATAGGACCAATTTTCTTCAATCACATGACCCCCCCCCCCCTTACACACACACACACACACACACACACACACACACACCTGTAGTAGAATCATCATTCAGGGCCTATTCCACCCTATTTGATTTGCCGATAAAATTGGCGAAATCTATCTCTTTGGGGATGTGGAGAGGGGGGGGGGGGTTGCATTAAGAAGAATGGGTTGTGTCAGATATCTGTCTCTGTTTTGCCTGTTTAGTTCTAGTTGTCTTTACGGCTTGGGAGTTTTAACCATCGTAGGTTTATATTTTAATTGTGACTTGTTAGTATTGGTCAAAGATTGGAATGGTAAATAGAGTTTCCAAGTTATTTCACATATCAAGAAAATTATAATCACTGCATTTATCTATCGTTACACTGGAGATGGTTTAGATTTTATATAGCAAAGGATAAGAATATAAAATACAATGGGAGTCCAAACAATCACAAGAGAAACAGGAATGACATAAAATAATGTCCTGGACTGTTGCTTGTTAGGTTTTTTTTCTTAACCTGGCGGTTTGAAGCAAATGAGATAATGGAACCATTGAATTCAAAGTCTTTCTTTGGGTTGTATATCAGTTTTCTACTATTTACATCTTTCTGAATGTCAACCACACTCATTCACTACACCAAAAACAGTCAAAGAAAAATTCAAAATGTCAACTCAAGCCATTCAACACCTTGCCCTTTAATGCAAAGCACCTCAATCAACAAAAAGCCTAAATCAATGAGTAAATCCTCTTCAGTTCTTTTGATTTGATTTCAACTGAGTCACAGATTCTACTTTCAAGCAGACCTGGTCTAGCCAATCACTTTAAAACAATTTTGGGTCTCAGTAGTAAGAAACAATAACGTAAAACTCTATAATCCTATCCCTCCTCCCCCTGCTGGTTTACTCATTGATGGACTGGTCCAGTCTCTTTGATTTGGCAATAAACTTGGAAGCGTCCAAGTCTTTGGGGAGGGGGGGGGGTGGATGGCAGTAAGAAAAATGGGTTGTTTCACCCTGTGAGTGTGTCTGCCTATTTCTAGCTGTTATCTCAGCTGGATAGGCTCATAGACCAGAGCTTGTCTTTCAGGGTCAAAGCCAGACAGAAAAAAAGGTTTGGTCTTTTGGTGTGTTTGTCTAGCTGTGTCTTTATAATTATAAGATGTATTGACAAATGGTGAAATAGTGAACTTAACTTTTAAGTCTTTGTAATCTGCTAGACTGTATCATTGTATTTCTTTAATCATGGCTACTATGGAGTTGGTTGCTATTTGAGATATTAGACAATATAGATGTCAATGCTTGCCCACATGCTGTTATTATGAGAACAAATGAAGCAACATAACAAAGATGCATCAAGTAGTCTTCAATTTGTCTTTTATTTATAGGAAAAAAACTATTAGCCTTTTGCCCATGTGTTGCCCAATATAAAGCAACCAACCCTCTCCTAACCCTTCCCTATGTATCACCCACTACAGGGTTACAGAAACATACACATGTGCACAGTGCATGTGTACAGGGAAAGAGGGGTTCTCTCCCTTAACATTAGGACAGTGTTCATGGAAGGTGGATAATTGAGTTCCCAAGATATCTATATAAAAATAGCAGCTTTAAAACACACACACACACACACACAACAACAACAACAACAACAACAACAACAACAAATTAACTTCCACAGTACCACAGATTACACTCTTGGACACACATGCTCAAGCCAACAGCTTCCAAGTAATTCTCTTGTCTCAGACATAGGACCAATTTTCTGATAACTAGATGACCTCCAAGTCCCCCACCCCTCACTAGTTTACCCATTATGGACTGGTCCGCACTGTTTAATTTGGCAATCAGCTTGACTGTGTCCCCGTCTTTGGAAGAGTTGTGTGCAGTAAGAATGGGTTGTGTCACCTGTCTACGTCTGCCCACTTATTTCTGGCTGACTGTCTCCTCAACCAGACAGGTCGATAGTCATGGGTTTTCCTTTTGGGTGGGCAGGCTGAAGTGAAGCAGTAAGGAGATGTGGTCTGTGTGTTTGTTTCATTCATTGTATGTTTTCCTGATGCCAGTGATTACTAAAATATTGAAAAACTGAACAGTGTTGTCTCTGTATTTTGTTGACAAGACTGTTTGTTGCAGTCTTTTCTTTGGCTATTATTAAGATGGCTAATATTCTTCATGATATGCATGTACATCCTGCCCCTAAAACTTGTAACACAATAATAAGATGTAGGCAATATAATGCTCCCCGAGCAGTGTTTTTTTTCTTTTTAAAAATAATAATTATGGTGAGCAAATGGTAAATGGGATCATTGTATTTTCAAAGACACCTATCACTGATTGATTCACAAAGTTTGCCAGTCTTACCATTTACTTTTCTTCTTATTAGTTTTGTATATTTCCATGCATATTTTCGACTCATGGACTTGAAAAAAAGAACCTCTTGTGTCTAACATTCTTTACCAACTGCATTGATTCAGAACAGATCAAAACCTTTCTAAAAAAAAAAAAAATGCACGATAAAACCATTACTTCCAAAAAATCCCATTCCACAATTCTTTGTTGTTAACAGGTCTGAAACTCTTCAACTTCTCCAACTTTGGTGCCAACATTTTTTTCCTTTTTTTAGTAGTACAGTTTCGAATGTGTTAAAATAATTTTTTAAAAGAATGAAAAACTTCTTTTTTCCTCCTGATATCTGTAGTTTTCTTCCAGTCAATCCAGTTATCCATCAAGATTGTATGTCATTGTAGTCCTGTAGTTAATGGATAATAAATGCATTCTTTAGTATTCACTGATTGATACTTTCGGTGTCAACCTGTACGTATATAGTCTGAACATATATAAAAAGTCAATACCAGAAAACAGGGTTCTAGTTATAATCAGAACCACTCATTTGTTTAAAAAAAAAAAGTAGCCACGACCTTTACTGTTTGCAAAACAGGAGTAGGAGGAAGCTTTAAACTTTCGTTTATTTGTTGTTAAAATAGATTCCATTCCTTCAGAAAGAAACGTGCTGTTGCATGACAGATTGATCCTCTATGTACATTCGACCAGGAAAACAATATTGACCGGGTCTCTGGTCTGAAGGGCGAGCTAGATCAATGCTTTACCAGCACGTGACTCTCTGGCTTTGTCCATGCAGGCACTGGCATGAGTTGTTTGATTGGACAACACAGTCATGTGACAGCCGCCAGACCCGTAGGGGGAATGTGCCACGTTTGATGTAACGGCATTTCCTTTTTTCACCCTCAGAACACTTGTTGGGCTTTTGACTTGGGCCCACAAGTTTTTGGATGGTGTTTATTTTTGCGTGGAATTCGAGGGCAATGCCCCTTCTTGTGTTTTTTGGGTAAATACAATACGCTCAGCTTGTGTCGTTTGACCACTATCATGATTGTTTTTGCTTTTTGGTTCTTGCTGTCACAAAAAGTCATAGGGTGGTACAGTTTTAACGTGGGGTGAATAAAGGTAGGAACGTATGCATTTGCATTAGGAAAAGTGAACAATGTTTTGTAAACAAACTTAATCGGGGAGATTGCTGTACAATATTTTTTTTTCAGCTTTAACAACAAAATCATCACCATTCTAATCGCGTTATTATTAGTATTCCTTTACCCATTCTTTTAGCATTTTAATTATTGGAAAATATAATCTTTATCATTTTTTTCTTACAAAAGAGCAAAGACAGTACAGCAACAGCAGCAGTAGGGTGGTGGTGGTGGGGGGTGGTGGTGTTGTAGTATGTAGTAGTAGTATAGTAGTATAGAGTAGTAGTAGTATATCACACAATTCATGTCATCGTCTTTAAACCTAAATTTTATACCAGACTGCGAATCTTTTTTCTTTTCTTACTTTTCCCCTCTCTACCGACATTTTCTTTCATACATAATATTATGATAAATATAAAATGTATTCCGCAAGTCACTTCAACATGAATGGCAAAGCAGCAACAAACCGTTCTCAATCGACATTAAAAAGCAAAATTACAACTAGTTTCAGTTTTTACATCACAATTTTTCTAAATTTCTTTTTTTCCAACCTGGCAAAGGAGCCTTTCGATTGGTCTAGTCATGGAATATTTGGTCTGCTCAGATCGGTCTCTTTGGATCTGGTCTGGTTGATTGGTCAGATCTGGTCGGATTTTGGTTTGGGGCTGGTCGGGGGCTGGGCTCCTTGGGTTTCCAAATAAATGATAAATAAATAAATGCAACATATCATTTGGAATAGATGTGTGGGTGACAAGAAGGAAATGGTTTTTCCTGTAACCCCCACGTTCCCCTTTCATTTATTTTGCATTTTGGGCCCCCCTACACTGGGGTTTTTGGGCCCGATTTTTGCCGTAAGGATGATTTGGATTGATCGGAGGGGGTTGGGGTTTGTAAGGGTTTGGTTATGTGGGGTAAGTGGGAAAAAAAAGAGGGAGAGAAGAGAGAAAAGGGGAGAAGAGAGAGAGAGAGAGAGAAAAAGGGGGAAAGAGAGAAGAAGAAAGAAGACAACAGACAGCAGACAGAC
>CM060318.1:10944115-10951615 GCA_030674155.1 Stramonita haemastoma
ACAATAACAAAGAAAATACTAACAGAACAGCTTCAACTGTCTGAGTGCGTTCGCTTTCCATACATAAAGGTTGGAGTAGCAAGCAAAACACATTACAAAGCACAACCCCCTACCAAAATGCAATTACAAAAACAACAACACCAAGAAAAAGAAAAGGGAGAAATCAATAAGCAAAAAAAAAGGCCACCAAACTCCCAAAAGAGGCATAAGAAACTAGCCAAGACCATTTTCAAAATGCATTGGTTAGATGAAGAAGGGGAAATAATACCTACAACCATAACAGCCCTACCCCCCGCCCACCCCCCTTCCCCTAAAGAACAGTGAAAGTGACCCCCCCCCCCCCCCCCCCGACAACAACAACAGCAACGAGAACAAAAACAACCCCATCAACACACACACACACACACACACACACACACACACACACACACACACACACACACACACACACACCACCCCTCCCCCTTCCCACCCACCCCCGAACGCACACACACGCACACACACACACACACCAGAAAAGACCCAACTCAATACCCCCCCCCCCCCCACCGGAAAAAAACCCACAACCCACCACCACCACAAACAAACACCCCTCCAAAAAAAAGAAGAGATTCACCAAAAAAGAACCCAAACAAAAAACTACACTGAACCCACTACCACAATGAAAGGAGAGAATAACAGCTGTACATACAAGAAAAAAGTAGACCAGACAAGACCAGACCAGACCAGACTACTAGTAGGCTAGTAGCTCTAGATACTCACTTTCCATAGACAGGATTCTGTACAGTGGTGCTGGAGGCGGCTGCCCCCCCGGCCCCTCCCTGATAGGCCATGTTGATCTCTCCCAGCTCTTGCACAGTCTCGTCAGGAGGAACGTACATGTTCAGACTCTGTAGTCAGGAATGAAGACGGTTAGGTGGAATGGATTGTGGAGGGTGAAGGAGGTGGGGGTGGGGGAAAGGGTGTGTGTGTGTGTGTGGGGGGGGGGGGGTTGTGGGGGGGGGGGTGAGGGGAGAGTTTGTGTTTGTGTGTGTGTGTGTGTGTGTGTGTGGGGGGGGGGGGGGTGTTGTGTGTGTGTGTGTGTGTGTGTGTGTGTGTGTGTGTGTGTGTGTGTGTGTTGTGTGTGTGTGTGTGTGTGTGTGTGTGTGTGTGTGTGTGTGGAGGGGAGTGAGTGAGTGAGTGAGTGAGTGTTGTGTGTGTGTGTGTGTGTGTGTGTGTGTGTGTGCTGTGTGTGCGTGTGGTGTGTGTGTGTGTGTTGTGTGTGTGTGTGTGTGTGTGTGTGTGTGTGTGTGTGTGTGAGTGTGAGTGAGTATGTGTGAGTGTGCATGAATATTAACACTTTATCTTGAACAAGATAAATTTAATGTAGCTTACCAGCAAACGCAAACACACACACACATATATATATATACTCACACAACCCCCCCCCCCCCCGACACACACACAAACATTAAATTTTAATTAAATACACATACCTGAGTCTCGTATTCACGCAAAAAGCTTGGAGGCTCGGTGAAATCAGCACTGGCCATTGTCGTGTGATACACCCTGTAGCGTTTCATGTAGTTGTTGTACCTGTAAAGATATCGCCAATAACAGTTAAGTCAGTGACTATTTCGACCCACCATTACAGGAAACAACACCCCCCCCCACACACACACACACACCAAAAACACACAAGAAAAATACAAAAAAAAGCAAAGAAGAAAATGTAGGTAATACTAGTCAATCTGTCAAGGTATGCTCGTATTTTTTTGGTGACACTTTTCGTGAATAAAATCTGTTTTAATACAAGTGTATGCTATATATTCAATCTTGATGATAGGGGGAAAATTGTAAGAATTACATGTCGAACAATCGAAATGACTATAAAGATTGAAAGCTAAAATGTCAGTAAAGTGAAAATGTTACTGTAGTGTGTGTGTGTGTGTGTGTGTGTGTGTGTGTGTGTGTGTGTGTGTGTGTGTGTGTGTGTGTGAGTGAGTGAGTGAGTGAGTGAGTGAGAGAGAGAGAGAGAGAGAGAGAGAGAGAGAGAGAGAGAGAGAGAGAGAGAGAGAGAGAGAGAAGAGAGAGAGAGAGAGAGAGAGAGAGAGAGCAAACACACGCAACACACACACACAAACACACACACAAAGACACACACACACACCACACCCTCACCCCCCCACCCCCACCACACACACACACACACACAAAATCCTCAAACACCACCACCACACAACCCCCCCCCCTACCCCCCCACCCATAAAAAAACCCAACAACACTCACCTAGTATAAGAACGAACAATAACAATAAGGGCGACGATGGCCAGGATGATGACGATGCCTCCCAAAGCCACCAGGGCGGACCAGGGGTCGTCCGTCCACCAGACGTGCGACTTGGTGATGGGCTTGCTGATGGAGAAGGCGAACTGGCCCAGCTCCGACATGGCCGCGCTGTCCGACACGCGCTGCGACAGCCCGGTCACCGCCGTCAGGTCAAAGGGCTTGCGGATCTCCACCACCGTTCCCACCTGCACGTTCAGGCGGAGCGTCTGCAGCAACACCTGCGAGGTCACGACATCGAGGGCCGTGTTTTCGAACAGGAGATACGTCTGGGTGTCGGCGAGGACGAACACCACGTCTGTACCCGCCATGTCGAAATCCAGCACCCCGTTTCTCTCCACGAGGCGCTGCTGGATGGACTCCACGATGACGATCTGCCCGATAGCGTTCTGCAGGATGAGGCGGAGGGTCTCCCGGTAAGGCACCACCTGCGTGGGCTGCACGTTGTCCAGCACGAGCACGAAGCGGTTCTTGTTCACCACCACGTTCACGTGCAGGTCCGTGGCGCGCGTCAGGGCCGGGGAGCCGCCGTCCGTGGCCGTGGCGGACAGCACGTAGCGCGAAGGCGTGGCGGCCTGCATCCCGAGCCGGACCGTGTTGTACAGCGTCCCGTCCGCGTCGAGGTAGAAAGGCGCGCTGTTGGCGGTGGTCTGGGAGAGGCTGAGGGTGACGGTTCCGCTAGCGCCCTCGTCCGGGTCCGTGGCGACCACCTGCCCCACCGGGGACCCGGGCCCCGCGCTGCTGGAGATGGCGAACACGTAGACGCTGCCCGTGTTGGGCGGGTAGGTCGGGTAGGAGAAGCGCGGCGCGTTGTCGTTGACGTCCACGACGCTGACCAGGAGGTAGGTGTAGGGGTAGGTGTTGTACACGTTCTCGATCTGCCGCTTGCCCGGCCCAGCGCTGCGCTTGCCGATGACAGAGGTGTAGGTCACCTGGATGGTGAGGTTGTAGAAGCCCAGCAGCTCGCGGTCCAGGGCCTTGTCGCGCGTGACGATGCACTTGCCGTCCTGCGTGACGCGCGTGCTGAAGATGGGGTCGAAGGAGCCTTGCCCGTTGACCAGCACGATGTCGCAGGCGTAGTTGCGGCCTTGGTCCACGTTGGCGATCTCCAGGGTGTAGTTGTTGTTGTTGGTGTTGGCGTTAAGCGCGGCGTCCGAGGTCTCCAGGATGCGCCAGTAGTGGAAGAGGCTGGTGAAGCCGATGGTGCGCACCACGTCCGTCTTGGTCACGTTGACGGTGACGGGGGCGCGGCTGCTGAGCGGCTGCCAGCTGCGGTCGATGGCGATGATGTAGAAGAAGTAGGAGGAGCTGTCGTCCAGCAGCAGGTTGTTGCGCACGTACACCACGCCGTCGATGGTCACCCCGAAGTAGGTCAGCGCCAGCGGGTAGTTCTCGTCGATGATGTAGTCGAAGAAGGCGTTGTTGGTGTCCTTGTTGTACGGCTCGTTGTCGTCGGCATCGATGGCCGTCACCGTGAAGAGCGGACGCCCCACGGCCCACGTGTCCGAGATGGCGGCGCCGTAGCGGATGGCGGTGAAGGTGGGGCGGTGGATGTTGCGGATGATGTTCACCGTCAGCGTGGCGCGCGCCGACTTGGGCGGGATGGCGCTGTCCGAAGCCTCCACGGTCAGGAAAAACACGTCCGGGACTCTGGCCTGTGACAGCTGCTGGGCCAGGATGATCTCGCCCGAGGTGGGGGTGGCCAGGAAGAACTGCACGGCCTGGGGCGCCACGTTGAACTGCGGGTTGGGGTAGGTGACGCTGACGATGCTGTACACCAGCCGCCCGCTCGGAGTGTTGGCCGGGTCCGCGTCTGTCGCCAGCATCTGCTGCACCACCGAGCGCACGGGCAAGTACTCCGACACCGTGATGTTGTACGAGTCCTGGTCGAAGATCGGAGTGTTGGGGTTGCGGCGCACGTTGACGATCACCTTGGCCAGGGCGTTCCTGGGAGAGGCGCCTTGCACCGGGGAGTCCACGGCTTCGATGTCCATGGTGTAGACCACTGTGCTGTCGAGCAGCAGCGAGTTCCTCACGCGCACGATGCCCGTGCCGGCGTCCACGTCGAAGTAGATGGAGGCGGGCACTGAGCTCAGCATGGAGAAGGTGATGCGGTCCTGAGGGGTAAAACACACACACGAGCAAGTTAGTTTTTAGTGTGTGAAATTGAGCGCTCGATTAGCTACAAGCTTCTGGAGCAAACACACAGCTAACATGATCGTGGTGTTGCTATCCGTGTCGTATAGCTGAGACAGCATCAGTAAACTAGCAAACAAATATAAAGAAGAAAGAAAGCATGTGATTCACGCAGTTAAGCCTATGCATGTGAAGCCTTTGCATGTAAAGTCTATACAGGTAAAGCCTATACAGGTAAAGCCTTTGCATGTGGATACTATGCAGGTAAACACTATACATGTAGACACTATGCAGGTAAACACTATACATGTAGACACTATGCAGGTAAACACTATACATGTAGACACTATGCAGGTAAACACTAACATGTAACACTATGCAGGTAAACACTATACATGTAGACACTATGCAGGTAAACACTATACATGTAGACACTATGCAGGTAAACACTATGCAGGTAAAGCCTATGCAGGTAGACACCACCACCACCATCACCACCACCACCACACGCACACACCCCCAACTCACCACCCCTCCCAACAACACAAAACCCAAAATGCACGCCCGTGACGCAACTCACCCCATCGGCATCAGAAGCGGTGACACGGACCAGAGACTGCGTGACGCCGATCGTTTCATCCACGGTAACGTTGTAGACGGACTGGGAGAACACGGGTCCGTTACGGTTGCGCACCACCGTTACCCGAACACGAATGAAGGATGAGCGACGTACCACGCCGTTGTCTGTGGCAACCACGTACAGCTGCAAGAGAGAGAGAGAAAACACTGAACACTGAAATGATGTATTATTGTACTGTGGCCTTTGGTTTGGCCACAGTACATTTTAAAGGGAAGAAAAAAAGTGAAGAAAATGAAATATAACCTCACGCAATCGTTGAGTGAGTGAGTGAGTGAGTGAGTGAGTGAGTAGAGAGAGAGAGAGAGAGAGAGAGAGAGAGAGAGAGAGAGAGAGAGAGAGAGAGAGAGAGAGAGAGAGAGAGAGAGAGAGAGAGAGAGAGAGACCTTTCTTTATATCAAAAAACCGTTGGTTGCAGAATGTTTATATTCATAGTGGTAAGTGAATTATGTTCTAGAGCGCAAAGCCTGGGTAAGTAAGTATGGAGGGCAAGCTGTTACCCATGCAGCAGACCCTCCCCTCTCCACGTCGCTGGAAAGGTCCATTTGAAAGGCAATCGCTGATACGCATGGTTCCAGTGCCATCGCAGGAGCCGCTAGAACATTAGCTAAAGCATATACAGCCCCAAACCGCCCTGGGGACTCCAACTCACCAATTTTTCCTCAGGGATGGTGTCTTAACACGACACCTATGTGCATGCTTTTTTAAATTAAAATTTTGTTGTCATCCGCTCCTACACAATGACCTGCTCTTTCAAAAAGTGGAACGGGTTTTTAACGTGTGCGCAAGATGTTCTGCATGCATTTGCACACGGGGCCTCGGTTTATAGTCTCATCCGAATGTTTACTTTATTATCTCATAAACAAGAGAAATTCAAGCACGTTACAAGGACATAATCATATTGTAACAGAGTGGACATATTTGATGTCCCATCTCTTGCACAAACCTCGGGATAACGGTACAGCCAGACAGTTTAGAAAGGGACCTCTAAAATAGAGGCTGCACAAATACTACATTTCACCACGAAGTCGAAGTGTGTCCAACAGAGGGGTTTCGACCACTATACCCAAGGAAACTAGAGCATCGACAATTCACAGGTGGGGTTTCTGTTACCACCCCATCACAATATAATTAGCCGCCGCTGTAGTCTAGTGGTTAGGGCGTTGGACTCGTAATCTAAAGGTTGCGGGTTCGATCCCAGCTTTCGGCTATGGCGTTGTGCCCTTGGAAAAGGCACTTTACGGCTATTTTCTCACCCCACCCAGGTGTAAAAGGGGTACCAACCTTGTGTTGGGGGTTAACCCTGCGATAGACTGGCGTCCTATCCAGGGGGGAGTCTATGACTCAGTCGCTTAACGCCACAGAAACCGGGTTAAGCACCGGCCTGATGAGCCTTAGGCTCGGGACAGACTTTAACTTAACTAACAATATAATAAATATGTAAAACAAAAAGAGTGAAGAGGTGCACACTGGCTGCTCACCACATAGAGGACGGGCATGTTGGTGTCATCGCTCAGACGTGTGGACACGGCCAGAGCTCCGCTTGTAGGGTTGATGTAGAAGTACTGGTTCACGTAGGTCGGCTCCGACTTCTCGCCGTCGATGTTGTAGGTGATAGCACCGTTTGCGCCCTGGGTAACAACACACAAGAATATATCAATCTTTATAATGATAAATAAAAAAGTAAAAATAAATATATCAACAATGATAATATGTGGAATTTATATAGCGCTAAATCTTGTAAAGCAAACCAATCAAAGCGCTTGCATTCAAATCAGTCACGCGCATGCAACCGCTCATAAATAAAATTAACAAATCATATGTTTACACACACACACACACACACACACACACACACACACACACACACACACACACACACACACACACAGATTAAATGATAAAAAGATTCTTCTTCTCTCTGTACCCCTCCTCTCCCTCCCCTCTCTCCTCCCTCCCCCCCCCTCCCTCCCCCCTCTCTCTCTTTCTAAGGCCCGGAGAAAAAAAAAGTATGTGCATGCTTATTCTGTTACCCTTGGAAAATAATCAGATCATCATTCATTCCATCCATCCATCCATCCATCCATCCATTCCATTCATCATCATTCTCATCTCATTCATCCATTCCATTCATTCATCATCATTCCTTCTTCCTTCCTTCAATAAATCATTCAATCATTCATTGATTCATTGTTTGATTGATTCATCCATCCTCATCCATCCACCCATCCTTACCATCCATCCATCCATTCATTCATCTAAGCATCCACACACACATCATCACACACAACACACACACACACACACACACACACACACACACACACACACACACACACAGGACTCACCGAGTCAGGGTCTGTGGCGTTGACCTTGAGGAAGGCAACTCCCAGAGGCTGGTC
>CM060318.1:10956615-10959115 GCA_030674155.1 Stramonita haemastoma
ACAAATACATAAACAAATAAATAAACAAACAAATAAACAAACAAACAAACACCTTCACCTCTTTCTACCCCCCCCCACTCCAAACATTTTCAACACTACAACTCAAAAACCAAAAGCTCACTCACTTCCCTAAACTCGGAAATCTCCGCTAGGACATTAACTTAACCACAACATCATCAACACTCTCACTCACCGTGGTGTCAGAGTCCGTGGCATCCACCTTGAGAACGCTGGAACCCACGGCCTCAAAGTCGTAGACGGAGGCCGAGTAGGAGCCCTGCCCGAAGACAGGAGGGAAGAGGTTTCGCAGGACGTTGATCTTGACCAGCTCACTGACCACGATGTCCGGATTGCCCGTGTCTCGTGCCGTCACCAGAAGCTGTGGGAGGGGGTTACACAAGAGTGATGGGGTTTAATAAGACTGTGTGGGGTGAATTTTTGGGTATTTTTCTTTCTATGGTTTTTTTTTGTGAATTGTTTGGTAACTTGTAGCATACACTTACGGTTCCTATTCTTGCGAGTAAGAAAGACTGTGTGGAATGAATTTTTTTCTCTATGATTTGATTTTTTTTAACTGTTTGGTAACTTAGTCGCTTTAACCTACGGTGCTATCTCTGAGAGAAAAAAGACTTGTATGGAATTATTTTTTTTCTCTATGATTTAAAAAAAAACTGTTTGGTAACTAATCGTTTAAACCTACGGTACCATCAGTGAAAGAAATGAGACTGCTGGAATTAAATCTTTTTTTCTATGATTTGTTTTTTTTAATCGTTTGGTAACTTAGTCGCTTAAAACTGCGGTTTCATTCCTGCAAGTAAGAAGACTGCGTGGGATGAATTTTTTTCTCTGATTCGGTTTGGTAACTTAGTCACCAAACCTACAGTACCATCTCTGAGAGAAAGAAGACTGCTGGAATTAATTCTTTTCTTTTTTTTCTCTGACTTGGTTTTTAAACTGTTTGATAACCGGTAGTTACACATTCTACCTTGTTCTTTACCTTGCTATCACATTGATAAGTTTGTGTCATCCTTAGTCTCTATGAAAGTTAAGCGTCAGAAGAATGAAAATTAAAACCATAATTATATGAGTGGTTATCCATAATCCTTGAAAATTCTCTCTCTCTCTCTCTCTCTCGATACCATTTCATTATTATATAATTATTCTTCGAACATGTCAATGTATTGTGGCCCAAAGCTAAAGTACATTAAAATATTTGAGTTCTTGAGTTTCTCTCTCTCTCTCTCTCTCTCTCTCTCTCTCTCTCTCTCTCTCTCTCTCTCCTCTCTCTCTCTCTCTCTCTCTCTCTCTCCCCACCCACCCTCCCTCCCCCATTCTCCCTCCCACTCTCCCTCCTCACCTCTCCCTCTACATCCCCTCTCCCTCTACATCCCCTCTCCCACCCCCCCATCCATCCTCCCCCTCATCTCTCCCTCCTCACTCTTCTCTCTAATAAAGCTTACAGTGTAGGAGGCGAAGACTTGCGGGTTGAAGGTGAGGGATCGCTGCAGGCTGATGGCTCCCGTGTTCTCGTTCAGGGTGAAGTACGTCAGCCCGGGCTGGAAGCCCTCCAGGCGGTATCGGATGTTGCCCTGTGGGGTCAGAAAATTAATGAATTAAATAATCACAGTTTTAGAGATGTGTTATCATCAAAGGTGCGGCTGATACAGAGAGTTTGGCGAGTATTTCTTAGGATATATTATGCATAGAGGTGTGTGTGTGCGTGGATGCAAGCACACCACACACATGCACATATTCTCACACGCGCGCACGCGCTCACACACCGATGCATATACTCACACGCGCTCATACACACGCGCTCACACATACGCTTCTCTCTCTCTCTCACACACACACACGCACAACACACACTACACACACACACACACACTCATCACACACTCATACACACACACACTCTTTCTCTAACTCTCTCTCACACACATACGCACATGTATATACACCTTCCCCCCTATCTTTCAACAACACACACACACACACACACACACAACACACAACACACACACACACACACACTCACACTGACAACACACACACAACACACACACACCTCCACCTCTCACACCCACACCACACACCACACCTCCCCCCCCACCAACCCCCTCCCAACCCCCTACCACCCCAACCCCCCACCCCCAACACCCCCTCACACCCCCTCCCACCACCCCAACCCCCCTCCCCCACCCACCAACCCCCCCCACACCCCACCCCCATCCCACACACCTCACCCCAACCCCACCCCACCCCAACCCCCCCACCCACCCTCACCAACCCCCCACCCAACCTACCCTAAGATCGGGATCGATGGCGAGGACCGTGAGGACGGTGGTGTTGACAGCCTGGGTGAGCGGCACGGGCACCTCGTAGGGGGTGTTCTGGAACACGGGGGGCCCGCTGTCCCGCAGCACGTTGATCACCACCGTGGCCCGCATCTGCTTCTGGATGGCCGAGGCTCTGTCGTCCACGGCTTGGATGTCGAACT
>CM060318.1:10961615-10971615 GCA_030674155.1 Stramonita haemastoma
GCAAAGAAGAAGAAGAAAGAAGAAGAATGCAAAGAAGAATGCAAGAAGAATGCAAAGAAGAATGCAAAGAAGAAGAAGAAGAATGCAAAGAAGAATGCAAAGAAGAAGAAGAAGAATGCAAAGAAGAAGAATGAGAAGAAGAAGAATGCAAAGAAGAAGAATGCAAAGAAGAATGCAAAGGAGAAGAAGAAGAAGAAGAAGAAGAAGAAGAAGAAGAAGAAGAAGAAGAAGAAGAATGCGAAAAATATAAAGAAGAAAAAGATTTTTATTTTATTAAAAAAACAACACCCAACAAACTCACAGTGTAGGTCTGTCTGCCATCTCCATCAGACAGCAGGCTGTTTCTCAGGACAATCTCTCCGGTCTGTTCATTGATCTCAAAGAAACTCTGCACTGGGAAGATGCCCACGAGCTCATAGCGGATCACACCCTGAAACACGCGTGGAACACACATAGAGATCAGATTCATGATTCAATGTGTGGTGGTTTTTGCTGTTGTTTGTTTTCTTTTCGTGTCTGTGGGTTCAGAAAGTGGATAGGATAATTTTGGTGTTGCGTGCGTGCGTGCGTGCGTGCGTGCGGTGTGTGTGTGTGGGTGTGTGTGTGTGTGTTGTGTTTTGTGTGTGAGCGTCTTTATGTGTGTGTGCGCACATACAAGAAGACACGCATGCTGGCGTCCATATATGTATGTACAAACATATACACACAGATACACCATGATCATCTCTACACTTGCAAAGACTAAGCACACATACACATACACACACACACACACACACACACACACACACACACACACACACACACACACAACACACACACACACCACACACACACACACACACACTCACCCTCCCACTCTTTCCCCTTGTCCTCCCCCCTCCTCTCACCAACCCAACCACCAAACTCCTTACCCCTCAACCTTCCCCACCCCCTCCTCCCTCCCCCTCCTCCACCCCTCCCTCATTCCTCTTTACCCTCTCCCACTTCTGGTCTACTACTGTATAGGCCTATTTTTTTCCCTGGCTTTTTTTACGACAAAAATTTTGCCGGGCACCAACCCTCTTGTTGCTGTGGGTTCTTTTATCTCCTCCCTACCAATAGTCCAGTACTGGTACGATTAAAAAAATCGGAAGATAGGAACTAATTGCAACAGTTACTTTTTTCTGTAAATTGTTAGAGTTTATAGCTCTAGACAGTACAGACCTCCAGGTCGGCGTCAGTGGCGGTGGCGGTGTAGACAGTGGCGTCCACGGCCTGGCCCTCATCAGGGTGACGGAGCTGGGCAGGTTGCTGAAGAGCGGCGTGAACAGGTCACGCAGCACAGTCACGATCACAGAGGCCGAGGCGAACTGCTGGTTGTTCTGGGCGTTGTCGCGCGCCGTCACCGTGATCTGTGTGGGTGACGTGATTAGTGTAGGGTATTGTGTGTAGAGGTAGAGGTAGATGTGTGTGTGTGTGTATACACATGGAGGGATTTAGAGATATGGACAGACACCACACATCATTGACAAGCACACAAGTAGGCAGACAGACAGACAGACAGGTAGACAGACAGACACACGCACACAACACACACGCGGAACCTTTCCTCCCTTCATATTGAAAATCATTACAATAGGCTAATAGACTAAGTATTCTGATAAAAAAAAAGAAGTTCAAAAGTATTAACCACTAATTCATAATTGAAAAGACAAAAACAAACCCGAACAAGTTACGAACGAGCACACAAGACACGTTAGTTGATCCAAACAAAGTTTTTATTCAATCAATGAATTGAACAGTTCACAAGCACGACAGAAAAAAACCAAAACGAAACAAGATTAACAGTCGCTACAGCTACCCTACAACTTTGCCATCACAAATACTCCAAAGAAAAACATGATACTCTTACGAGATATAGCTGAAGAGAAACAACAACACCAACAACATTATCAACAACATCACAAAGTCTCACAAAAAGTTTGACAACTCGTGCCAGCTATATATAGTAGCGGGAGGGAGTACTTACCGTGTACTCTGTGGTTCGTCTGAGGTCGTTCTGCAGAGACTGTCTGACACTGACCAGACAGGTGGTGGGGTCAATGTCGAAGTACTGCTGGGCATCAGCATCCCCGGTGATCTGGCAGGTCACCGTGTTCTGCACCACAGAGAGTAGAGAAACAGATCAGTACTGGAAATGTTACCACCTCCCTCCATACCTCCCCGGCCCCCAGAAAACAAACAAACAAAAAAACCCCAACCAAAACTGGATGAAACTCGATGTAATGTTCTATACATGAACAGATGACTAAAGACATTCAAAAAACCTTAACATTCTTACTCTGACATGTCCACAGAGAGTCAAAAACAGATCAGTATAAGATATGTTGCCCCCCAAAAAAAAAGCTGGATGAAAATTCGGTGTGATATTCTGTCACAGAAGAATTGGTGACTTAAAGACATTTCAAAAACGGCAACATTCTGACTCTGAGATGTTATCATTTTATATATATATATATAAGAGCTAAGAAAGAGAGAGAGGGAGAGGGAGGAGAGAGGGAGGAGAGAGAGAGAGAGAGAGAGAGAGAGAGAGAGAGAGAGAGAGAGAGAGAGAGAGAGAGAGAGAGAGAGAGAAGAGAAGAGAGACGAGGCAAGGCAAGGCAAAGCAAGGCAAATTCTTTTATTCGAGGATAATAGATAAGCACTCTTGTGCTTTTTTACATCCAGTCCCAGAGAGAGAGATAGAAATAATATATATATATATATTATAAATATATAATATATTATATATATAAATATATATAGAGAGAGAGAGAGAGAGAGAGAGAGAGAGAGAGAGAGAGAGAGAGAGAGAGAGAGAGAGAGGAGAGAGAGAGAGAGAGAGAGAGAGAGAGAGAGAGAGAGAGAGAGTGTCTTTATCACCAAGTAGTGAATGGACATTAAACAAAACACACACACAAACACGCACAACCACCCACCCACCACCCACACACACACACGCTTTTCGTAGATAGGCGATCGTGTGCCGGTGGAACAGATGACATTTACAAAACTGCATACACACGGACTGGATGTAAAAACCACACGAGTGCTTATCTATTTTCCTCGATATAAAAGATTAAAATTAAAAAAACACACAACACCAACCCCCCCTACACCCAACCCACACAAACCCCCCCCCCCCCCACCCACACACACAACCCCCCACAAAACCCACACCACAACAACACTGACTGCATAACTATACATGTATGTATACACTTACACCATCAGGATCGGTGACGTTCAGCTTTTCGATGTAGGTGCCCACCACGATGTCCTCTCTGACGGTCTTGCGGTACACGGTAGGGAAGAAGATGGGTCGGTTCAGGTTGCGTAGCACATTGATGAACACCTCTGCCGTGGACGACAGGTAGCTGGCTGCAGTGTCGTAGGCACGGACACGGAGCTGTGGATATAGATATCAGAGTTTTGTGTCAGAAATCTATCTATCTATCTATCTATCTATCTATCTATCTATCTATCTATCTATCTATCTATCTATCTATCTATCTATCTATTGTACATATATATAATAAAATATTATATAATATACACAATTTATACAATGTACAACCAATGAATTATCTGACACTGATCTGATTAAAAATCAGAATTTCTGTGTCACAAATTGTATACAATGTCACGGAGCTGTGTATAGATCAGAGTTTTGTGTAAGACATTGTGTAGAATGGAGCTGTTTTGTTGGGATGTTTTTTGTCCTGAAATGATGATACAACGCTGTGGTTAAAAGTGGGTATTTTTTTAGTCAGAAATTGTATATAATGTAGCGGTTGGGATGTTTGTAGATTGTACTGAAATGATGATACAGAGCTGTGCTTAAACGTGGGTATTCTTTAAAGTCAGAAATTGTATATAATGTACCAGTTGGAATGTTCATAATTATTGAAATGATTATACAGAGCTGTGCTTAAAAGTAGATTTTTTATGTGTCACAAATTGTACAGAACGGAGCTGTTGGGATGATTGCGCTGAAATCGTTAAAAAGGTAAAGGTAAAGGTGTCCCATAACCTATAATATAGGTTATGATATAGGTTATGGTCGTAGGGGAGCAAGGCATTAGAGACCTCAGCTTCTCTATATTGATGGCAGGGCCCATCTCCTCTCCCTCGATGCTTTACCTTACCTGACCCTAAAGAGGGCAGGTACCCATTTACAGCTGGGTGAACTGGGGGATTGTACTGAAGCCAAGGCAGGCAAACGGTCACTTATCCACTTGCTAATCACGCCCAACGTTGCTTAACATTGGCTTGGGGAAAGCGAGTCCTCTGACCACTGAGCTATCCCATCCCCCGATACAAACTTACACTTTTTTTGCAATAAATTTATCCCCCCCTAAAAAAAAAATCATAGAAAATAAGATTTAAAATTTGCTCAAGGGTGTAAGATATCTAATACTTCATTACTCTTTCACATTATCCTATTTTTCACACAAAATCTGTACAAAAACCCCAGGTAAGGTAAGCCGGGGACAAAGGGAAATAAGACGTACAGTGTAGGAAGCCAGGCGAAGGTTGTCGGCCCTCAAGTCTTGCACCACGCGCACTTCACCAGTCACGTTGTTCACATCGAAGAAGCTGGGAGCCGGGTAATCACCGATCACCTCGTAGTAGATGCGGCCCTGAAAATTAATCAGTGACACGTTACACGTTAGTTAACGGTTGTAGCCATCAATCACTTCATCGTAAGATGCCGCCCTGAAATCAGTTACACGTTACACGTTAGTTAATGGTGTAGCCATCAATCACTTCATAGTAAGATGCGGCCCTGAAATCAGTTACATGTTACAGATACGATCTTCCAGTCAGCTTTAGTATTTTATATAATGCTCGTGGGGTTATTTGCCCCTCAAACATATCATTTGTGCATTAACTTTTCCAAACTTTCGTTCTGATAAACCATTCTTCATCTTTACACACACACACACACACACACACACACACACACACACACACACACACACACACACACACACACACACACACACACACTCTCTCTCTTTCTTTCATAAAAGAATAAATCAAAATCAAATCATCTTTGCTTTTTGGCTTTTCTCCTGTTTTAGTAGGGTCTCTTCTTTCTTCTTCTTCTATTCCCTAATCAGGGCAAGGGCCGGATGGAAAAAAACGTATGTAAATGCTAAGTCTGTTACCCATGAAAAATAAAGATTATTCAATTCAAATTCAATTCAATTCAATTCAATTCAATTCAATTCATTCTTCTCTCTCTCTCTCTCTCTCTCTCTCTCCTCTCTCTCTCTCTCTCTCTCTCTCTCTCTCTCTCTCTCTCCCCCTCCCTCTCTCTCTCCCCCCCCTCTATCCCTCCTTCCCCCCTCTCCCCCCTAACTCACCACCAGGTTGGAGCGGGTAGCGCTGACGGTGAGCAGTGAGGAAGCGACGTTGACGTTCTCGGGTACAGTGGTGGAGTACCTGGCGTTCTCCGTGAAGACGGGTACGGTGGTGTCCCGGAGACCCCAACCAGCAGGGTGGCCTGAGTCACCTGGGGTGTGGGGAACCCGTTGTCCGACACCGTCACTGTGCACTGTACACACAGAGAGAGTCAAAAGTTTTTAGTCAAAGTCAAGATTTAATTGTATTCTAATGGACATTGGTAAGCAAAATTTCTTTTTTTCATAAGCCATCTATCTAGCAAAAGAGAGAGAGAGAGAGAGAGAGAGAGAGAGAGAGAGAGAGAGAGAGAGAGAGAGAGAGAGAGAGAGAGAGAGAGAGAGAGAGAGGAGGGAGAGAGAGAGAGAGGAGAGAGAAGAGAAAGAGAGAGAGATGAGATGAAAGATGAGAGTAGGGAGATGAGAGAGAGAGAGAGAGAGAGAGAGAGAGAGAAGAAGAAGAAAGAAAGTTTGCATGTGTTGAGATTTGCTAGGTTCTCTACAAAATCCTTTGCAGGGTAAAGTAAGGTTCATGTGGTATAGTTGTGAGTGAATTGGGGGGTTAAACCAGCCAAAAATTGAAGAGAGACGATGAGAGAGAAAGACAGGTGAGGGGGTGTTGGGTTGGGATTTTTTTCATGAAAGGGAGGCGGAGGAGAGCGATGAGAAGGCACAAATTTCTGGGATTTTTTATTATTACATATATATATATTTTTTATTAGCACTCAGCTTCAAAGAAAATGAAAGTTATGAAACTTAAATGATAGACAACTGACTGAAAGCAAACATGGTTTTAAAAAATGCTAATGTGTTCTTTGTTCAATTTTTACAGGACAACATTACTATTCTTATTTTCCAAAAACTTTGACATTAATTAACGTTCTTATAACTCACTTATGCCCTGACGTGAACTGAAGACCAAAAAAAAAAAAAATTAACGACAAAAGGAAGAAAAGATAACTCACAGTGAAGAGCTGTTCAGGGGCGGTAAGCAGGAGCTCCTTAAGGAAGACAACTCCAGTGTCGGCAGCGATGTAGAAGACCTCCTGGCAACGAGCGTCGTTGGTGATGGTGTACGTCAGCCGATCCTGCAACAACAATTATAAAGTCTTGAAGTCACTGTGCACTGACAACGATAACAACAACAAACAACAACAAGAACAGCAACAAAAACAAAAAAAAACCCACCTCCACCACCACCACTTCTACTGACCACCACCGAAATAATCTAACAAAACCCCATCAATTGAAGACATGAAAAAATATTCATAGTCAACTAAAAATTCGCATCCTCCCTCCTCACAACAACAACAACAAAAAACCCCAAACCGACCCCCCCCCCCCCAAAGCAACAAAGAAACCATTTTTCTGCTTGATTATTTTGTATCTATATGCATTTGCAGCAGATGTTATTTTCAACGTGAGTGACATATATCATATCAGCTGCTAAACAAAATTTAAATGCTTTTCATTTGGAGCGTGCTACAAGCTCGTAGGCTCCTTCTTGCTGACACTGTTTACGAGCATACTAGCCCCATTTTTTCCTGAATAAACATTTCTTTAAACCAACAAAGCCCCCCCCCCTCCCCCCCTTAAAAAATCTAAACAAAACATCAGAGACCGCCCCCCCCCCCCCACGAAACCCCCCCAAACCAAACCAAACCAAACAAAAAAACAACCCAAAACAACGACAGTGACGTCACCACAACAAAACACAAACCACACAACACAAACAAAAAACAAACAGCAACAAGCTTTTAACCACTCGGCTGTATATAAGCATAGCAAGTTCCGTCAGCGACCCCCTCCCCCCCTGTCTCCCCACCCCCACCCCCCGTCTCTGCAAAGTACAACGACAATTACACCACACAAACAACAAACAACGAGAGTCTTTTAACCAATTGAAAGTATAAGCATAGCAAGTGTCTGTCAGCACCTCCCCCCCACCCCCCGTCTCTGCAAAGCACAACGACAATTACACCACACAACACAAACAAACAACAACAGCAACAGCCTTTCAACAACTCGACAGTATAAGCATAGCAAGTGTCTGTCAGCGCACCCCCGTCTCTGTAAAGCACAACGACAATTACAACAAACAAACAGACAGACAAACAGCAACAGTCTTCCAACCAGTATCCGCCAGCACCCTCCACCGAACCCCTAACCCCCCCCCCCCAAGTCCCCCCCCCCACCCCCCCACCCCTTCACCCCCCCATCCCCCCCCCACCCACCACCACCCCCCCAAAAAAAAACTGACCTGGTCAGCATCGGTGGCGGTGACGGCCAGGATCTGGGCTCCAATGGCCTCACGCTCCGACACCTGCACGGTGTAGGTCTGCTGGGTGAACACGGGCCCGTTGACGTTTCGCCGAATGGTGATCGTCACATCCTCCTCGTCGAACAGCAAGTTGTTGGCGCTGTCCACGGCTCGTACGCGTAGCTGTTTTGGTTGGTTGGGTTGGGGGTGGGGGGGGAGGGGTGTTGAGAGGGGGAGAAGAATGGTTTTGGTTGGTTAGTTAGTTCGTGGTTGTTGATGTGTTTTGTGGAGGAAGAGGGTGTGTGTGTGTTTTGTGTGTGTGTGTGTTTTGTGTGTGTGTTGTGTGTGTGTGTGTGTGTGTGTGTGTGTGTGTGTGTGTGTGTGTGTGTGTGTGTGTGTGTTTTTGTGTGTGTGTGTTTGTATGTGTGTGTGTGTATGTTTGTGTGTGTGTGTCTGTTTGTCTCTGTCTCTCTCTCTGTCTGTCTATCTCTCTTTGTACATAGTATGTGTATGTGTGCACTGTATAAATATAAAATATTAACACATTATTTCTCTGCCTTGCAGCAACCCTTCTAAATATTGAATTAAAAAAAGCGTTCAAGAAGTACTATGCAACAAATTACATGGATAAATGTGTGCATATATCTTTGCGCACACACACACACACCTCTACACACACCTCTCTCTCTCTCTCTACACACACACACACACACACACACACACACACACACACACACACACACACACACACACACACACACACACACACACACCTCTACACACACACACCTCTCTCTACACACACACACATATTGTTTCTCCTTACTACATAACTATTTCACTACCCTGCACAACCCCCCACCCCCTATTGACATGAATTTTTTTTTTTTAAAGTTGTCATAACTGTACATACCACATAGGACATGGAGAGGTCAGTCTTGAGGTTTCCTCTCACAGTGACCACACCGGTGTTGGGGTTGACAGCGAAGAAGGTGGGTGCTGGGGGCACTCCTACCACACTGTACACAATCTGGCCCTGAAAACACACACACGCGCACACACACACACACACGCATGCACGCACACACACACACGCGCGCGCGCGCGCACATACACAATACACACACACACAGATCAACAATTAATGTCAGTGATGAAAAGTGAACAAGTATTATAGGACTGAGAGAGAGAGAGAGAGAGAGAGAGAGAGAGAGAGAGAGAGAGAGAGAGAGAGAGAGAGAGAGAGAGAGAGAGAGAGAGAGAGAGAGAATGGAAACATACCAGCAAAACCCATCATAATAACCCACAAAATAGCAGCACCAACAACACCTCTCCTTTGTGTTAAAGGTAAAGGTGTCCCATAACCTATGTGGTCGTAGGGGAGCGAGGTATCAGAGACCTCAGCTTCTCTAGGGGCCAGCATATTGAGAGCGGTGCCTATCTCCTCTCCCTTGCTGCTTTACCTTCCCTGACCCTAAAGAGGGAAGGTACCCGTTGACAGCTGAGTGAACTGGAGGACTGTACCGAAACCAAGGCGTGCAAACGGTCACCCATCCAAATTGGTAACCACGCTCGATGCTGCTTAACACTGGCTTGGAGGAAAGCGAGCACTCTGACCACTGAGCTATCCCACCCCGATTTAAGCATATCACCAAGTTGGAGGAAAACAAACTAACAACAGTAGCAACAAATGATAACTATGATCTCATTCAGAATCTGACAATCTGGGTTTTTTGGTGTTTATTTTGAGAGGTGGAGAAGAATGGTTTGGTTGGTTAGTTAGTTGGTTGCATGATGTGTTTGTGGAGGAAATGGTGTGTGTGTGTGTGTGTGTGTGTGTGTGTGTGTGTGTGTGTGTGTGTGTGTGTGTGTGTGTGTGTGTGTATGTGATATATATATATATATATATATATGTATATATATATATATATATGTCTGTCTGTCTGTCTGTCTGTCTGTCTGTCTGTCTGTCTGTCTGTCTGTATGAATGTATATATATACCCCCTACCTCCAAGTCCTGGTCGACAGCCCGCACGGTCAGCACAGTGCTGTTGATGGCGGCATTCTCTGTGATGGTGGCCGTGTAAGGCGTGGACACGAACTCGGGAGCGAACTCGTCACGGGTGACCAGCACTGTGACATCAGCCGTGGTCGTACGCGCGGGCCTGCCGCTGTCGGTGGCCAGAACTTGGTACTGTGCAGGGAAAGAGGATGTGTGAGTCAGGTAAAGGTAAAGGTAAGGTAAAGGTGTCCCATAACCTATGTGGTCGAAGGGGAGTGAGGCATCAGAGACCTCAGCTTCTCTAGGGGG
>CM060318.1:10976615-10984115 GCA_030674155.1 Stramonita haemastoma
ATTGGTTGGTCTGTCTATATGTCTGTCTGTCTGTCTGCCCTTTCCCCAGCTCTCGAATTAAACAATTTAATAGATACATGCAAGAATAATCCATAATTATCAGACCATCTTTCCCTTCTCACTTTCATTCGGTACCCCCCACTCACCCACCCCATTGCATACTATCCCACCAAACAAACCTATAAACATCCGATGATGCTTTCAACCCACAGTAATGCCAGATTTACCACCCAAACCCAGAAATAATAATTATGCGATGATGCTACTTCCCTACAGTAATGCCCAGACTACCACCCAAACCCAGAAATAAATAATTATGCGATGATGCTTCTTCCCTACAGTAATGCCCAGACAACCACCCAAACCCAGAAATAAATATGCAATAATGCTTCTTCCTACAGTAATGCCAAGACCACCACCCAAACCCAGGAATGATTCTGACAAGCGCCTCAACAGCACCGGACCACTCCATCATCCACTCACCACGTAGTTCTGGGTCGTGTCCACTTTGAGGTCCACCCGGGGTGAGATGACCCCCGTGGACGTGTTGAGCTGGAAGTAGCTGGGGGCGGGAGCCACACCCACCACGTCGTACAGCAGAACACCCTGGGGGACAGGTGAGGGAGACGTGAGGTTTAGGTGAGCACAGTTTTCAAAACGTATAAGACAGATACACTAGGTGTGTGTGTGCAATTAAACACACACACACATACATACATAGATAATACATACATACATGCATACATGCATGCATGCATGCATGCATGCATGCATGCATACATACAATACATACATACATACATACATACAACATACATACATACATACATACATACATACTACATAAAATACATACATACATACATACATGCATGCATATATTATGCATGCATAATATACATGCATGCATACATACATATACGTACGTACGTACGTACGTACGTACGTACGTACGTACGTACGTACGTACACATACATACATACATACATACATACATACATACATACATACATACATACATACATACATACACACACACACACACACAAACACACTACACACACAAAATCCCCATTCAAACACACACACAGACACAGACACAACAACACACACACACAAAACACACACACACATCCCCATCCCAAAACACACACACATCCCTACCCCATTACCCTCCCCCCCCCACACACCCATTCACCCACCCCCACCCACCCACCTACACACACTTTTCTTCCAACCACCCCCACTACCAAACTTCTCATATCTCCCCCACACACAAACCACCACCATCACCAGACCCACACTCACCTTGAGGTCGGAGTCGAAGGCGGAGACCCTGTAGATGGAGGCCCCCACGGGCGACCTCTCGGACACGGTGAAGCTGTAGGGGGTGCTCTGGAACCTCGGGGGCTGGCTGCGGATCACGTTGATGGTCACGTGGCGTTGGTCAAGCCGAGCGTTGGTCCGCTGGTCACTGGCTTGGACGATGCACTAGAGAGAGAGAGAGTAGGTTTTTTGAAATAGGGTTATTTTTGGTTGTTTTTTTTCCCGTCCTTTAATTACCAATTTGTTCTCATGTTTGTGATTCTTCAGTGTACTCATTTTTTGGTTTGAATATCCTGACTTTGTTTAGTTTTAAATTCACATACGTTTCTGTGAATGATATATTTTTTCTGTTTTTACCCCAACCACATATTGAGGAAAAGTCTATTAGTCTAAGTTAACGACATTTTTCTATATGTTTGTTAAGATGGTGGTAATACATGTGTATATATACAAATCTTTATGGGGCAAGAGTAAGTGAGCGAAAATGCAATTTTTTATATCTATTATGCTTGCATAAAACCACCTGCAATTTCATATCTATCATACTTGCAAACAAAACACACACACACCACACACACACACCACACACACACACACACACACACACACACACACACACACACACACACACACACACTCACTCTCTCTCACTCTCTCTCTCTCTCTCTCTCTCTCTCTCTCTCTTGTTCGTCCGTCGGAGCGACGAGGACCATCCGATCATCCTGGAGGGGGTTGGGAGGTCATATCACACACACACACACACACACACACACACACACACACACACACACACACACACACACACACAGATTATGTGCAGTTTTTCCGTACAGAGGGGAATCACCTACCACGTATTGGTTGGTGGGGTTGGAGAACAGGTTCTTTCTCAGGTTGATGGCGCCTGTGTCAGGAGAGATGTAGAAGTACTCCAGACACTCCCGATGTTCAGCAGGCGGTAAGACGGTATGTCCTGAAACCACGCCGAGGTATTAGCAACATTGAGGGCACAAGTCTCATCTTTTATCAATAGGTTTTTCGATTTGGTTTGGGATTTTTTTTGGGGGGGTCAAAGACTTCTCTGAAAGACTATTTCATATATTAGTTCTATTTTTTGTTGAGGTAAAAGTAGTCCCCTCCAGAATTTCTGATATCCGGACTGTGGACAGAAGGTCAGAAAGTCATTATCATTCTTCTTCTTTTTCATGTTCTTCTTGTTCTTGTTCTTCTTCGTCTTCTTACTACTACAACTACCACTAGTGTTGTTGTTGTTGTTATTATAATTATTATTATCATTGTTGTTATTATTATTGTTGTTGTCAATGTTGTCGATCTTCTTCTTCTTCTTCTTCTTCTCTTCTCATCTTATCATTTTTTTTCATTATCATTTTATATCATCATCATTCATCATCATCATTCATCATCATCATCATCATCACAATGCGCATCATTATCATCATTATTGTTGTCGTTATTATCATTATTATTATCATTATCGTCATCATCATCATCATTATAATCATCATCATCATTATTATCATTATTGTAATCACATCATCATCATCATCATCATCATCATCGTTGTCGTTATTCTTCTTCTTATCATAATACTATTTATATTACTACTCACCCCATCCAGATCCACGGCACTGACCACCAGCAGCTGTGCCCCAGCGGGCTCGTACTCTGCCACGTTCTGCACATAGCTGCCCCGCAGGAACTGCGGGCTGCTGGGGTTCCTGATCACCGTGATGATCACGTTGGCCACCACGATGTTGTTCGGGTAGAACGTGTCGAAGGCCTCCACGCGGAGCTGCCAGAGGGAGAGGGAGAGAAAGGATGATGTTAATATCGTTGAATGTTGCTAATCGAGTAGGAATGGTTTTTTCGGTTAAGTGGGCTACGCGTGCGCGCACACACACACACACACACACACGTGCACACACACGCACACACCACACACACACACACACGCACCCCCACACACACACACACACACACACACACACACACACACACACACACACACACACCACGCGCGCGCGCGCTCAAACACACACACACATACACACACACAGACACACACACACCCCTACCCCCCACAAAACACACTCAACTCCCCCCACCACCACCCCTACCCCTCCTCCCCCTACTCCCTCCTCCCCCTCCTCACCACCCCACACTAAGATGCCCCCCCCCCCCCTTATCACAACAATACAGCAACAGTACTTACTCACAGTGTAGGTGATGAGACTGTCCTGGGTGAGGGGGTTCCTGACGAACACACCGCCGTTGAGAATCGATGAGAAGAACGCCAGAGCGACCTCGCCCACAGCTCGTAGGAGATGCGATTCTGCAAGCAGGCAACAGTAGATTGAGATTAAAAAACCTGAGATGCGTCTGCAAGCAAGCACATTATTATGAGTTATAAAAGACATTGAGATGCGATTCTGCAATCAAGCAACATTATATATTATGAGTTATTTAAGAAAAACAAATTCATCTGAGATGCGATTCTGCAAGCAAGCAACATTACAATTATGAGTTATTTAAGAAAACAAGTTCATTTGAGATGCGATTCTGCAATCAAGCAACATAATTACATTATGTATATAAGTTACTTTTTAGTTGTTTTTTTTTAAAATTTCATCCGAGATGCGATTTTGCAATCCAAGCAACCCCCCCCCCCCCTCCAAACTTTCCAACCAGACACAACCCCCCCACACCCCTCCCTTCCCCCCCTCCCCCGCTCTTTCCAAACTCTATCCACACCAAACAAAAAAAATCCCAACAAAACAACAGCACTGACCTGCAGATCGCGGTCAGAGCTGGTGACGGAGATGATGGGCAGGAGGCTTGACCTGGGAGTTCTCTGGGATGGTGACCCGGTACTCCTGCAGGCTGAAGACCGGGGCGAACTGGTCCCGGATGATGTCGATCTGCACTGAGGCCGTGTCCAGACGCTCCGGGTAAGACTGGTCCCGTGCCCTCACCACAAACTGTCAACACACACACACACACGTTATGCCAAGCGTGCGTGTGCGCACACGTACAGACAGAGACACAGGCAGACAGACACAGACACCATGCAAAGTACATTACACCATGCCAAGCGCGCGCACGCACACACACACACACACACACACACACACACACACACACACACACACACGTACACACACACACGATTATCATGACTTAAAAACACATAGAGACAGAGACAGAGACAGACACAGACACAGACACACACACTATCATTATCACTTAAAACACACTAACAACAGACAGACAGACAGACAGACAGACAGACAACAACACACACACTACACACACACACAACACACACACACACACTCACCACTCACACACACACACACACACTACACACACACACACACACCACACCACACTCCACCCCCAACACAACACACCTCCTCCCCCCCCATCCACCCTCCCACCCAACACCCCCCTCCCCCCCCCACCACAACACCCCAACATACCGTGTACTGGCTCTGACTGCTGGTCCTGAGGTCGTTACGCACGAAGATGACACCAGAGCTGGGGTTGAGGTAGAAGAAATCTGAAGCGCTGGTACCAGCCAGGGAAGTGCTGTCGATCTCATACACCGGCACATCCTGCAAACCACAGTCCAACACTAGAACTAAGAATAGTTACTTCACCATTCTCTATCCCGACAGTTGTTTAGGTCTTGTAAGCAATCCGGTTATTGATGGCATCACGGAATATCATTTTGTTTTGGATAGTATGGCATTAAAAAAAAAGGCGCACGCAGCACGCCACACACACAACACACACACACACACACACACACAACACAACACACTACACACACCACACACACACACCAACTAACACCCTCCTCACACACACACCACCCTCACCCCCCCCCCAACACCACACACCCCCCACCCCACCACCCAACACACCCCAACCACCCCCAACCCACCCCCCTCCACCCACCAACCCACACACCCCCACCCCCCCCACCACCCACCACCCCACCACCCCTCACACCACCCCTTCCCCCACTCCCCACCCCCCACCCACCCCCCTCCCCACACACCCCCACCACCACCACCCCACACCACCCCCAACCCCCCCCCACCTCCCCCCAACCCCCACCCCCACACACTTACACCATCGGCATCCACGGCGGAGATCTGCAGGACGCTGGTGCCCAGGGCCACAGACTCTGGGATGGTGGTGGTGTAGAAGTTCTGCCCGAACACCGGGGGGCTGGGGTTGCGGATGACGTCAATCAGCACGTTCTCCTCCACCTTCACCTCCGGGGCGCAACACCTCGTAAGCCTCCACGCGAAGCTGGAAAGAGAGATTTGAGACAGGTCAGATTAAGTCAGGTTAAGTTAAGTGAGAAACGCTTTAATGATCCTATGAAGAAGAAACGACAATACCTGTCAGTATGTCAAACACACCACACACACACACACACACCACACACACCACACACACACAACACCACACAACACACCACACACAAACACACACACGCGCGCACACAAACACACCACACAGACCTTGTACCCCCACCTTTCCCTCCCCCATCCCCCAAACACCACGCATTACACGCACACACACACACACCTACACTCACACCCCACCTATCCCATCCCCCCACCACCCACCACCCCCACCACCACCACACCACCACCCACCACACCACCACCACCACCAACAACAGGAGGAGGCAGAGGCAAACAGCCAAGCATCAGATCCTACATACCACGTAGAGGAGACAGGCGTACCACCACCACCACCCCCACCACCACCACCCCCACCACCACCACCACCACCACCACACAAAAACATCAACAACACCAACAGGAGGCAGAGGCAAACAGCCAAGTGTCAGATCCTACATACCACGTAGAGGAGAGAAGCGTAGATGTCAGTGGCAAAGCCCTGAGTCAGCGTGATGTCTCCAGTCACTGAGTTCAGGCTGAAGTACAGGGTGCCCGGGAAATAGCCAGCCAGGTTGTACCGCACAGGGCTCTGAAACATCAACACCAACATCAATGGGCCTGAAAGATCAGCATCAATGGGCATGAGGCATCAACATCAATGTGCCTGAAGCATTAAAAGTCAACATCAATGTGCCTAAGGCATCAAGATCAACATCAACATGTTTGACGCACCAGCATCAAGATCAATATCAATGTGCCTGAGGCATCAGCATCTAGATCAACATCAATATGCCTGTATCTTTACATCATTAAAAAAATGAAGTCGCTATTAATATAATTATAGTCTGAAATGAATGAACGAATATTTTAGTAATGCAAGGATGAAGAGTTAAGGCCAAGCCTTGTCTTACATAATATATGAATCTGTCCTTGTCCCAAAACTACCAAAGAATGTAATTCTGCCAAAGGAAGAAAAAGGAAAGAAAGCAGACACATATAATTTCCAGAAAGGGGTGGATACTATTTCTACTGGAAGACCCCCCAGCATCCCCTGGTTAACACAGAGGCGTAGAAAAAGACAAGACGGAACTCTTAGCGCAACACTTCTTCAAAGTTGGGCCGGGATACTACAATACTAACAGACCCATCTCTCCTTCCCCCTCCTACCACACACCAGCTAGCATTCCCCACACGAATGTGTGTGTGTGTGCGTGCGTGCGTGCGCGCGTGCGTGCGTGCGTGCGTGCTGTGTGTGTGTGTTGGGGGGGGGGGAGTTGGAGGCTGGGACGAGGGTGTGTACTCACCGCTCCGTCAGGGTCACGGCGGAGACGCGGTAGATGGTGCTGTTGATGGCGCGGTTGACGTCCACGCTGGTGCGGTAGGGGGTGTTCTGGAAGACGGGCGGGTTATCCGTGATGCGCGTGATGATGACGCGCACGCTGGCCAGGTTGCTGCGCCCTCGGTTATCCTCGGCTCTCACCGTCAGCTGAAAGAGGAAAAACATACAGGGTATGGGTGATTGTTTTGAACAGGGTGGAGGGTTTGTGGTTACTTAGTGGGGGTGGGGGGGTAGGTGGGGGTGGGGTGGGGGTAGGGTGGGGTGTGTGTGTGTGCGTGCGTGTGTGCGCGCATGCAGGCAGAATGCATACACATGCACACACACACAACCCTCCACCCAAAACCCCACAACCTGCCCCCATTCACCGATCCCCACCCATCCAATACCCCCCACAG
>CM060318.1:10986615-10989115 GCA_030674155.1 Stramonita haemastoma
AAATAAAAACAAATAACAATCAAAATCAACAAATAAAACGCCCTAACATACCCCAGCATCCCTGTCGACAGCGGTGACGGCCTGTACCAGGTCTCCCAGCGGGATCTGTTCGGACACGGTGACCTGGTAGGTGGCGGAGGGCTGGAACACCGGGCCGTTCTCGTTCCGCACCACCTCGATCGTCACGTCAGCAGTGGCCCGCGTGCTGGCGTAGGCGTTGTCGTAAGCCACCACCGTCAGCTGCAGCGAGGAGAAGAGGAGGGGGTGAGTGGATGGATGGTTGATTGGTGATGGGTGGGTGATGGAGGATGGTGGATGTTGTGTTGTGTTGTGTTGTGTTATGGTCTGTCTGTCTGTCTGTCTGTCTGTCTGTCTGTCTGTCTGTCTGTCTTTCCTGTCTGTCTGTCTCTTTCTCTCTCTTTCTCTCTCTCTCTCTCGCACCCCCCCCTCCCACCAACCCCCACCCCCACCCCACCCCCCCCCACCACAAACACACTCACACACATACTGAAAAGACAAAAAAAAAGACTATTTACAATGCAAATCACACACACACACATACACACACAACACACACACACACACACACACATTTCTTATATTTCTGTTATTTCTATTGCATAACCAAGTTTCCTTATGGGCTGGGTTTTGTTTGTTTGTTTGTTTGTATTTGTTGGGTTTTTTTTTAGGGTGGAGGGTGACACATGTTTTTTGAGGGGGGGGGGGGGGTTGTGGGTTTTTTTTGTTTTTGTTTTTTTTTGTTGGGTTTTTTTTCGTCTAATATCACTAAGAGTGAACAGACGTAAAATTGAAGACAACAACAACAACACACACACACACACAACACACCCTACTCCCCCCACCCACACACACCCCAACCACACGGACCCCCACCCCCACCAACGACCCACCCTCCACCCATACAACAACAAACTAAGCAACTACTACTCACAGTGTAGGAGGCTCTGAGCAGAGCATCATTCTTGAGGTCGGTGATGACAGTGATGGCTCCGCTCACTGGGTTCACCGCAAAGAAGCTGGTGGCTGGGTACACCCCGATAGCTTCGTAACGGATCTCACCCTGAATAACACACACACACATACACAAAACTGCATACACACAGGAACTAGACGTAAAAAAAAAAGCATATGAGTGCTTATTTAATTATCCTCGATATAAAAAATAAACAAACAAATAAATGAATAAACAAATAGATTAATTAATGAATAAATAAATAAATGAATAAGTAAATAATTAAAGGATAAAGAAATAAAGGAAAAAGCCAACAAAATAAGTTAAACTCGGGACTTTCCCAACTCTTCCAGTAGTCAAAGACAAAACTGGACTTACCACCAGATCGGAATCTTGAGCAAAGACATTGAAGATGCTACTACTCACGATATTCAACGTGTGCCATCTAAGATATAAAAAAAATCCCCACAAAACAAACAAACAAACAAAAACCCCAACAACAAACGTTAAACTCAAGACTTGGAACTCTCTCACAGAACTCTTCCAGAAGTCGAAAACTAAACTAGACCTACCACCATATCGGATTCTTGAGCAAAGACATTGAAATTGGCACTGCTCACGATATTCAACGTGTACCATCTAAGATATAAAAAAAACCCCAACAAACAAACACCCACCCCCAAAAAAAACAAACAACCCCAACAACAAACGTTTAACTCAAGACTTGGAACTCTCACCCAACTCTTCCAGTAGTCGAAGACAAAAACCACACTCACCACCAGGTCGGAATCCTGAGCGAAGACATTGAAGATGCTGCTGCTGACGGCCCGAGTCTCGGTGATCTGGGTGAAGTAGGGCGTGTTGACGAAGAAGGGAACAGCGTTATCCTGGATACCGTGATGATCACCTGGGTGGTGGCCGTACGCTCTGGGATGCGCTGGTCGGACGCGGTCACCAGAAGCTAGGGAGATAAGAGAGAGAGGTGGGTGAAAGTTTGTTTTTGTGAGTGTGTGAGGAGAAGGGTTGGGGTAGGGGAAGGAATGGGGTGGGTTTTTTAGTGTGTGGTGTGTGTGTGTGTGGGGGGGGGGGGGGGGGGGGGGGGTGTAGTGTGTGTGTGGGGGGGTGTAAGTGTGTGTGTGTGTGTGTGTGTGTGTGTTGTGTTGTGTTGTGTTGTGTTGATGTGTGTTGTGTTGTGTTGTGTTGTATTGTGTTGTATTGTGTTGTATTGTTTCGTATTGTATTGTGTTGTATTGTGTTGTTTGTTGTGTTGTGTTGTGTTGTGTGTATGTACGTGTGTGTTGTTTTTGGTATTTGTCTGTGTACATCTCTCTCACTCTCTATTCCATTCCTCGGCTACACCCCTGAGTGCATACGCGACAGCTTTTAAAAAAATATCCCTCACCACCATTAAAGTAGCCAAAGTCAGACTTCAGAGGAGGACACACCTGTACATAGGTATAAACACAGAAGGTAAGAGAGAGAAACTCACGGTGAATCTGGAGATGCTGTTGGAGGTGAGGAGCTGGC
>CM060318.1:10994115-11004115 GCA_030674155.1 Stramonita haemastoma
CGTTGTTGAACACTCAGAGAGTAATAGTTTATTGTTGTTGTTGTCTGTGATATGAGAGTAATAGTTTATTGTTGTTGTTGTCTGTGATATGAGAGTAATAGTTTATTGTTGTTGTTGTCTGTGATATGAGAGTAATAGTTTATTGTTGTTGTTGTCTGTGATATGAGCGAAAGTGTATTGCGCTGCGCTGCCATTTTAAGCGCCTGACAAGTCAGACCCAGCGCATCTGACATCGACGTGATGTGATGAGTACATCTATAATAAATAGTGTCAAGAACGAAAGTGTGTGTGTGTGTGTGTGTGTGTGGCTTTTGTGTGTGTGTGTGTGTGTGTGTGTGTGTGCGTGTGCGTGTGCGCGCGCGCGTGTGTGCGCGTGCATGTGCATGCGTACCTGCCTACCTACTTGCTTGCCCGCGTGCATGTACGTGCGCACGCGCGCGCGCGCAATAAATACTATCACGTTAAACTATAGACGAAGCTTGGCGCCTGCAGTACTGACCTTGTAGAGAGAAGCCCGGAGACTGTCGCTAAGCAGACTGCTGCTGGTGGAGATGACACCGGTCACCGCATCCACGCTGAAGAAGCTCTGGGTGGGGTAGTCACCGATCAGCTCGTAGCGGATGCTTTCCTGTGGACAAACAAGCCAAGTCACAGTTAGTGGAGAGCTTATGATAATAATCAAAATCACAGTGGAAATATTCCAGTTTGTGACAACGAACTAAACAAAGAAGTTTGGTCTCATGCGGCTCGTTGCTGGTTTTCCAGGCAAATTGCAGTGTTTTTTAAATTAAAAGGTAGAACCCCAAACAAAAAAAAACCCACCCCAAATCTCTATTTTGTCGCATGGAAAAACGAATAAACAAATGTAGATTATGCTTGGTTATTCTGTGATAATTCTATGCATTGTGACACAAAAATTAGATTTACTCACTTGGACTGTGCGCATTTGGGTTTAGTATCGCGATCGCTTTATCAATTTCCTTTTTATACTTATTTTCCTTACTTTTCAAAGTAAAAGTTTCACTATAGTGCTTCCACAAATACACAATGCATATTCATACACACATAGCACACACACACACAAACACACGCACAAACACACCACACCACACCACACCACACCACACCACACTACACCACATCATGCACGCAAACACATACGCACTACGCACGCACAACACACACCACACCCACACCACACCCCACCCCCACCACACAACCACACACCCCCACCATCACACACACACACACACACACACACACACCCACTCACACACACACACACACACACACACACACACACACACACACACACCACACACCTCACACACCACACACACTCACACACACACACACACACACACACACACACACCACACCACACACTCCCACACCCCCACCTCACACACACACACTAACACACACACACACCACACACACCACACACACCACACACACACACCACACACACACCACACACACACCACACACACACACAACACACCAACAAACCCACACACCACCCAAACCACACACCACCCCCACAAACCTCACACCACAAATCACGACATGGGTCGAGGTCTCTGGCCTGCACGGTGAGGACGGAGGTGCCTGCGTTGACCAGCTCGTTGATGGCGGTCCTGTAGGGCAGGTTGATGAAGAAGGGCGGGCCCTGGTCCCTGATCACCGTGATGAAGGCCTCCACTGTCGTCCTCTTCTCAGGGTTGCCCGAGTCACTGGCCACGATGATCATCTGCAAACACCAGCGGGATGCTCAGTGGTCAGAGCACTCGCTTCTCCCCCCCTTCAGTTCAACATTAAGTCAGGGGGCAGGATAGCTCAGTGGTCAGAGCGCTCGCTTTCCCCCCAAGTCAAGTTAAGCAGGGGGCGGGATAGCTCAGTGGTCAGAGCACTCGCTTTCCCCCCAAGTTAAGTTAAGCAGCGTCGAGCGTGGGTTACCAGTTGGATGGGTGACCGTTTGCGCGCCTTGGCTTCAGTCAGTTCCCCCAGTTCCCCAGCTGTCAATGGGTACCTGCCCTCTTTAGGGTCAGGGAAGGTAAAGCAGCGAGGGAGAGGAGGAGATGGGCGCCGCCATCAATATACTAGCCCCCTAAAGAAGCTGAGGTCTCTGATGTCTCGCTCCCCCTACGACCGCCTAAGTTATGGGACACCTTTACCTTTTCTCTTAACGTACGGGATAGCACTAGTGGTTAGAGCGTTGCGCTTGGAATCTGGCTGACCCTGGGTTCGAATCCCGTTCAAAAAACTTTTCCCTGGAATTAACATCAGTGCAGACTTCACTCCCCTCCAACCTCCCCCCCCCCCGTCCTAGTCTAGCCTAGTAGTTAGAACGATGTGCTGACCAATTTGACGACCTGGGTTCGATTCTCGTTCGAGGGAATTTTTCCCCTGGAGTTAACATCAGTGCTGACTCCACTCTCTTCACTCAAATTCCTTTGGATGAGACTATAAACCCAGGACCCGTGTGTGAATGCTCGCAGAAAATGTTGCACACCAGTTAAAACCTGTTCTACTTTTGGAAAGAGTTCGGCCATTGTGTGCTGGTGGGAAGAGATGACAGAAATTTTTTACAAAAATCGCACACACACGGAGATTGGATGTAAAAAAGTACATGAGTTCTCACTCCATTGTCCTCGAAATAAAAGAATTAAATAAATAAGTAAAATAAAAGACTTCACTACAATACACTACACTACACACAACCCCATACCATACCACCTACCCCACCACACCCCAACCCCACTCGACCCGACACCACTCCACCCCACACCACACCACACCCCACAGCACCAACACCCCCCCCCCATACCCCCCACACCACACCCCACCTCACACCACACCACCCTCCACACACCACACTCACACCCCACAACACCCCACCAAACCACAACCACAGCCTACGATACCTATCAGTTCTGACTCACTCACCCTGTACTCAGTCTTGGTGTCGGAGGTGAGGGGTCGGCGCACACTGATGAGACCAGTGTCGGCAGACAGGAAGAAGTAGGACAGCGTGTCTGTTTCCCCTGTGGCGGTGTAGACCACACGGTCCTGTGGGGAAAATTGAAATAAATAAATAGATAAATATATATATATATATATATATATATATATATATACAAATATATGTATATATATAGACCACACTATATATATAGTTATATATGTATTTATTCTAAATATATTTATGAAGACCAAACGGTCCTGTTGGGAAAAAATAGAAAAAAAATTACACAAGTATATATACATATAAAACACGGGTGTATATCTATATCCATCTCTATCTCTATCTCTCTCTATATATATACATAGAGAGATAAATAGATAGACAGATAGACAGATAGATAGATAGATAGATAGATAGATAGATAGATAGATAGATAGATAGATAGATAGATATAACTGGTGCAAACGCCTTCAGTGCCTGGGCTTTATCACAGTTCCTGATTAAACCACTGATAGGGGCAACAACAAAGTGAGAGGCTGTATGATCAGTGGCTTTCTTTCCCACTCATGGAATTCCACTTTACAGCTTACTTAGTCTTTAGTGATTGACTATGACTCTCTGTCTAGAAGTCCTGACTTGTACAGTCCTTATGTGCTACAGCCCAGGGGGCTAGTTGGCCTTCGGGGGAACATCTCCAACGCTGACTGTCCTTATGCCCTCTCAGCCGAGAGAGTTGGGATGCACTGTGGGCAAGGCATCGCCACTATGAAACAAATTTCTGCCCAGTTTCTCTGAAACAGCAGCTGCCTCCTCCGCTGTTTTGGAGGTCAGGGTCGGACGTGACACGACGGACAAACAACAATAGGCAAGTAAGGCAAAGAGTGCAGGAAAAAAGGGAAAAAAAGAGAAAAAAAGAAAAAAAGCCCCACTTACTCCATCCTGATCGGTGGCAGTAACCTGCAAGATGCCCACGCCGACCTCGGTGGTTTCGTTGATGGTGGTCGGTAAGGGGTGGCGGAGAACACGGGAGAGAACTCGTTACGGGTCACGGTGATGTCCACGGTCGCTGTCGCCGTCTCCAATGGGTATGCGGTGTCCGCCGCCTGAACTCGTAGCTGTTAGTGGGGGGCAGACAAGAAAAGATTGTAGAACAATTCTGCTTTATGTTTTGGTTCAAACAAAAATCTGTTAAAAGATATGCATTATATATATAAACTCACAAAAGGGCCAACATGTACGTGCACCTGCGTGAATGTATTCTTAATGTTATACACATGAATAATATTATATAATGTTATACATTAATTAAATATACTACCACGCAGGTGTACGTACAATGCACGCGCTTGCAGACACGCATGTGCTCACACACATACAACCAATCAACCAACCAAATAAAGGCTTACTTACACACACACACACACACACACACACACACACACAACACACACACACACACACACACACACCCTGCCCCTCCCTCTTTCCCTACTTTATTCTTCAAAAAAATAAAACAAAGCTTTAAAAACTGAATATAAAAAACTCAAATCGCTATGCATTTTAAACACACCAACAACACCAAAACAAAACAATAGCCAAACACCTGCCCTTTACGATCATTGAGTCAAGCGCTTTGATTTGTGTACTCTACAAGATTCAGCGCTATATAAATCCCATATATTATTAATTATTATATTATTATTATTATTATTATTATTATTATTATTATTATTATTAATCAGGTCTACTCACGGTGTATCTGAAGTTGGCGCGGTCAGTGCGAAGGTTGTTTCTGACGAAGATTCGGCCAGAGGTCTGGTTCACACCGAAATAGAAGGGAGCGATGCTGTCTCCGATGACAGTGTAGACCAGCTGGCCCTATAGGAAAAGAACACAACAAACAAATCTGATGAAAAAAAATTTTCAATTCAGTCCAATCCAATCTACTCTTACTGTCTATAGCTCTGCACTCCACAGAGGCACGAGATACCCTAGTGGTCAGAGTGATACACTCGTCATCTGCTGACCTAGGTTCTAATCTCATCCAAGTGGATTATTCTTCTCTGGAAACATCATTGCCGACTCCACTCCCCACAAAAGTCTCTCGGATGAGATTATAAACTGAGATCCCGTGAGTTTTCCCCAAGCTAAGGTTAAGTAGCATCGAGCTTACACATACACACACGCGCACGCGCGCGTGCGCGCACAACACACACACACACAAACACACACACACACACACACAACACACACACACCCAAACGACACTCCCCCTCCACTATCCCTCTCCCCCCACCGCCAACCCGCAATAACACACAAACAAAACACCACACATACACAACACACACACACACACAACACACACACACACACAACACACACACACACACACACACACACACACACACACACACACACAACACACACACACACACACAACACAAAACACAAACACACAACACACAAACACACAAACACACCACACACACACAACACACACACACACACACACACACCACACACACACCCACAACACTTACAGCCAAGTCGTTGTCTACAGCGGAGACCTGACCGATGAAAGTGGACGCCTGTCTGTTTTCGGAGACGGTCACCACGTAAGGCTCATTGATGAAGGTCGGCAGGAAGCGGTTGCGAATCACGTTGACAATCACCGTGGCGTCCGTGACGCGTTCGTTTAGCCGCTGGTCACGTGCCCGCACCGTCATCTGTGACGTCAGGGTGGAAAAGTATGACGTCAGTATGTTGAGAATTATGTTTGAGGGTTTTTTTTTTTTGTTTTTTTTTTTTTTTTTTTTTTGGGGGGGGGGGGAGGTTGTTAGAAAGTGGAAGAAATTGGGTTTTGGGTCTGTGTGTGTGGGTTAGGTAGCTGAGATTTGTTAAATTTTGTGTTTCACATTTGTTTGTATGCGTGTTTTTTTGTGTAGGGTGTGTTTGTGAATTTTTCATTTCATATTTTCTGTTGTCTTCTTGAAGTTTGTATTCCTGATGTTTTTCTTCCTGTTTTTTTTCCATGTGTGAATTTTTGTTGTATGTGGAAATGTAAAAAGGCACTATGTCTGCATAAGCAACAATACAAATTCAACAATGAGTGGGGCACGAAATATAAGCTGTAGCTTTATGTCTTCCCCTTGCATTATTGCTGTCTGCTTATGATATAATTACACTGAATAAACAATGTTTATCTTTCTTTATTTTATTTTACACCACTTTACATCACAGCAAATTTCTCTGAGCGAAATTCGGGCTGCTCTCCCCGGGGGAGAGAGAGCTGCGTCGCCACAAGTGCAGCGCCTACCCATTTTTTTTTCTTCTCTTTTTCCTGTCTGCAATTGTATTGTTAACAATGCTTACACCAAACAACAAACAAATAAGAGGTTGAGATGCAGTGGGTACTAACAGTGAACTGAGGGTCTCTGGCTGTGTCATCGGTGAGGGGTCGCCTGAGGTAGATGGATCCAGTCTGCTCTATGATGTAGAAGTAGTTCAGAGCCTTGTCCGAGTTGGCCGATCCAGAGGACAGCAGGGAGAATCGAAACCGAGTCCTGAAAAAAACAAGAAGTGTGGTATGAAATAAAGATGTAGAAGTGTATTGATGGTGTGGTATGAAGTAAAGATGTAGAAGTGTATTGATGGTGTGGTATGAAGTAAAGATGTAGAAGTGTATTGATGGTGTGGTATGAAGTAAAGATGTAGAAGTGTATTGACGGTGTGGTATGAATAAAGATGTAGAAGTGTATTGACGGTGTGGTATGAAGTAAAGATTAGAAGTGTATTGAGGTGTGGTATGAAGTAAAGATGTAGAAGTGTATTGACGGTGTGGTATGAAGTAAAGATGTAGAAGTGTATTGACGGTGTGGTATGAAGTAAAGATGTAGAAGTGTATTGATGGTGTGGTATGAAGTAAAGATGTAGAAGTGTATTGATGGTGTGGTATGAAGTAAAGATGTAGAAGTGTATTGATGGTGTGGTATGAAGTAAAGATGTAGAAGTGTATTGATGGTGTGGTATGAAGTAAAGATGTAGAAGTGTATTGATGGTGTGGTGTGAAGTAAAGATGTAGAAGTGTGGAAAAAAGGTCCTGAAAAATCAGCAGCACACACATGGGTGTAAAGTGGTTTGAACGAGAAAAAAAATGAAAACAATGCTTATTATTCGGAGAAGGAAATGTACACATAGTACTTTACAGCCACAGCGAAGAAAACTAACTACTTGAGGCTGCGTGCGCACCCACGCCACGCACGCACGCACGCACGAACACGCACACACACGCGCTAACCTGTTCATACTGACCCCCACCCCCTTCCCCTCCTTCACCCCCCCCCACACATAAACACACATACATTACAAACAATCCCTCCCCATCCCCAACCCTTCCCTCACATCTCTCCACCCCCCCAAAAAAAAAACAAACAACCCCAAAACCCAACCCACTCAACCAACATTCATCATCAACTCACTTCAAATTCAATTAAAAAAAAATTCAAATTCAAAATACTTTATTATCCCTGAGAAATTTTAGTGGGTAACGAGCCATATATAAGAGCAAAACAAAACCCACGTAAAAAATAATCAATATAGCACAACAGAGGTTTTGAACATCAGCACGCACCCATCACAGTATAAAGAGCACCCCAGCACACACACAACACACACACACACACACACACACACACACACACACACACACACACACACACACACACACACACACACACACACACACACACACACAACACACCACACACACACCTAGCCTAGTCTGTGATGTCTGCACTCACCCCATCAGCGTCAGAGGCGGTCACTTGTTCCACCACCGCGCCCAGGGCGTAAGTCTCCGCGATGGTCACCTCGTAACCGCCCGCGTAACACAGGGGCGCTGGGGTTTCGACTGACCACAATGTCCACCGTCGCCGTCGCCGTTTTGGCCGGAGAGGCGCTGTCGAAGGCCACCACACGAAGCTGCGGACACAACAAGTTGGGGGTTGAAAATTATCATCGATTTCAATTCAATTGCGTTTTTTTATTATTAAAAATATTGGGTGGGGAAGTATATTTAACGTTCCTGTTAAAGATCACATTAACAACTGGTAAAGGTTTATTGTATTCTTGTGGAATTCATAATTAATAATAGTAATATTTATATAAATTGGAGGCTGATTAGCGCGAATTCCCCAAAATTGAGTAGCCCAAATGAATGTAGCTAGCCGCATTCCGACTTCAGGGATGTATGCTGGATATGGCTATACACTTCTTCTTCTTCTTCTTCTTCTTCTTCTTCTTCTTCTTCTTCTCCTCTTCCTTCTCCTTTCTTCTCCTTCTTTTGTCATTCTCGACGTCATACACTCAAGATAAGCAACTATCGTCTGTCAAATAACGAAAATGCATTACTTGCGTTAAGCGCCTCACAAGTAAGGACAGGCCTAGCGCATCTAAACTTCGGCGTGGGAGAGAATTGTTATCTTTTTAAGTCTTTCGGGGGGGGGGGGGGGGGGGGGGGGGAGGAAGCGAATGGATAAAGAAGGAAGGAAGGCAGAAAATCGCAAGAAAAGGTGACAGGAAGAAGAGAAAAAAAGAAGAAAAGAGAAACAATAGAGAGGGGAAAAATGGAAAATCCTAGTTACAGCAAGTAGGGATGCTGTTTATACTAACTAGGCACCAGGCATCACTACACGTAGAGCAACAACCACTTAGTCAAGAGTCTATATTTAGGCACCTCTTCATTTACAAAGTCAAGCGTGGTCAGTTCCTGCTATAATTAGCACCCAGCTGGCCCCATCTGGGCTGGGATAGGATGCCATAATTAGCAGCTGGGAGGAGCTGAAAGTGGGGGAAACATGACAGCTTGGGTGGGGGTGGGGCAGGGGGAAGATGACAGATGATTCTAGTCTTTACCTTGTAGTTCTCTGCGATGTCGTCCCTCAGGTTGTTGCGGACAGTGACGACACCTGTGTCAGACTCCACGCCGAAGTAGAAGGAGGCCTGGAAATCTCCAATGACGGAGTACACGATGGCTCCCTGCAAACAGACACACACACACAGTGCAGGTCTGGGGTTGTACAGAGTGTTGGTCACGTTGTGGCTGTTTGGTGGGTTGATCACAATAATAATAATAAATAATAATAATATAATAAAAATACAAAACATCAACAATATACCAAAAACATCACCAAAATAAAACAGCCCACCCCCCTTCAAAAAAAAAACACACCCACACACACAAAAAAACTCAAACAAACCAAACAAAAACACCACCAAAAACAAAACAAAACAAAAAAACCCAACCCAAACCAAACCAAACCAAAAACACCACCAAAACAAAACAGCCCCTCCGAAAAAACCCAAACAAGCAAAAAAACAAACAAACCAAACCAAACCAGACCAAAACCACCATCAACCACCCTCTCCCCCACTGAAAAAACCCCAAAACCTACAAAAAACCAAACAAACCCCAAACCCAAACTAAACCAAAAACACCATCAAAACAAAACAAAAACAAAAAACTAACGAACCCCCCAAACGAAACCAAGCCAAATCGGAAACACCACCACACAAACCCCAAATCAAATCAAACCAAAAAACACCACGAACACCCCCCACCCCCAAAAAAAAACCCACACAAAAAACAAACCCTCCCCCAAACACACACATACACACACACACACACACACACACACACACACACACACACACACACACACACACACACCACACACACACACACTCTCTCTCTCTCTCTCACACAGACACACACACACAAACAAACAACACACCAACACAACAACAAAAAACACAACAAAAACCCAACAACAACAACCCCCCCCCCCAACCCATCCTTTATAACAGACCTTGAGGTCGGAATCGACAGCGGTGACCTGGTAGACAGAGGTGCCCAGGGGCACAGTCTCCAGCAGCCCCGTGCTGTAGGGGTGCGCTGGAACACGGGCGGGGCCTCGTCACGTACCACGTTGACGATCACGTTGGTGGTGCCCGTGCGAGCGGGGTTGCTGAGGT
>CM060318.1:11014115-11016615 GCA_030674155.1 Stramonita haemastoma
GTGTGTGTGTGTGTGTGTGTGTGTGTGTGAAAAAGCCATAAACAGAGAGGAATTAACAAAATTAAAAGAAAGACAAAAATGAAAGTGAATTAACTATTTGAGGTAGGTTGCGGTTATTCATTTACTCGATCGATCTGAAGTTGGGGAGTAGTATGTCTGCTTGTTATTATTCTTCTTGTTCTTCTTTGCATTCTTCTTCTCATTTTTTTCCTTCTTTTTGTTCTTAATTCTTCATCATCTTCTTCTTCTTAATTCTTGTTTGTTTGTGTGTATGTGTGTGCACGCGCGCGCGTTCGTGCGAGCGTGCATGCATGTGTGAGTGTGTGTGTGAGTGAGTGTGTGTGTGTGTGTCTTCAATTTTACGTCTGTGTGTGTGAGAGTGTGTGTATGTTTATGAGTGTGAGTGTGTATGTGTGAGTGTGCGCGTGCGTGCATGCGTGTGTGCATGTGTGCAGTATCAGAGAATGAAGATGATAGCCAGAGAAGCATCAGCAGCAGAGGACTGACCCTGTAGAAGGTCAGGCGGGCGTTGTCTGTCCTCAGGTCCCTCAGCACCGTGATGCTGCCTGTGGAGGAATCCACGGAAAAGTAGGTGGGGCCGGGGGCGATACCCAGAAGACGGTACAGCGGCAGCTGATAGACAGAATGATGACAATGGTCATGATAAGGATCATCATGTTCATCAGAAACTAATAAGAATAGTAATGATAGTAATGATAGTAATAATTACTACCACCACCACCAGCACCACCACCGATATCTACACCACCATCATCACCACCACCACCACCACCACCACCACCACCACCACCACCACCACCACCACCACCACCACCACCACCACCAAAGTCACCATCCTTCTCTTCCTCTTTGTCCTCCTCCTCATCACCGCCATCATAAAAACAGCAACAATATATACAAAAAACTACTACAACAAGTAATAATTATTAATAGAACAGATGATATGAATAATAATAATAATAGCAATGATGATAAAGCATCCCTTCTGCATCATGTGAGCTTTCTGACTCTGGTGCTATCAGTTCCTATTTAGTCCAGTTAGAGATTGGGGGGAAAGCATAACTCAAATGCACACACAACGTTAGAAAGCCAACAACAACAAACAAACAAAAACTATCTAATTATCATACTACTCATGAAGCCCCCAGCAAACAGTGAAATGGTTAAATCTGGAATGATGATAAGGAAAAATTCTGAATGGAACGAAAACTTTTTAAAAAATGTGAAGCATACCTAACTTCACAAGCAAGCCAGCAAGCTTGCAACCAACCCATCACCCAACCAACCAACCAATTTACCCATCTATCCATCTACCTACAACTTACCCATCCATCTTTGTATCTACCCACCCACCTACCAACCAACCAATCACCCAACAAAACAACCAGGCAGCCAACCACCCAACCTGCCAACTAACTTTCCAGCCAACCAACCCCCCTCCCCCTCTCGCCCCCTCCCCCCAAAAAACACAAACAAACAACAAAATAAAAAGTAACGCTCCACATGACAATAACGAAATAAAAACAAATTAAAACCAACCCCCACCCCCAAAAAAAATTCCCCCAACAAACAACCCCCCAAAACAAAAGCCTCAAACAGCCCCAAACAAACACCCATCCCCCATTTGCCCCGCCCAAACAGCCTACACTGAATACAAAACATCAAAAAATACACCACCACCACAACTACTACAACTCCCACTACTCACGCCAGGCTGAGCCGAGGCGGTGATGATGGGACTGCCCACAGCCGTGTTCTCCGAGATGACCACTTGGTAGCTGGGGAGGTTGAAGCTGAGCTGTCCGGTCTCACGTAAGATGGTCACCTCCACATACGTGAAATCGCGCTGCACAGGCTCCCCTCCGTCGCTGGCCACGCAGCGGATCTGTGTGTGCACACATCGTCGTCGATATTATTGGGTTTATATAGGTGTGAAGGATGTGGTGTTGATGATGAAGGAGGTAGGTGTGTATTTGTACAGTGTACATGTGCACTGGATGTATGCCTGCATGCATGCATGCGCGTGTGTATGTATGCACGAGCACGTGCACACACAAAACACACCCATGCACGCACATATGTGTATACACACTCTCTCTGTGTCTTTGTGTGTCTGTCTGTCTGTCTATGTCTCTGTCACTGTCTCTGTCTCTTCTGTGTCTCTCTCTCTGTCTCTCTTTCTCTCTCTCTCTCTCTCAGCGGATCTGTGTGCACACATCGTCGTCGATATTATTTGGTTTATAGGTGTGAAGGATGTGGTGTTGATGACGAAGGAGGTAGTGTGTATTTGTACAGTGTACATGTGCACAGGATGTATGCATGCATGCATGCATGCGCGTGTGTATGTATGCACGAGCACGTGCACACACAAAATACACCCATGCACGCACATACGTATATACACACTCTGTCTGTGTCTTTGACTGTCTGTCAGTCTGTCTGTCTGTCTGTCTGTCTGTCTCTCTTTCAGCGGATCTGT
>CM060318.1:11026615-11031615 GCA_030674155.1 Stramonita haemastoma
CAGTTATCACAGACACCCTAACATATATATATAACCTCTGCCTTGATAAGAACTATTTCCCCAATGCCTTCAAATGTTCTAAAGTAATCCCCATCTACAAGTCTGGCGATACTTCTGATCCTTCAAACTATAGGCCCATCTCCATTATACCGATCCTTTCAAAACCACTGGAAAAACATATGAATAAACACTTAGTCCGTCATGCAGAAATCAACAACTTACTTCATCCTAATCAGTCTGGATTTAGAATAAAGCACTCGTGTCATACAGCACTAACCAGTCTTGTAGATAATTGGCTATCAAACATCAATGACAATAAATTTTGTGGAGTATTATTTGTTGATTTCAAAAAAGCATTTGATACAATTGACCACAAACTTCTACTTAAAAAGCTAAACCTGTATAACATTTCTACAAAAACCCTAGGACTACTCGATTCATATCTTACAAATAGGCACCAGTGTGTCTCAATAGCTACATCAACATCCAAACTAAAGCCCATTCATTATGGAGTACCACAGGGATCCATATTGGGCCCTATTCTCTTTTCATTATACATAAATGACCTTCCTCTACATATCAATTCCAAATGTGAACTATTTGCAGATGACACAACCATACATACGAGCCATAATGACATTGACTATCTCACAACTTTATTACAAAAAAGCACTGATGACCTTGTCAAATGGACTGAACTGAACCACATGACTATCCATCCCCAAAAAACAAAATGCATGCTTATCACTACCAGACAAAAGCGACAAAATTTACCACATAAACTATTTCCAATTCACATAAAAAAGGAAGCAATCGAACAGACCTCTCACCACAAAGTTCTAGGAGTGACAATTGATGAAAATCTTAGCTGGTTCTACCACATATCTCACCTATGCAAATACTTGTCCAAAAAAGTCTACCAGTTGATTAAAATTAAACACTTTCTCGATTTTCATTCAAGGAAACTGTTTTTTCAAGCTTATATACAATCCTCAATAGACTATGCTGCAACCCTGTGGGACTCTGCCAGTGCTAATATCATGAAACCATTACTAAGTCTGTATAAACGTGGGCTCAAACTGGTCCTTCTGAAGAAAACAACCTTGCTAGAAGGGGATTATACTCAGTTAAATATCCTTCCCCTACACCAAAGACTAAAATATAACAAAGGCATCATGATGTTTAAGATACTGACAGGAAATGTCCCCACATCCTTAAAAGACAAATTCCCAATGAATCATTCCAGAAATACGGTAAAGCCAAGTGTCCCAATCCCAAGAATAGACTTGTTCAAAACTAGCTTACTATATTCCGGCCCTACGCTATGGAACTCCCTCCCTGACTCAATTAAACAGCATCAATCATTAACAACCTTAAAAAATCACCTACTAATCTACTTGATGAATCAAAAATAACAAACCACACTTCTCCCCTCTCAAACTATCTGCCCTCTCCCTCCTCACTTCTCTCAGATTATGATGATCTTATGACTATAATCATAAGACTAAGTGAGGTGTGTGTGTGTGTGTGTGTGTGTGTGTGTGTGTGTGTGTGTGTGTGTGTGTGTGTGTGTGTGTGTGTGAGTTGGGGTTTTTTTTTGTTCAAAAACTGTGCTTTATGGGACTTATTTTGATAATAGATGGTGGGATTGATGTTTTCAGTCATTTAACCTCATCATATTCTCATGCTTGCTCTTTAATTATTGCGGCTTTTTTTTTTTGTTTGTTTGTTGTTGTTGTTGTTGTTGCTTTGATTGGTTTTTGTTTGTTTTTTTGTACTCAAATCAAATTCTTCATTGATTTTTTTTTTGCTTTGATTGGTTTTTGTTTGATTTTTTGTACTCAAATCAAATTCTTCATTGATTTTTACTTCATATTTTCGTTTCTGAATGAGTGCCTTTTTATAACATTACCTTAATATTGTATCTCTGTCTTATTTCTTACCTGTTGTTGTTGCTCTTTCTCACCCTTTATCAAAATCTTATGTTTTATGGGACATAGTTTGATGATAGATGGTGGTGGATTGATGTTTTCAGTCATCTAACCTCATCATATTCTCATGTTTGATCTATAATCATTGCGCCTTTTTTTTGTTTTGTTTTGTTTTTGTTTGTTTGTTTGTTTGTTTGTTTGTTTGTTTGTTTGTTTGTTTGTTTGTTTGTTTGCTTGTTTGTTTGTTTGTTTATGTTTTGTTTTGTTGTTGTTGTTGTTTGTTTTTTTGTGTTTTTGTTGTTGTTTTTTTTTGGTTTTGTTTCTTTGTTTGCTTGATTATTATTCAAATCAAAATCATCATTGATTCTTCCTTCTTATTTTCGTTTTTGAATGAGTGCCTTTTTTTATAACATTACCTTAATATTGTATCTATGTCTTATTTCTTACCTGTTGTTTGATACTTGGTGTGGTTTGCTCTTGGTAATTGGATCATTATAATTGTTCTTGTTTTAGTTGAGGCTGTCTTTTTATCTTGATGTTATCCCTGAAAGGGGCGGGGACTGGATGTAAAAAAGCACATGACTGCTTATCTATTATCCTCGAATAAAAGAATTTTGCCTTGCCTTGCCTTGCCTTGCCTTGCCTTGCCTTGCCTCTCTCTCTCTCCCCTACCCCTCAACGCACGGACGCCTATTGCTGCCAACAGTGATGAAAATCATTACAACTATTCTGATACCGATTCTGAATAATTTTTTTAAAATTACTGATGATATATAATTATAACAAGGACAACCATATTCACATGATACTAGTGAAGTGTGGACAATCCCTGAAGAGAGAGAGAGAGAGAGAGAGAGGAGAGAGAGAGAGAGAGAGGAGAGAGAGAGAGAGAGAGAGGAGAGAGAGAGAGAGAGAGAGAGAGAGAGAGAGAGAGAGTGTGTGTGTGTGTGTGTGTGTATGTGCATGTGTATGTGCATGCGTGTGTGTATGTGCATGTGTATGTGTATGTGTATGTGTGAGCGTGTGCATGCGTGTGTGTATGTCTGTGCCTGTGTCTGTTTTGTGTGTTGTATGTGTGTATGTATCTGTCTCTCTGTCTTTGTATCTACGCCTGTGTCTTTCCCTGTCTGTGCCTGCCTGTGTAGGTGAAGGGTCCTGGTGGAATAGAGAACTGGGGAGGGGGGAGGGGGTCACAAGGGGAAGCAGTACTACTCACGCGGTAGGTGGTGGTCAGATCGGAGAAGAGTCCAGTCCTCGTGGTCACCTGACCGGTCACAGAGTTGATGGCGAAGTACACAGGAGCGTTGTCGTCACCGATGATGTCGTAAGTCAGTGTACTGAAGCGACCCTGTGTACCACAACACATATACATATGAGTGCTTATTCCGTTATCCTCGGTATAAAAGAATAAATAAATAAATGGATGAATAAATACACATAAATACACACATACACACACATACACGAGTGCTTATTCCATTATCCTCGATATAAAAGAATAAATAAATAAATAAATACACATACACACACAAACACACACGCACGCACACTCGCAAGCACACGTACACACACATACACACACACGTACACACGCACATACACACACCCGTACATACCCGCACACACACACAAACACACACAAGCACGCACACACACACAAGTTTAACAATTTTTTTTTGTTTTCTTCCTCGGCTAGAGGTCCGGGGTTCACCAAAGGTGAGACACGACCGTTTTATCCCACCATGAAGATAGCTACACACACACACACACACACACACACACACACACACACACACGCACATGCACACACACACACACACACACACACACACACACACACACACACACACACACACACGCACATGCACACATGCACATGCACACACACACACACACACACAACCCACCACTCAACCCACAAAACCTAACCACCACCCTACCCCCACCATCCCTTCACCACCACCCACCATCACCACCCCCACCCCACCCCAACCACCCCCCCCACCCCAACCCACCCACCCACCAGCCCCCACCCTTCCCCCTCACCACCACACCACCCAACCACCACCCCCTCACCCCCACCCACCCCTTCCCCCCACTACCACCACCCCAACCCCATCACCCCCCCCCAACCCCAACCCCAACCCCTTTAATTAAAACTCACAGCAGGGTCGTTGTCTACAGCGGATACGTTGAAGACGGAGGTGAACTGGCTGGTGGTCTGGGAGATGGTGATCTCGCGGGGCAGGTTGCTGAAGACGGGGCAGTTGTTGTTGCGGATGACGTTGATGCGCACGGTGGCGAACTGAGGACTCTCCCCTCGGGGCGTGGCCAGGTCGTAGGCTCGCACGCTCAGCTGGAAAAAGGTAGGAGGAGCGAGGGCGTGAGTTGAGTTGTTATGGAGAACATCTTGCGCACACGTTAATTTGAAACATGTTCTTCTTTGACAAAATTTACAATACTGCATACAATATAGGAGATTGAGGTCCTGTGTCTGACTGCACGCAGTACATCATATGCACACGTTAAAACCTGTTCCGCATTGACAAAATTTACGCTACTGCATACACACACACAGGGAACTAAGACTATAAACCGATGTCCCGTGTGCGAACGCACGCAGAACATTTTGTGTACACGTTAAAACCCGTTCCGCTTTTCCAGAAGAGTAGGCCGTTGTGTGTCGGGGGAAGGGGGGACGGATGACAAAAAAGACAAAATTGCATGTACACCTGGACTGGGTATAAGAAAAAAACACATGAGTGCTTATTCCATTATCTTTCAAACAAAAGAAGAAGAACCTAAACAAGAAGAGTTTGCTCTCAGATAACTCACCGAACTAGTCAGTTCATTCTAAATCACCTTTACCATTCCCCCCTAAAAGACACACACACAAACAAGAGATATGCCCTCTAAAGCCTTTAAAAAAAAAACACACGAGTTTTGAACACAAAATAAAGAGAAGAATATAAGACACCTAACCATTTCCACGCAAGCAGAGGTACGCGGTCTAAAACCCTAAAAAAAACACGTTTTATTTTGAGTTTAACACAAAAAAGAGAGTTTTCT
>CM060318.1:11044115-11056615 GCA_030674155.1 Stramonita haemastoma
TTCGTAGCTGCACGAGCGAGGAGTTAAGAGTCAGAGTTAATTTTTGTTTCCAGTGTGTACATTGGGGGACTAGTAGCTCAGTGGTCGGAGCATTTGTTTTTCCCTAAGTTAAGGTTAAGCGGAATCGAGTGTGGTTACCTAGTGGATTCATGACCATTTGTGCACCTTGGCTTGACACAGTGACCTACACATCTATATACTAGTACTATCCATGTATCCATGCATGCATGCATGCATCCATCCATCCATTTATCCACCCATCCATCCACTCATCCATCCACCCATCCATCCATCCATCCACCCATCCATCCATCCATCCATCCATCCATCCATCCATCCACCCACCCACCCACCCACCACCCATCAACCACCTACCCACTTGCCCACCCACCCATCCATCTGTCCTCCAACCCACCCATTCACCCACCCACCACCCATCCATCCATCCACCCACTCACCCATCCACCCACCCACCCACCCATCTACCCACCCAGCCACTCATCCATCCATCCACCAATCCACCCCCCGCCCACCAATCCACCCACCCCTCCCTCCACCCATCCACCAACACACCCACCCACCCACCCACCCACTCATCCATCCACCCATCCACCATCCACCCTTACCGTGAAGCTGTTTTCCGTGGTCTCAGTGAGGGGCCTGACGACAGAAATCTCTCCATTCTCTGGGTTGACATAGAAGAAGCTGGTGCCGTCAAAGGCAGTGACTCCGAAATGGAGTATCGCACTGTGTTCTGGAAAAGGAAAAGGATGAAGAAATGAATTTAAAAGTACATATTTACAGGCATAGAAGAGCAGGAGAGAGACAGAGATGGAGGGAGGGAGAGAGGGAGGGAGAAAGAAAGAGAGAGAGAGAGAGAGAGAGAGAGAGAGAGAGAGAGAGAGAGAGAGAGAGAGAGAGAGAAGAGAGGGGAAGGGAGGGAGGAGAGAGAGAATAGATTACACACTTATATGCACACTCACACACAGACACACACACACACACAACACACACACACACACACACACACACACACACACAGACTCACTCACAACCTTCCCCCCAAACAACAAGACACCACCACCACCAACACAACCACACACACTCCCTAAACACATACACACATGTATGTGCATGTGTGTATGTGTATGTGTGTATGTCTTTAATTTACGAAGACTAAAATTGAAGACATACACACATACACACACGTATCCCCCACCACACACCACCACATCCCCCCCCCCACACACACACACTCTCAGCCCCTTATGCATAAACAACAAACAAACAACCTCCCCCCTACACCATCCACCAAAGAAAGGGTCTACAATGCAGTACCACTTACCCCATCAGCATCATTGGCTCTGACAGAGGCTACAGGAGACACCCAGGCCCTGTTTCTCCGGGATGCTGATCACCTGGCGCAGGTTTTCGAACACGGGCACACTGGGGTTACGGTTGACGCCGATGGTCACGTTGGCGAAGGCGACCTGGCTAGGCCGGGCACTGTCGATAGCTCGGACTCCCAGCTGGAAAATAAGAACCACAAAAATGAAGGAATATGTACAGTGAAGAGGTATTGTAGTTGATAGCTGTATTGGCGAAAGTGTTAAAAACCTTTGCAATTAAGGTTGGAGAGGAAAATGTAGTATCCTATGTACACACACACACACACACACACACACACACACACACACACACACACACACACACACACACACACTCTCTCTCTCTCTATCTCTCTATCTCTATGTCCTCTCTCTCTCTGACATCCACACACACACACACACGAGAAAGAAATTACTGAGAGGGAGGCACAGACAGACAGACAGACAGACAGACAGACAGACAGACTGACAGACAGAAAGACAGCTACAAAGAGAGACACACACACAGAAAAGAAGGAAGAAAACGACAGAAATAGAGAGACAATGACTGACAAAGGACACAGACAAAAAAAACAACCACACAGACCGATAACAACAGACAAATGGACAAAAACACACAGACAAACAAAAACAGACAGACAGACACACACACACACAAATCAGACAGACAGACAGACACACACACACAAATCAGACAGACAGACAGACAGACACACACACACACACCACACACACACACACCACACACACACACACAAAACAGACATGCAGACAGACAAAGACAGACAAAAAACCCAGACAAACAGACAGACAGAGAGAGACAGAGAACTGACCAGGTAAGAGGTGGCCACATCAGTGCCCAGGTCACTGCGGATTGTGATGACACCAGTGCTGGGTTGATGTTGAAGTAGCCAGGGGCAGCGAAGTAACCGCTAATGGAGTACTCAATGTTGCCCTGAAGGAAAAACAACAACAAACCAAAAACATAGATTAAATACTGCTACCTCCAAAATCTCAGCTTCAAAATAGACATAGATGATTGATTTTTTTTCCAAACGTACTGTTGTCAATGAAACCAGAGGCGACAGACGATAGACTGATGGAATATTTCACTTCAACGCGTTTCGCTACTGCACCTTTGCGTGAAGTTATTTCCCTAAAATTTTCACTTCTTACGCCTAGAAGACCCAAAGTTTATATCGAGAGGCACTGTACAACTATGAAAAGACGTGGAATGCACAAAAAACGAACAAATAAGTACTTATCTTTGATAAACAACGCAGATAGCCCCCATTTGCAAAAGGGAAGTAAGTTTGAACGAGGGAGACGTTATTGTTTTTTTGCTGAGGGAGCATCATTTGAAGCTAGGATGAGGGACAAATAGCTACTGGTGTTTTCTGATGATTTTAGCAGCTATATTGTTAGCTTTTTACGATCACCTGTACTACTTTTGTGGCTTAATAGCAATTCGAATCGTTTTTTGTGCAAAATGACTTTTTGCACAGGAACGTTGAACAATTTTAGAGTGCTTTGAGCCATAACATACCTGTAGGCTATAGGCTATCTCAAAAATGAGTTTTGGTAAAAAAAACAATTCTGGGTGATGCTGCTAAGGATGATTATTCCACGAAAGTGTGTGTGTGTGTGTGTGTGTGTGTGTGTGTGTGTGTGTGTGTGTGTGTGTTGTGTGTGTGTGTGTGTGTGTGGTGGTGTTCGTGCCTGCGTGCATGCTGTGTGTGTGTGTGTGAATACTGTGTGTGCGTGCACGTGTGTGGCTATCATCATCATCATCATCATCATCACATCACATCATCATCATCATCATCATCATCATCATCACCACACCACCATCCACCACATCATCATCATCATCAGCAGCAGCAGCAGCATCGTCATCGTCATCATCATCATCATCATCATCATCCTCTTCTCCTCCTCTTCCTCCTCCTCCTCCTCCTCTTGTTGTATGTACAATCTACTCACCACGAGGTCATCGTCAGTGGCGGTGACGCGGTAGATGCTAGCGCCCACGGCAGCGTTGAACCCGACAATGGTGGAGTAAGGCAGGTTGACAAACCGCGGGGCGAAGTTGTCCCGAATGATGGTCACGTCCACAGTGGCCGTGTCTGTCCTCTCCGGGTCCGACTGGTCACTCACCAACACGTCAAACTGCGAAGGAGGCAGAGAGGGTGTACCGTTAGGGACTAAAATCTGTTATTGACCATTAAAGATGGAAATCTGTTTTGGACCAGTATAGACTATAATCTGTTCTGGAGCTTTAGAGACGAAAATCTATTACTATTTTCTATCGTGAAATTGAGAGTTGTATCATTAAGTACCAAAAAGGGATAGTTCAATCTGCAAGTTGTTTGAACAAAATCTGGCCCAGCCCAAAAGTTTTTCTTTCAGTTACTTATGTAAGCCATTGATGTGAGCCGTTCGCCACTTTGTGTAGCGCCACCGTCATTTTGAAAAAAATATGTCTGCAGATGCATTTGTAGCTTTATTAAACTTTGACAGCTTTGCCCCCCCAAAAAAGTTTTTTTCCTTTTTTTCCCCTTTCTTTCTTTTACATCGAGGATAATAGAATAAGCACTCGTGTGCTTTTTTTCCCCATCCAGTCCTCGCGTGTATGCAATTTTGTAAAGCTTGTCATCTGTCCCCACCGGCACACAATGGCCTACTCTAACGAAAAGCGTGAAACAGGTTTTAACGTGTGCGCAAGATGTTCAGCGTGCGTTGGCACACAGGGCTTCGGTTTATAATCTCTAACCCGATGGACTTTTGGGAAGAGTGGAGTCAGCATGGTTTGCAATGATACTCACGGTGTATCGTACGGGAGTCTGACCAAGCAGCAGAGTTCTGAGGGAGATGAGGCCTGTGGCTGGGCCCAGGTAGAAGAAATCCGTCACTCCGGCCTTGGGTACCATGGAGTATTTCAGCACGTCCTGTGTGTATGACAAAGGTGCCTTTCTGTTAGTTTTGTTTACGTGTAATTTACGTGTGTTGTGTTGTGGTGGGGTGTGGTGGGGTGGGTGTAGTGGTGTGTTGTGTTGTGTTGTATGTGTGGTGTGGTGTGGTGTGGTGTGGTGTGGTGTGGTGTGGTGGTGTGTGTGTGTGTGTGTGTGTGTGTGTGTGTGTGTGTGTGGTGTGTGTGTGTGTTGTGTTGTGTTGTGTTGTGTTGTATTGTGTTGTGTTGTGTTGTGGTATGGGTGTGTGTGTGTGTGTGTGTGTGTGTTTATGTGTGTGTTTATGCGTGTGTGTTTATGTGTGTGTGTAGTGTGTGGTGTGTGTGTGTGTGTGTTTGCATGTGTGTGTGTGTGTGTGTACGCCGACTCAGATAAGACAAAGAAAAACACGTAGACAGACAGACAGGTAGGTAGGCAAATAGGCAGAGAGACAGATACACAGACAGATACACACACACACACACACACACACACACACACACACACACACACACACACACACACACACACACACACACACACACACACCACACCCCACGCCGCACCACACATCACTCCACTCCCTATCTCTCTCTCCCTCTCTCTCTCTCTCTCTCTCTCTCTCTCTCTCTCTCTCTCAAAAGGACCTATATAAATTATATGTACCTGGGTATCAGCATCACTAGCCAGAAGCTGCACCACAGAGGAGCCAAGCGAGGTGTACTCGGAGATGGCAGCGGAGTAGATTTCGCGGCTGAAGATGGGTGGATTGTCGTTACGGCGGACATTGATCTCCACGTCAGCAGTGGCTGTCTTGATACCCGCCTGGAAGGTTCGGGTGGCCTCCACACCCAGCTGTCAAACCGTCAGAGAATATGTGTTAATAATGATAAAGATATTCTTTTTTTCTGAGTCAAGTTAATTAAGTCAAGTTGAAAAAGTTAAAGCAAAATTGAATGAGTCAGGTTAAGTCGAATGAGTTAAGTCAAAATAATTCATGTCAAATCAAGTCGAACAAAAATACGTTAGGTTAAGTCAAATAAGTCAAGTCGAATAATTATAAGTTAGGACAAATCGAATAAGTCAAGTCAAGTCAAAAAAGATTTATGTCAAATCAAGTCGAACAAAATATGTTAAGTCAAATAAGTTCAGTCAAGTCAAATCAAGTTAAGTGAGTTAAGTCGAATAAGTTCGATCAAGTGTATCTATCTATCTATCTATCCCGTAGTCTGGCGACCGTGGGGGCACCCTGGAAGACTTGACAACCAGTCCCCTCTTTCTATTCTGCCTTAAGTCAAGTGAGACACAAATAGAAAAATTTAGATAGAACAATAAACACCCAGACATACAGACACACAATCAGCCATCTAGCCAGTCAGTCAACCAGCCACTCAACCAACCACTCAAACAGCCTCTCAACACAGTCAGCCAGTCAGCCAGTCAGATACCCACCAGGTAGCTGGATTTTCTGTTCTTGTCAGAGCGGAGGTCTGTCTTGATGAAGATGGTGCCGGTGGTGGCACTGATGTTGAAGTAGTCAGGACCGTCACTGTAGCCCGTGATGCGGTACGACACCCCGTCCTGCAGCAAATAGGAATCACATACAGTGATGAGGATCATCATCATCATATTGACGATAATAATGATAGTCATCATCATCGTCAGCACCTTCATCATCATCATCATCATCATCATCTTCATCTTCTTCTTCTTCTTCTTTCTTCTTCTTCTTCTTCTTCTTCTTCTTCTTCTTCTTCTTCTTCCTCCTCCTCCTCCTCCTCCTCCTCTCCTCGTCCTCCTCCTCCTCCTCCTCCTCCTCCTCCTCTTCCTCTCCTCCTCTCTCCTCCTCCTCCTCCTCCTCCTCCTCCTCCTCATCATCATCAACATGGGAGCGATAATGCATTGCGCTGCCGTTAAGCGCCGGACAAGTCAGGCCCAGCGCATCCGACTAGGGCGTGGGAGAGAATTGTCTTCTTTAACTCTTTGTGGAAAAAAGCAGGAAAATGAACACAAATTAAAAAAACAACAACAACAACAACAACAAAGAAGTGGCAGGAAGAAAAGGAAAAAGGCAGAAACAAATAAAGGGGTTAAAAAAAAGTAGGAATTCCTAGCACAAATTTCCAGAAGGTAGACATGCTATTTATACTGACATACACCCGGGTATCCCCATAGGGAAGGGAGGAGGGGAGAAATACGAATCTGAATCACACACTCTCACACTCTCTCACAAACAGACAGACAGAAACGCACCTGAGGTTGGGCCACGGCCGAAATGACGAACTGGTTGACCCCCAGGTTCTCTGAGATGTCCACAGTGTAGCGGGGCAGGGTGAAGACCAGGTTCTCCGTGTCGCGGACGATGGTCACCTCCACGAAAGTCTCCGAAAACAGCTGAGGCTGACCCCCGTCCGTCACACGGACACGCAACTGAAAAAGGAAAAGAAGAAAATAAAATTGATTGTTGTGACTATGGTGTTGACGGTACGGTAATGATGATAGTTGTGGTGATGATGGTTGTGGTGGTGATGGTTGCGATGATGATGATTGTGATGATGGTGGTTGTGATGATGCTTATGACGATGATGATGGTTGTGATGATGATTGTGATGATGGTTGTGATGGTGATGGTTGTGATGAGGATGGTTGTAATGATGATTATGACGATGATGATGGTTGTGAGTATGATGGCTGTGAAGAAGAAGAAGAAGAAGAAGAAGAAGAAGAAGAAGAAGAAGAAGAAGAAGAAGAAGAAGAAGAAGAAAATTAGAAGAAGAAGAAGAAGGAGGAGGAGGAGGAGGAGAGGTGGAGGTGGAGGAGGGGAAAGAAAAAGAGAAGAAGAAGAAGAAGAAGAAGAAGAAGAAGAAGAAGAAGAAGAAGAAGAAGAAGAAGAAGAAGAAGAGAAGAGGAGAAGATAATGATGATGACGACGACGATGACGATGACGAAGACGATGATGATGATTATGACACAAACACACTACACCCCCACACACTACACTCCCCCCCCACTCACTACACCCCCCACCCACCCACACACACATACACTACACACCCACACCCACTACACCTACCCACCCACCCACACACACACACACACTACACACTCTCCCCCTACCCCCACCCCCACCCCCCAACCACACACACACACACACACACGAAAGCTCACCCGGTAGCCAGTAACGACAGTGTTTTCCACAGAGCGGAGGAGCGTGATGCGTCCATCCAGAGGGTTGATGAAGAAATAGGTCAGGGAATCACCATCACCCACCAGAGAGAAACTGGAACTCGTTGTTGGGACTCTGCACACCAATCATCATCATCATCATCATCATCATCATCATCATCATCATCATCATCATCATCATCATCATCATCATCATCCATCATCATCACCATCATCATCATCACACAAACCATACAGAAATCTTTCACATGTCAGATTTTTTGTGTTCAACAACAACAACAACAACAAAACAAAAACAAAAATAAAAAATCAAATCCACAACAACAACAACATATCAAATCAACATCAACATCAAAATCAAATAAAAACAACAACAACATAGAATCACAACAACCAACAACATCAAATCAAATCAACAACAACAACACCATCAAATTAAATCAACAACATCGAATCAAATCAACAACATCAAATCAAAACAACAACAACAAACAACAACAACATCAACAATTTTAAAAAAAACGGCTTACATCTGTGTCAGCATCAGTGGCGTTGAGATCGGCAAATGAAAGTGCCGACAGCAGCAGTCTCCGGAATGGTGACTCGTACGTGTGTTGACGTTGATGAAATTGGGACGGAACAAGTTTCGCCGTACCGTGATTCCCACTGTAGCCGTCGCCGTAAGACTTGGGTAGCCGAAGTCCGTAGCCAACAGTCTCAACTGAAAATATCAATAGAAAAGAATTTTGTGAATGTCTAATGGAGACAAAGGCAGCCGGAATAACGTGGGCCGAGCTGAAGAGGATCTCCCAGAACCGAGTCTGTTGGAGGGGGTTGTTGTGGCCCTTTGTTTCCTAAGGGAATTCATAGGCTAAGTCAAGTAAGAATGTCTAATGGATGGATCTCCTCTGAAGTTGGAGTCTGGCCTGCCTATATGGCGAGGATACTTTGAAAACTGTCATACACGCGAACTTCTCATTTAGGGTGAAGTTTCAATGTCACAGTGATTCATCCGATCCCAGGTGGGATGAGTAAAGGAGTCAGAGTGTACATTCTAAGGGTGAGACCTCTAGAGTGTTAAGCTGGGGAACGTACAACGACAATAACAAGATAATCAATGGATCAATCATCAAATCATCAATTTGAAATGTAGGGGTGGAACAGGCAGGGTGGTTTTTGATTGATAAATTGAATAATGTCCAGTATGTCTAACCAACGGATCAATCCATCAAATCATCCCACTAGCGCACATACTCACGCACACACCACACACACAACACACACATCACACACACACACACACACACACACACCCCCCCCCCACACCACACACCAACCCACCCACCCACACCCACCCACCCACCCACCCAGACACACACACCACACACACTACACTCACACCCACAAACACACCCACCCACCAACACCCATCCCCCCACATCCCCCAACCCCCTACCCCCCACACTACTCCCCCTGCCCCCCACCCCCCTCACACACACACACACACACTGACCCTGTAGAAGATACCGGTGTCGGCATTCAGGTTGCTGGTGTTGGCCACACGAATCACGTTGTCATTGCCCAGGGTGAAATAGATGGGGCACTGTCGTCACCGATCACCGACACCGTCACCGTGTTGAAAGGAGCCTGTGCATGGACATCAATCAATCAACATCAATCAATCGATCGATCAATCGATCAATCAATCAAAAAACCAATCAATCAATCAATCAATTAACCAACCTACAAACACACACATTGTCTCAAATACACACACACACACACATACACACGCACGCATTCACCAACACACACGCACATAGGCACGCACCACGCACACACACACACACACACACACACACACACACACACACGCACACACACACATACACGCACGCACGCAAGCACGCATGCACTCACGCATGCACGCACACACACACACACTCACACGCCCGCACACACATACACGCACACACATACGCATATACTATATATCTCTCTCCTTCTCTGTCCCCTCTCTCTCCCCCTCTCCCCCCTCTCCCTCCCTCCCCTCCTCCCTCCCTCCCCCCCTCTCCCCCGCCTTTCCACCCCCTCTCTCTCTCCCCCCTCTCCTCCCCCTTCTCTCTCTCTCTCTCTAGTCTCATCTCTCTCTCTCTCTTCCTCTACCACCCCCCCTCTCTACTCTCTCTAGTCTTTCCTCTCTCTCTCTCTCTCTCTCTCTCTCTCTCTCTCTCTCCTCTCATCTCTCTCTCTCCTCTAGTCTCATCACTCTTTCTCTGTCTCTCTCTCCCTCTCTCTCTCTCCCTCCCTCTCCATCCCCCCTCTCTTCCCCTCTCCCTCACCCCCATCTCCCTCCCTCCCCTCCCCCCTCTCCACCTCTCCACCTCCCTCTCTCCCCTCCTTCCCCCCTCCCCCTCCCCCCCTCTCTCTCCATCCCCCTCCCCCCCTCCCCCCCTCTCTCCCCTCCCTCCGCCCCCCCCCCCTTTCTCTCTCTCCATCTCCTTATCACTCACCACCAGATCAGCATCAGAGACAGTGATGGCGCGGACGCTGGTGCCGCTGGCGGCGGGGGTGGAGATGGTGACGTCGTAGGGGTGCTGAGGAAGATGGGGGGGTTGTTGTTGCGGTTGACCACCACGGTCACAGTGGCCGTGTTGATGGCCGGCCGGGAGGGGAAGCCCAGGTCCCGTGCAGTGATGACCAGCTGTGTGGGGGAAAAAAAGGAAAAGAGAGGTCGAATTTAGTGTGGTGTTTGTGGTAGTGGTTGGTTTGGTTTGGTTTGGTTTGGTTGGTTGGTTGGTTGTGGTTGGTGGTTGGTGGTTGGTGGTGGTGGTGGTTGTGGTGGTTGGTGGTGGTGGGGGTGGTGGTGGTGGTGGTGGTGGGGGTGGTGGGGGTGGTTGTGGTGGTGGTTCTTTTGGGAAGAATGAAAGAAAATGATGGATCGTGACGGTGGTGGTGGTGGTGGTGGTTGTGGTGGTTGTTGTAGTGGTAATGATGGTGATGATAAAAAATATTGTTTAAAAATTGAAAATTTACAACAACAATGATAGTGATTATGATAATAACAATACTAGTAACAACAATAATAAAAATACTACTACTACTACTACTACTACTACTACTACTACTACTACTACTACTACTACTACTACTACTACTACTACTGCAGTAGTGATGATGATGATGATGATTACGATAGTAATGATAATGATGACATTCATTACCATCATCATCTTTCTTTCCCCCCTCTCTCTCTATTTCTTGACGCCCCCCTCTCTCTCTCTCCTCTCTCTCTCTCTCTCTCTCTCTCTCTCTCTCTCTCTCTCTCTCCTCTCTCTCTCTCTCTCTCTCTCTCCTCTCTCCTCCTCCTCTCCCTCTCCTCCCCTCTCTCTCTCTCCCCCTCTCTCTCTCCTCCCCCTCTCTCTCCCCTCTGTCTCTCCACCCCTCTCCCTCCCTCCCTCTCTCCCTCCCTCTTTAGGGTAGCCCACGACACCAAAAAGTAAGATGACTTGCGGTTACCACAATCCCTAAATTGGACAACTCCGCTAGGAACTCTTAATATAACCTCAACAACAACCACAACATCAACATACATACAATAGAATGGTGTGACTTACGTTGTAGTTCTGGACGCGGTCCGTATCCAGGTAGAGAGGCTGGAGCACAGACACCTGGCCTGAGGAGCTGCCCACCTGGAAGTACTCCAGAGCCTTGGTGTTACCCGTCAGCGTGTAGGTCACCACGTTGTTGGGGGCCTAGTAGGGGTGTGGGGTAAAAAAAAAAAGAAGAAGAAATAATATTACAAGGTGGAAATGATGTGCTGATGTCAATCAATACACACACACACACACACACACACACACACACACACCACACACACTCACACACACACACACACACACACACACACACACACACACACACACACACACACACACACACAGTAGGTAGGGAGGTAGTAGTAGGTAGTAGGTAGTAGGTAGGTAGGTAGTAGGTAGGTAGGTAGGTAGGTAGGTAGTAGGGATGTATGTATGTATGTATGTATGTATGTATGTATGTATGTATGTATGTATGTATGTATGTATTATATATATATATATATATATATATATATATGTGTGTGTGTGTGTGTATGTGTGTGTGTGTGTTAGTGTGTGTGTGTTTAGGCTGAGAGTTGTGTCAGAGATGTGCAGAATCATTAAGTAGCAGAGTGAAGGGTATTTTTTGCTGTTGTTGTGGACAAACAAACAAACAAACAAAACCAAACAAAGAAGCCACTCACCGTGACATCACCATCCCGGGCGGTGACCTGCAGGAAGGGGTTGCCCACGGCTCTGTCCTCAGAGATGGAGATGGTGTACACGGTAGGATTGAACTCAGGGGCCACCAGGTTTCGAGTGATGTTGAAGTACACCACTGTCGTATCTGTTCTGGCCGGAACGCCTCCGTCAGCAGCCACCACGCGAACCTGGTTGAGCAAAGAGAACACTTGTTTTCTTCTTCTTTTCTTTGTGGAACATGTAACAGCAACTATAGTTATTTTTCATATAAGCGAAAATTTATTGCACTACTGTAAAAGCGCTGCCGTTAAGCGCCTGACATTTATCATTTATGTTATTCTGTTCTATACTTTTATATCGAGGATAATGGAAAAAGCACATCCTTTGATTCACAAAGCCCTTGTCTGATAAATCAGTTACATCATTCAATGTGAGTCTATAAAATCAAAGTTCCCACCCGTCTTCTTCAACAATCTACCCGGTATGGTAAATGTCATCCCACGTACATCTCCATAAAATCAAACAACCCACAGCCACCCGTCTTCTTCAACCTACCCGGAATACATCATCTCACGTCAGTTTATATAAAATCAAATCCCCAACCCGCCCTCTTCAACATACCCGGTAAATGTCATCCCACATCAATCTATACAAAATCAAAGTCCCCACCCGTTTTCTTCAACAATCCACCCGGTACA
>CM060318.1:11061615-11071615 GCA_030674155.1 Stramonita haemastoma
ACGAAGACTTCAGAGCCGACAGTGAGAGAGTTGTCTATGGAGGCAGTGTAGCTTGGCTGGGTGAACACAGGGGCGTTCAGATTTCGCACAACGTTCACAGTCACAGTGGCAGGGCTAGCCGAGGTCAGCTGGGGCACTCCCGTATCACGTGCGAAAGCGTTGAACTGTGTGTGTATGTGAGAGAAGAGAGAGAATAGTATTGAATTGAAAAAAAAAAAATTTAAAGAGGGTCATGGCATAAGCAAGCATGCTTTTTACAACCAGCCCTCTGGGCATGAAAGAACACAAATGACCAACAAAAAACACCTTCTCAACCAAACAACAAACAATTTCTTTTTCACAGGAAAAGGCAAAAAATCAAACACTGTCAGATGTGAAGCAAATAATTATTACGCGACTACAACTTTAAATACCAGACTGGAGAGTAGAGGGAGGGAGGGAGGGAGGGAGGAAGGAGGGGAGAGAGAGAGAGAGAGAGAGAGAGAGAGAGAGAGAGAGAGAGAGAGAGAGAGAGAGAGAGAGAGAGAGAGAGAGAGAGAGAGAGAGAGAGAGAGAGAGAGAGAGAGAGAGAGAGAGAGAGAGAGAGAGAGAGAGAGAGAGAGAGGAGAGAGAGAGAAGCGACGAGTTTAGTTTATTTTGGAGTTAGGCATGACTTTGTTGTGTGGGTGAATTTAGTTTTATTTTGGATTCAAACAGTAGTTTGTGTTGATATTCTTCTTGTTCTTGTTCTTCTTGTTCTCTTGTTCTTCTTGTTCTTTGTTCTTCTTGTTCTTGTTCTTGTTCTTCTTGTTCTTCTTCTTGTTCTTGTTTTGTTGTTGTTGTTGTTGTTGTTCTTCTTCTTCTTCTTGTGCCAGTTCAGTTTCTTTTTGGATTTTAAGAAAAGTTTTGAGTGAAAATTTGATTTTTAGACGAGCTTAGTTTGTTCTGGATCGAAAAGAAAATTGGATTGAAAACATGCCATGTTGACTAATTCAGGGTGGTTCGGATTTTTAAAAAAAAATCTGGATTAAAAATGTCTGTTTAGACAAGTTTGACTCCGTTAAAAATCGCTTGGTGGACGAGTTCAGTTCATTTGAGTTAAAATATTTAGATTTAGATTCAACATTAGTTTTGTAGACAAATCTGGCTCATTTAGTTTCAAAAATCACCTGATAGACGAGTTAAGTTTATTTGAATTAAGGACATTGCTTGATGGACAAATTTTGTTCATAAGAAAATTAAATAAAATGCTTTGATTAAGAGGACTGGCCACACAACACAGATTCAACTAAAAAAAAACACCACCCAGCTCAATTACAGCAGAGATCAGACACAGACTGTACTCACGGTGTATCTGGGAGTGTCCAGATCATCATTGAGCACAGATTTTCTCAGGTAGATTTCGCCAGTGACTGTGTCGATGAGGAAATACTCCTCTCCCAGAGAGCTGAACACATCGTTGGTGATGAAATACTGAGTCACGTTGTGTGGACGCTGGAAAAAAACAACACACACGCATAATTATACTGTGCATAATGGGAATATATACGGTTGTAGTCAAGATATGTTGAACTCTGTAGCCTAACCGTCTACACACACATAAACTCAGACACAGACACACAGACACAGACACACTACAACACACACTACAACACACTACACACACACACACACACATGTTACAAAGGAATACAGTTATAACACACACACTTTAAGCCAGTAACCGAACATCCCACCCACACCCACACCATCCATCACAACACACACACATCTTGAATGGTAGTCTGGGTGCTAGTCTTTCAGATGAGACGATAAACTGTGGTCCCGTGACCCACATTCCACATTACACTACCTACACTACACATCACACACACACCACACATCACACTACACTACCTACACTACACTACACTACACTACACTACACTACACTACACTACACTACACTACACTACACTACACACACACACACACATCCCCCACACTCACCCCCCCCCACCACACACAACACACTACACCCCCCCCTACGCACACACACACACACACACAGCACCCACCCACCACCCACACACACACACACACACCACACATATACACCCACCCCCACCCACACACACCCACACCCACACCCCAACCCTTCCCTTCACCCCCTCCCCCACCCACCCACACCCACACACACAGAAACAACAACCCGACCCCACCACACCCAGACACCCTAGCAAGACTCACCTTGGTTCGGCATCAGTGGCAGAGACTCGCAGAATGTTGACGCCCAGACTCGGGTTTCCAGGATGGTGGTTTCATAGGAGTTCTGCACGAAAACAGGCTGTGCCAATTCCTGCGCACATTGATGCTGACCAGGGCTGTGGCGCTGCGGGCTGGGGTACCACCATCACGTGCTTCCACTCGCATCTAGAAAAAATAAACCATTTTGTCTCAATAGTTATTTGTTTATTTATTCTTTTATTTTTTTGTTTTGTTATGTTCACACACACATACTACACACACACACACACACACACACACACACACACACACACACACACACACACACACACACACACAACACACACACACACACACACCACACACACACACACACACACACACACACACCACACACACAGCAGCCAGCACACACACACACACACACACACACACACACACACCACACACACACACACAACACACACACACACACACACAAACCACCACCTGACAGCAGAAGCTAAGAGAGGAAGCAAATAAATGAAAGAAATAACCCCCCAAAAAATCATGAACACTGACCCTCTAAAACATATACCTTGTCCGAAGCAAGAACATAAAAACCCAAATCATAATATTATCATGAACACTGACCTTATATCATGAAATTACACTATCATTGAACAAATCCCTGTCCAAACCAATAAAATAAAATTTTAAAAAAAAACAACAACGACCAAAGGTCAAAACAATCCTGCAAACTGACCCTGTAGAAGGTGTTAGTGTCCAGCAGAAGGTTGGAGCTGACGGAGATGACCCGTCACTGGACAGTCCGAAGTAGGTGGTGGCCTGGTCGTCCCCGATAGCTCGCAGAGTGACCACGTTGAACGGCGCCTGGTAGGGACAGACAAGAGAGTATGCATGAATGAATGAATGAAGGAATGAATGAATGAATGCATGTGAGTTTAAATGAATGAATGAATACACGAATGAATGAATGAATACATGAATGAATACATTAATGAATGAATGAATGAATGAATAGATTTTTATATGAAAGGATACTCTCTCTCTCTCTCTCTCTCTCTCTCCTCTCTCTCTCTCTCTCTCTCTCTCCTCTCTCTTCTCACCCTCTTCTCTCTCCTTCTCTCTCTCTCTTTCACACACAACACACACACACACACAACAAACACACACACACACACACACACACACATCCTCTCTCTCTCTCTTTCTCTCTCTCTCTCTCTTCTCTCATCTCTCCCATCTCCTCCCCCACTCACTCTCTCTCTCTCCCCCTCTCTTTCTCTCCCCACCCTCCTCTCTCCATCAGTCTCTCTCCCTCCTCCCACCCTCACTCCTCCTCTCCCCCTCCCTATCCACCCCTCCCTCCCCCCTCCCCACTCCCACTCTCTCCCCTTCCATCTCTCAAAAAACAACAAAAACACCCCAAAACCAACTCACAGTGGAATCAGCATCAGTGGCAGTGACCCTGAAGATGCTGCTTCCCACAGACTGAGACTCGGGGATGTCCACGCTGTAAGGAAGGCTGATGAAGATGGGATCGTTCTGGTTCCTGGTGACGGTGATCTGCACCTGGCATCTACTGTAGCTGTCCGCGAGGGGATGCCTTCGTCTGATGCCGTGATGAACAGCTGTTGTTGTGTGTCCCCGTGGCGAGAGATTTTGTTGATGATGGTGGGTAGAGGGAGAGAAAGTTAGGGTTTGGTTTTAGTATAGGTTTCAGTTTAGTGGTGAAAGGAGGTTTTTGGGGGTGTGGGGTGGTTGTGGGGTGGGTGGGGGGGTTGTTGTGACTGAGTTATGTTGTTTGATGTGTGGTTTTGATTTATTTTTGCTTTTGTTTATTTTAGTTTTTTGTTTTTTTATTTATTCTCTCATTCATTTATTTATTTCTTCATTGATTTATTTTGCTTATTTACTGATATATTTTCTTCTTTCTTTTTGTCTGTCTGTCTGTCTGTCTTCTTCTGTCTTCTTGTCTGTCTTCTTTCTTTCTTCTTTCTTTCTCTTTCTTTCTTTCTTTCTTTTCTTTCTTTCTTTCTTCTTTCTTTTTCTTTCTTTCTTTCTTTTTTCTTTCTTTCTTTTCTTTCTTTCTTTCTTTCTTTCTTTCTTTCTTTTCTTTCTTTCTTTTCTTTCTTTCTTTCTTTCTTTCTTTCTTTCTTTCTTTCTTTCTTTCTTTTTTTTCTTTTTCTTCTTATTTTTATCTTACGTGTCTATTATTCATTTTTCTTGTTTTGTTCATTTATGTCATGGATAATTGGATAAACGTACACGTGCTTTTTTTTTATTTGTTTGGTTTTTCTTTACATCAAGGTATGACAGAATATGCCTGCGTGCGAGAAAGCACGAGCACATGTGTGTGAGGGCAGGTGTATATGAGCAGCATAGTAACATGCGAGCATGCATACATGCACGTAGAAACACAGGTAGGTACGCACGAAACACACACACACACACACACTTACACACGCACACACAAATGCACAACACACACTCTTTTCTCTCTCACTCTCACTTCTCTCTTACATCTCTCTCTCTCTCTCAGACACACCCACACCAAACACACACAGACACATACACACAGACACACAGACATACACACACAACACACAACACACACACACACACACACACACACACACACACACACACACACACACACACACACACACACACAACACACACCGTCTAATATCACTTTAAGTTACAGACGTAAAATCAAAGACACACACACACACACACATCCCCCTTCCTTACCCCCCACACACCCCACTCTCACACCCTCCAACCTCCCTCATCCCCCTCCACACCCTCCCCCCACTCTCCCCACCCACCCCCCCCACCCCACAACCCAACTCAACCCAACCCAACAACCTCACAATCCTCATGACAATTATTACACTGACTGACCTCATAGAAAGTGGCACTGTCGCCTGCAGGCTCGACTCAGGGACACTTCTCCGGTGAAGGAGTTGACATAGAAGAGACTGTCTGCCCCTGTGGTGCCAGACCTGTAGCTGTAGCGAATCACGTTGTTGGGAGCCTGAGGGAAAAAATATGATAATAAGACATACATACATACAGATTGATGAGGTTTGTATTGTGAGGGTAAATGGTTTGTGGTGTGATGGGGTGTTGTGTGGTGTGGTGTTGTGTGTTGTTGTGTGGTGTGGTGGGGTGTTGTGTGATGTTTTGTGTGGTGTGGTGTGATGTTGGCAGTTATGCTATGTTGCAGTTTGTTATGATCTTCCACGTACATACACAGACATGCACGCACAGATGCACAGACACACAGACACATACGCGCACACTCAGACACTTCTCCGTGAAGAGTCATGAAGGCTTCTCCCCTTCCAACCTGTGCGTCATGCGTGTTGTGGATAATATAATAGCATACATATAATGATGGTATTTGGTGCGTATGTGATGTGTGTTGTGTGTGTGTGGTGTGTGGTGTGTGTGGTGTGTGTGTGTGTGATAGTTGTGGTGATGGCGCTGCTGCGTGTGTCTATCTGTGCTCCCTCTGTCTCTGTCTGTCCTGTGTCTATTGATTCTAAGTACACAATCAAAAGTAATCACAAAAAATCCCCCCCACACAACACGCCCCCACCTCACCAACAATACACCACCTCCACCCCCCCATTACCCCATCACCCCCACCACCACACCAACCACACCACCACCCTCCCCACCACCACCCCCTCACCACCCACCTCCCTACACCACCACCCCACCACCACCCCCACCCCACCACCACCCACCACCCCTCCCCTCACCACCCCACCACCCCACCACCCCCCAACCACCCACAACCCACCCAACCAACACACAACAAAAACCAAAACACACAACCCAAACAAACAACCAAACACTCCTCTCCACTCTACTCTCCTCTACAGTAACTCACACTGGTGTCGCTGTCCGTGGCCAGGACCTTGGTGATGACGGTGCCCAGGGGCGTGGTGTCCAGGATGGCCTCGGTGTAGCGGATGGGGTTGAAGACCGGAGGAGCCAGGTTCCTCAGGATGGTCACCGTCAGCAGAGTCGTGTTCGACTTGGGCGAAGGCTGACCGTTGTCCCTCACACGTGCTCTCACCTTGAAAGGATTTGATTTGATTTGTTTTTTTACAAGATATAGCGCTATATCAGTTCCATGTATTATTTTATTTAAGAGAAACGGATGACAAAAGTAGTTGGGTTTTTTTTTTTTTACCAATCTGCCACAGCTATCAGTTTGTCCTCCACTTTCAGCTCCTCTCAGTTGCTAATTAATTAATTAATTAATTAATTAAGCCATCCCAACCCAGCTACCCAGATGGGTCCAGCTGGTGCTAATTATAGCAGGTTCTCCTGGAGTTAACATCAGTGCTGACTCCACTCTCCCCAAAAGTCCTTCGGATGAGACTTTAAACCGAGGCCCCGTGTGCGAACGCACGCAGAACATCTTGTGCACACGTTAAATCCTGTTCCGCTTTTTGTAAGAGTAGACCATTGTGTGCCGGTGGGAACAGATGACATGATTTACAAAAACTGCATACATCCGGGGACTGGATGTAAAAAAGCACTACAGTGCTTATTCCATTATCCTCGATATAAAAGAATAAATCAAATCAATCAAATCAAATCAAAATCAAGGAACTGACCACACTTGAACTAGGTAAAAAGGAAAAGGCGCTCTAAGTTTAGCACAGTTTGACTGAGTATGATGGTTTTGTGCACTGTGGCTTGCTTGTACACGGAGACTTGGATGTTAAAAGAAAAAAAAACTTTAGACAAAAAATAAATAAATAAATAAAAGAATTTGACTTGACTTGACTTGATACTAATTGCTGACATAAGTTTAGGTTACTACAGAATAACTATGTAGTCATGAATGTTTTGTTTGTTGTTTTTTTTAAAATACTAATGCTGGTTTAAGAAATCTTGGTATTTTGATGCTCACAGTGTTTCTGTATCTAATAACCATGTGTTTTTGTGTCACTTTTTTTCTCTCTTTTTTACTGAATAAAGATCTGTGAAAACCAAAAACACCTGATGAGGCATTTGGCCTAGCCTGGACCAATAAAATAAAAATATGAAGAACGGACTGGGTGGGCGGGATGTGAGAGGAGAGAGAGAGAGAGAAAGAGAGAGAGAGAGAGAGAGAGAGAGAGAGAGAGAGAGAGAGAGAGAGAGAGAGAGAGAGAGAAGAGAAGAGAGAGACGAAAACAGACAGACAGACAGACAGACAGACAGACAGACAGACAGACAGACAGACAGACAGACAGAGACAAGACAGAGACAGAGAGAGACAGACAGACAGAGACAGAGAGAGACAGAGAGAGACAGAGACAGAGACAGAGATAGAGAGAGACAGACAGAGAGAGACAGAGAGAGAGAGGGGACAGACAGAGAGAGACACAGACAAGAGAGAGAACAGACAGGCAGACAGACAGACAGAGACAGACAGACAGAGATACAGAGACAGACAGACAGACAGAGAGAGACAGAAGACAGACAGACAGACACAGACAGAGAGACAGACAGACAGACAGACAACAGACACAGACAGACCAGAGAGACAGACAGACAGACAGAAAAAGAGAAGACAGACAGAGAGACAGACGAGACACAGACAGACAGAGAGAGACAGAGACAGACAGACAGACACAGACAAGACAGACAGACAGACAGACACAGACACAGACAGACACAGAACAGAGAGACAGACAGACACAGACACAGACACAGACACAGACACACACACACACACACACACACACACACACACACACACACACACACCACACAGAGACAGAGCAAAGTCAAAGGACAGAAAGCACTCACATAATACACGCTGTCAGACGCGGCGGTCAAGTCGCTGACCACTCGGACAATGCCAGAAAAGGTTTCCACAGAGAAGTACACCGTGGCTGCGTCATCGCCGATGACGTCGAAACTCAAGACCTCGAAAGTGTTCTGTATATGACGTCAGAGAAAAAAGAAAGACATGGCTCAGTCGTGGTATGGATTTTGGTTGATTGATTGATTGATCGAGTGAGTTATCGATTGGTTCGTTGGTTCGTTCGTTTTCATTCATTCATTCATTCAAACTTAAGATTCATTCCCGGACTCACTCACTCACTCACTCACTCACTATCACTCACTCACTCACTCACTCACTCACTCACTCACTCACTCACTCACTACCTCCCTCCCCCATCACTTATTCACTCCTTCCTTCACTTCCTTCCTTCCTTTCTTTCTTCCTTCTTTCCTTCATTTCCTTCCTTCCTTCTTTCCTTCTTTCCTCCACCCACTCACTCACTCACTCACTCCTCACATCACTCACTCACTCACTCACTCACTCACTCACTCTCATCACTCTCTCACAAACTCACTCACTCACATTCCTCCCTCTATCAATCCCTCCCTCACTTCTTCACTCCTTCATTCCTTCATTCTTTCACTCCTTCCCTCCTCCTCCCTTCCCTCCATCACTCCCCAAACTGACCACAGCATCGTCATCGCGGGCAGTCAGGCGGAAGATGGAGGCCCCGGGGACAGTGGTCTCTGGGATGGTGACTGCATAGGAGAGATTGAGGAAGTAGGGGGTGTTGAGGTTCCTCAACACGTCCACCACCACCGTGGCCGTTTGCGGGGCCTGCTTTTGAGGGAAGCCGTTGTCCACTGCTGTCAGTAGAAGCTGCAAGTGTATATCGATATTTGTATTCAAAGTTGTGAGGTTATGAAGCCTTTTTGTTGTTTGTTTGTTCAAGAGAAAAGGATGTGATAGGTAATGAATGAGTGTGTGTGTTTGTGTGTGTGCGTGTGTATGCGTGTGAGCAAATAGCGGCACACAACAACACACACACACACACACACACACACACACACACACACACACACACACACACACACACACACACACAGAGGCACACACATGTACAACACACATATGCACACATATTCATACACACACATACACACACACACACACCACACACACACACACCTTCACACCCACCCCCCTATCCAACCAACCCAACCTTCCCCCCACCCCTTCCTCACCATCACCATCCTAACCCCCTTCCCACCTCCCCCCCCCCCACACACCACCACAACCAACCACAACCACCCACAACAACAAACACCTCAAACAACAATCATTCAAAACTCCAACACACACCACCCCAAAAACAAGGAATGCTTTACCCTGTAGCTTTGGTCATTGTCTTGCAGCAGGGAAGACGCAGCCGGATCTCCCCAGAGCTGGGGTTCACGTCGAAGAAGGTGGGGGCCTTGCCCTCTCCCACCAGGCTGTAGGTGACCACGTTGTAAGGGGCAGCCGTGTCCAGGTCTTGGGCAGACACCGTGAACAGTACCGTGCTGTAGTCGATGGTTTCCAGCACCTGGGTTTTTTTTGGGTTGGAGAGAGCAGAAAGTAGTGGTGTGTTATAGGCAAGGCAAAGCAAGGCAAGGCAAGGCAAATTCTTTTATTCGAGAATAATGAATAAGAATAAGTGTGTGTTGTGTGTGTGTGTGTGTGTGTGTGGTGTGGTGGGTGTGGTGGGTGGTGGGTGGGTGTGTGGTGTGTGTCGGTGTGTGTGTTGTGTTGTGTTGTTCAAATTCATTTAGCGTCTTTTCACAAGTTGTGTTGTGTGTGTGGTGTGGTGTGTGTGTGTGGTGTGGTGTGGTGTGGTGTGGTGTGGTGTGTGTTGTGTGTGTGTATGTGTGTGTAAGTGTGTCTGTCTGTCTGTCTGTATTTTGTGTATGTGTATGTATGTATGTATGTATGTATGTATGTGTAACATGC
>CM060318.1:11106615-11111615 GCA_030674155.1 Stramonita haemastoma
TCTTCCTTCTTCTTCTTCTTTTTCTTCTCCTTTCTCTTTGCATTCTTCTTCCTTCTTCTTCTTCTTCTTCTTCTCTTCTTCTTCTTCTTCTTCTTCTTCTTCTTCTTCTTCTTCTCCTCCTCCTCCTCCTCCTCCCCCTACTCTTCCTTCTTCGTTTTCGTCCTCGTCTTACTATTGTTATTAGCATTAGCATTATCATTCATACATTCGTATAATTTGTTTTCCAATTCATCCTAAAAAAAACCAAACAGACAAACTACCTCCAAAGCAGACGACTCCCTCCCTCACTCACCAGAACTCCAGAAGTGATGGTGGTGGTGTAGCGAGGGTTGTAGCAGATGTTGTTGAACCGGGTACACGTCTCGTACTCGAACACGGGCTCCAGATCATCCCCATCCGTGATGTCGATCTGCAGAGTGGTGTAGACCACTCGGCGACCGGACTCGGGCAAGGAGTTATCGGAGGCGGAAATGTTGACGATGTAGAAGGTCTGGCCCAATCTGGACAGCTCTTCAAAGTCCAGCTGCTTCTTCACCGTCACGTAGCCTGTAGGAAGACAGGAGTGTGGTATGTAGCCTGTTAGATGAATGTTTTTTTTTAAGGGAGATAGGGAGGAGGAGAAGAGAGTAGGGTTGGGTGGGTGGGTGGGGGGGGGAGGTAGTGTTGCTGGGTGTTGGGTGGACGAGGGAGAGGTCAATATAGTTGTTTTTGTGACGGGGCGGTAATTAGATTACTTCCCATGCGATCGGAGCTGCCAATCGCAGCGTCGTGGATCTAAATTTAGATCCACACCTGTGAATTGTGCGATGTTCTGTATCGTTGGGGGGTGATCGAAAACTGTTCGCTGCGAGCGCCTTGCCCATAGTGGTTAAATGTAATATCTAAACATCTCCTTATACGAGGCCACATTCCCACTGTCTGACCGTACTGCCATTGGGGAGAAGTTATACAAATCGCGGCAGGATGAATATCTTCACTTTGTTACATATACGTAAATAAATATTTATTGATCTATATAAATTATGTAAGCACACCTCTGTCAATTCACATTCTTTAAATCAGAAAGTAAGAGGAGGGGGTAACAAGACAGACAGACAGACAGACGAAGACAGAGTTAGACTGCAGAAAAAAAATAGATTACCAATACAAAAATGTTTTTCTTGGATTATCCCAAGACTCCCAACGCAAACGCCAAACTAGAGAACCCCCCCCCCCCCCCCCCCCGAACAAGAACAAGCCATCATCTCCACCACCCCCACAACATCAACAAGAGCAGCAGCAAAAACAAACATATAAAATAAGAATCACAACAAGAGCTTCAACAACACTAACAATAACAAAGCCCCAGCACAAGTGCCACCCTACCTTCCAAAGGCCGATCAATGGCAAAGTGTTCACTGCCATCGTCTCTCACTGCTGGCACAATGGAGAAATAGATCTCTTTGAATTGGCCCAAGTCATTGTCTGTCGCTGCCACCTTGTCGAACACTGTCGTGCCGATGGGAGTCAGCTGTTCAACGCCAAAACAAAACAAAAAATCACTAAAGTTGTCACTGTAGTTTTTCTGTGTATGCTAATCGTGGGAAAATGTGTGATGATAAATTGATGAGCGAGGATGCATACAACTCCTCCTCCTCCCCCCCCCCCCCCCCCCGAAAAAAAAATCAACAACAACAAACGAACAACCCCCCCAAAAAAAAAAACAACCAAAATAAATAAACCAAAAATTACCTCCCGCGTCAACAGAAAAAAATATTAAGAGAAGACAACTCTCCATATTATGTCCCTAAAGGATGACAGGATTAAACTTGAATGAGACGTCGAGATTTTAATGGAACTCTATGCAAGCAACAATTTGGGCCGCACATAAAAAAACCAAACAAAACAAAAACAAAAACCAACCCGCATCAAATAAAAAAAAATCCAACCAACAAAAACAAAACTAAGAAAAGATCATTTTTCCATAAATGCTAAGTGATGACAGGGATTAGAGACTTTAAATGAGACGTCTAGATTTCATGGGAACTCTCTGCAGGCAAATATGGGCTCTAGCTACCCTAAAATTTTTTTATATAAAACAACAACAAAAGTGTCAAACAGAAAGAAAACAACAAAAACAAAACTAAGATATTAAGATTATTCTCCAATGTCCCTAAAGGGGATGACAGGGATAAAAGACTTTGAATTAGACAACTAGATTTTATGGGAACTCAATGCGAGCAAAACAATGGGCTGCAGCTAAAACAAAAAACTCGTCAATTTAAAAAAAAGAACATTAACAACAAATAAACAACAAAAACGAAATTAAGACAAAGATAATTCTCAAAATGTCCCTAAAGGGATGACAGTAATTAAAGACTTTGAGACAACAGTGGCACTGACCTCGTTGACAGTGTGGTGTAGGGAGCTGCAACGAAGACAGGCGGGTTGTCGTTCACATCGTTCAGATTGACTCTCAAGTTGTAACTCGTCGTCTGTTCAGAGGAGACAGAGACAGAGAGAAAAAAAAGAAGGAGAAAAAAAATAAAACATTAGAAAATAATCATTCAGGAAAACAGAAAGTATTGTTTAGTGTATAGCGTTATTTATTTACTCCCTCCTCTCCTGTATCTCTCCATTTCTGTTTCTGTCTGTTTGCATGTCTGTCTGTTACTGTCTCTGTCTGTCTCTACCTCTGTTTCTGCTCTGTCTCTGCCTCTCTCTACTTCTTACACACACACACACACACACACACACACACACACACACACACACACACACACACACACACACACACACACACACACACACACACACACACACACACACATTCTAAGTCGAATCTCGTTCAAGAGGCTTTTTTCCTCTGGAGTTAACATTAGTGCCGACTCCTCTCCCCTCCCCCTCTTCCCCTCCCCCCCCCCAAAAAAAAAAGTCCTTCAGATGAGACTACAAACCTAGTACCTGTAAAAGAACGTACGCAAAACATCTGGCACGCATGTTAAAACCTGTTCCACTTTTGGGAAAAGTAAGCCATTGTATGCCAATGGGAACAGGATGACAAAATTTACAAAACTATATACACACAGAGTATAAATGTAAAAAAAAAAAAAAAAAAATCCCAACATGAGTGCTTATTCCATTATCCTGGAAAATGGAAGAATAAGATAAAAAACAAGACAAGATTAAAGAAATAATATAGAATAAAGACAAGATAAAAAATAAATAAATATCGCAATGGATACTCACCACTCCAGACCCCACTGGTGTACAGCGGAGAACGAAGTTGAGAGAGTTGAGGTCATCATCAGGAAGTGGTGACAGCCCCTGTACAAGAACAGAAACAAACACGCTTAGATATCAATATATATAGCAGAATATTAAAGTCAGAAGAATTGGGGAAAAAGGGAGATAAATATGATAATTTAGAAAATGAAAGTACTCTTTTATCTGACTCTTGTGTTTCAAACATGAAAAACCCCACACGAAGACGATTGTGCGCTCGTGCACACGCACTCACTTACTTACACACGCACGCACACACACCACGCATGCACGCATGCACAGAGACACAGACACACAACACACACACGCACACACTCATACACACACACACACACACACACACCACACACACACACACACACACAAACAAACACACACACTCATACACACACACACACAAACACACACACACACACACACAAACACACACACACGCATACACGCACACACACTTCTCTCTCTTTTATTTCTCCTTTCCCTTCACCACCACCAAAACTTTCACATGCGTAAACCACCCAAACCACTAGCTACCACAACTTACCACCACCCCACCACCTACACCCCACCCACACCCTCCACACGCCACCCCCACACCACCTCCCCCACCCCCACCCCCCACCCCATCCCCTTTCCCCCACCCTCCCCCCACCCCTCCCCCCACCCCCCTCCCCCCAACCCCCTACCCACCCACCCCACCCCCACCCCAACCCCACCCCCACCCTCCCCAACACAACTCACATCTCTATCCAGCTCCTTGTTGAGTCGGATAGTGAAGCCTTCTCCCTTTGGTGTTCCACGACGAAGCACCCTCCTACACCCCCTACACCCCCCCACACACCCCCACCCCACCCCCACCACCACCCCCACCCCCCACCCCACACTCCCACCCTCCCCAACACAGACTCACATCTCTATCCAGCTCCTTGTTGAGTCGGATAGTGAGGCCTTCTCCTGGGTGTTCTCCACGATGAGTGCCCTCCCACACCCCCTACACCCCACACCCCCTACCCCCCACACCCCACCACCCCCACCCCTCCTCCACCCACTCCCACCAACCCCCACCAATCCCCCCCACACAACTCACATCTCTATCCAGCTCCTTGTTGAGTCGGATAGTGAGGCCTTCCCCTTGGGTGTTCTCCACGATAAAGTCACCCTCCCAACACCCCTACACCCCCCACACCAACCCCCCACCCCCCACCCCCACACCTACCCCACACCCCACCCCCACACAACTCACATCTCTATCCAGCTCCTTATTGAGTCGGATAGTGAGGCCTTCCCCTAGGTGTTCTCCACGACGAAGCACTCCTCACCCCTACACCCCCACACCAACCCCCCCCCAACCCCCACACCAACCCCACACCCCACCCTCCCCAACACAACTCACATCTCTATCCAGCTCCTTGTTGAGTCGGATAGTGAGGCCTTCGCCCTGGGTGTTCTCCACGATGAAGTATTCGTTGGGGTTGATGAGGGCGTTGAGCTGCTCCAGCACGATGTTCACCGTGGAGAACAGCACCCCCGTTGATCCTCAGCTGGTCCCGATACCGCGCCAACAGCCCGTTGAAGGAGAGGTCTGGTTTTTTGGGGAGAGGAGTAAGTGAGTGGTGAGTGGTGAGTGAGATTAAGCATGATGATGATGATGATATGATGAGGAGGAGGAGGAGGAGGAGGAGAGGAGGAGGAGGAGGAGGATGTTTTTTTTTTGTGTGTGTGTATGAAGGTTACGGTCA
>CM060318.1:11116615-11126615 GCA_030674155.1 Stramonita haemastoma
GTACTTTTTTTTTTGGGGGGGGGGGAGTTCGAGAGTTTGGCTAGTCTTGGAAAGTTAATCTTGTAGTTTTGTCGTTTCCAAGTTGGTGTATTATTGTTGTGTTGTTTGTTTGTGTTTTGGGGGAGTTTTGAAGTTTTGAAAAGTTAATCTGTAGTTTTTGTCATGTCAAAGTTGTTTTGTGTTGTTGTTTTCAGTTTCGTTTTGGTTTGTTTTTTTTGCTTCATTGTGTTTTTAATGTTGTTTTATGAAACTAACTGAATGTTTGAATATTATTTACTTTCAGCTACTTAGGATGAAAAGAGAAAAGTTGTGTTTAGTGCAGTTAATATTAATTGTTTTAGAAACTAATAAAATGTTTATTTCAAAAGTAACTGCTCTTTTGCCGCAAAATAATCTTTTACATTCTTGTTAAGCTATCAGGCCATATTTTTGGGTTTTCCTTCCTAGGTTTACTTGCCTATAGAAAAAACTTGCTGCCAAAATTAATGATTATAAAAATTATAGTGGCATTGAGTAAAATTAATGAAGCTAAACAAATATATTTTTATTATGTGCTAAAGAATAATTATAAAGCTGCAGTTAATAAAATAATAACCTAACAACTTTAATTAAACGCATCGTTAGTGGAAAAGCCTCTTGTATATAAACCACGTGAAGTATTAACTGACTTGAAGTTGGAGTATGCCTGCCTGTATTATGGCAAGTACTTAAAACAGTCACACACACAAACTTCTTATTCAATGTGCAGTTTCAATCTCACATATTCCTAGGTGGGATGAGTGAGTCAGAGTGCCTTTAGGGTGACCCTCAGAGTGTTAAGCTGGGGAGCGCACAACAATAACAACAATAACAAAACAAACATCAACAAACAACTACATGTGTAGTTTTTGTACATGCATAAAGAAATGAATAACGAAATAATATGAGAGAATTCTCATGTTTTTTGTTTGTTTGTTTTGTGTTTGTTGGGGTTTTTTTAGTGGTTTTTATTTGGTTTTTTGTTGTTGTTGTTGTTGTTGTTTTTTGGGGTTATAGTTTGTGTATTTTGGTTTGCTGGCTTGTTTTCTCATACTCCTCTGTTCTTATACCTCTCTGTCTCTGTCTCTGTCTCTCGTCTCTCTTCTCTCTCTCTCTCTCTCTCTCTCTCTCTTCCCCACTTTCTCTCCAACCTTTCTTATTTGTTTCCATTTTCACTGTCTTCCTCCTCATCTCCCCCTTCCCCCGCCCCTTTTTTTCTTCTTCTTTTTATCCCAACTCCTTGATCTCGACCGAGTATTTCACAATACAGTGTTGAAGTATAACAGCCCCCACAAGGTACTTGGGGAGAGGGTACCCCCATTAGAGACTATTCACCAAAGAACAGCTAGCCATTCAGGACAATCTCCGCTGGCATCTTGAACCCCCTACCCCCCCCCCCCCTCACCCCCTCCAAAACTCCAAACTAACTAAACACTGGACCCACGAACCAGACACCTACATACCCCACTGTTAAAGCACCCCCCCAAAAAAAAAAAAAAAAAAAAAAAAAAAAAAAAAAACGAGTTCAAAAACCAAGTGTGGACTCGACAGGACTGAGCAAGGCTAGGCTAGGCTAGGTACCTCCCAAAAGGCCACTCCCTGCGTCTCGTTCTATAATTCTTGGGGTCCACCTCACTCCCTCACTCAACTCATTCACTCACTCACTCGTGAAGGGGCCGGCCGGCCGGCTTGTATGGGTTGGGCTTTTTCTTGACCACTCATCCGAACAAACAAGAGCAAGGAATGCCCTAATGCCTCACCTTGCCTGGCCGGACCAACCAACCAACCAACCCCATGGGAAGAAAGCTTGGAGAGGTTGTTGCAAAGAGCGAGGCGAGGAGAAAAACAAAAAAAAAAAACCACGGAAAAAAAGTTGTCGGACCGGTTGACAAGAGGTCTAAGGTCACATGCATATAGCTCTTCGGGTGGGGTTCATTTGCATACTAGCGACACAGCCTAGTGCCTAGGCCTAGCCCTACCCGTTGACTTAGTAGTAGTAGGTAGGTAGTGGCTGGACACACCTCTGAACATAGACTTATATATATGTGTATGTATATTTTTAGCGAGGGAGAGGAGATGGGGCCGCCCTCAATAGGCTACCCCCCTAGAGAAGCTGAGGTCTCTGGTACCTCGCTCCCCCTACGACCCGCCAAGGTTATGGGACACCTTTTACCTTTTACCTGATATTATTTTTAACTTTCCGGAGTCTGAAACTTGTTGGTCAAGTTGTACATCTACCGGCACACAAAAATAGATGGTGGGTTAGCCTAGCTACCTAGACTACCTGTTGCGTAAAATGCATAGCTGAGAGTTTTCTGTTTTGTTGTGTTTTGGGGTTCTAGGTCGTTGATGGTTTTGCTGCTGCTGTTATTGTTGTTGCTGCTTCTGTTGCTGTTGTTGTTGATGTTGGTGGTGGTGGTTTGCATTATTCATTCAGACCTAAGAAGTTAATCATGCTCTTTTTTTACGTATGTTGTCAATGCCAAATTTCTCTGTGTTCAAAGACAGTGCTTATATTTCCTTTTCCCCTAACGTTCCGTTTTCAATACAAATATGCAATTTTCTTTTTAACTGTCTTCTTTACAAACAACAACAGACTCTTGTACTTTGGAAATTTGCTACCCGGTAAAAAACAAAACACACCCAAAACCAAGCCTCATTGAAACACTGAAATCTGGACGTTAACAAAAAAAACCACTGCATAATAGGCATCCTTCATTCTCAGAAGACTATGGAGTTGCGCTCCAAGCTCTAAGCACAAAGCCTGGGTAAGTAAGTAAGTACGGAGAGCAAGCTGTTACCCATGCAGCAGACCCTAATTCTTTTCCCTCACTGCCTATTAGAATGAAAACAGCGTGAGAAATACATACATGTCCACACAGCCATGGCTCTATGGTCCTCTGTGTTTGCTCACCTCTCTACTACTAGGCTACAGCCCCCACGAGCTGGAAATGGAAGCGAACTATGGATAGAAAGGAGGAGGGGAGACGGGGAAGGGGTGTGTTGGGAGCACATAGAGGTCGTTCGTACTATTCAGAAACTATTTCATTGTATGATGATGATGATGATAATATGATGTATGATGATGATGATGATGATGATGATATGATGATGATGATGAAGATAGAGATAGAGAGAGAGGCAAAGAAGAAAAAAAGACAGAAAAGCAGACAGAGGCAGACAGAAAAAGAGAAGAAGAAGACAGACAGACAAAAGAAGAAGACAGACACAGAAGACAGACAGGCTACAGAGACAGAGACGGACTGAAAGAGAGAGAGAGAGAGAGAGAGAGAGAGAGAGAGAGAGAGAGAGAGAGAGGGAGAGAGGAGAGAGAGAGAGAGAGAGAAGAGAGAGAGAGAAGAGAGCAGAGACAGAGAGGACAGACAGACAGACAGAGACGGAGAGAGAGAAAGTTAGACACAAAGAGAGAGACAGACAGAGAACAGAAGACAGAGACAGAGAGACAGAGATAACTATGTAACTCACTGAAAAAAACAAACCGGCACTTCTCTCGAATTTTCTTTGCAAGTTAAAATTAATTGCTGTAAAATGAATGACATAGAATGCTTCGACTGCCTCATGCGGCCTGCTCCGCGGAAGTATTTACGTTCGAGCGAAGGAAGAGCTTCCCCTCCTTGACCGCTAAGGGATTAAAAGGTTTGACGAGGAAGATAGCAGAGTGACACATGCTGGGCTCCCGCTATCAACAAGACATCACGCCCTGCCTAGCCAGTTCAAAGAAAAAATAGGCCAACATTTTTTTTCCTGTCGTTTCTCTTTCTCTGTGTCTCTCTGTGTCTCTGTGTGTCTCAGTGTCTCGGTGTCTCTGTGTGTGTGTGCCTGTGTGTCTGTGCGTCTGTCTGTCTCTCTGTCGAATCATAATGCTCTCTCTCTGTCTCTCTTTGTCTCTGTTTCTCTGCCTCTCTGTCTCTCTGTCTCTGTCTCTGCCCCCCGCCTCTCTCTCTCTCTCTCTCTTCTCCTCTCTCTCTCTCTCTCTCTCTCTCTCCTCTCTCTCTCTCTCTCTCTCTTTCTCTTCTGTCTCTCTCTGTCTTCTTCCTTGTCGGAAAGATTTGTTCATTAGTTTTTGTTTCTTTCCTTTTTGTTATTTTGCTTAACATTTTCTTTTCCCTTTGTGCTTTCTTAACTGGTTTGTTTTTTTCTTACTAATCTATATTGAAAATTTTTAAATCTATATTATTGCGCGTGATCGATTTTTCTTTCATATCTTTGTTTTTCAAATGTTGTTAAATTTTCTTATTATCTCTTTTTTTTGACAGAGGGTAGATGTAAAAGACCAAAACAAAACCCCAAACCCAACTCCGAATGTCATGGATATGCTCATTCTTTTCTCTCAATAAAAATACGAATTTGTTTATTCAAAACTCTCTCTCTCTCTCTCTCTCTCTCTCTCTCTCTCTCTCTCTCTCTCTCTCTCTCTCTCTCTCTCTCTCTCTCTCTCTCTCATCCGGCCTACCCACCGTCTCTCTCAAACACTCACACCACACCCCAGTGACCACGCCTTAATCTCAAAATGTAGGTCTGCTACCCTGAGGCTATCAAACTCAGAAAAGAAAAAAAATGGTCAAGGAAATGATATATATTTATGTGTTTCCGTTGTCCAGTTCATACTCTGATATAACGATTTTTAAAGGGTGTTACATGTCTGCTTCTTTGTAGTAAATATTCGTACAGCGTCGATGAGATTGACTGAAGCATTATCTGATCTCTCTGTGTCTGCTTGCCTGTCTGTGAATCTGTTTCTGTCTTTCTCTCTCTTACACACTCACCACGCACGCGCACCGCAACGCACACGCTCATACACAACACACACTACACACACACACACACACACACACACACACACACACACACACAACACACACACACACACACACACAGTGCTATGCAATGAATATTTATCACCTAATAAGTATGGATATGAAATTGAAAAACTAGGTTATTATTATTATTTTTTTAAATGTGTGTTCTGTTCTTTCGAAGATAACGGATTATGCATTATATGCTTTTTTTTTTTTTACATCCAACCCCCGTGTTTTTACAGTTTTGCAAATTTTGTCATCCGTTCCCACCTGCACACGACGGCTTACTTTTTCCGAAAAAACGGAATGGGTTTTAACGTGTACGCGAGACGTTCTGCATTCGTTCGCACACGGGACCTCGGTTTGTTGTTTCATTCGAAGGATGACAACAAGAGTTGACAAGACGTGTCATGATACTACCATAACCTAACTTGCTATTTTGCCGCTTTGACTAGTATTAGTTGTGTTTTTTTGTGTAAGTAGGTGTTAGATAGAATTATCGATGTGGTTAGGATCTGTGAAATCACTCGCACTCAATCTTGATTTTACAACAGCTTTGAAATCTAGGGTGTGATCTACAATCTGCACTACGATTTAAAATGGTACATTACTTGTAATCAGCTATCAATAAAGAAGAAGAAAAAAAACTTTACTGATTCTGAGTGCAAAGCACTACCATCTTCATATCAAAGTTTGCTTGTAAAACGTACTTGTTTTTACTTGTCGTTGTTGTCTTTGTGGGTTTTGTTTTTTGAGACCACGAGTTCAATCAACATGAAATATGGAACAACAAACGCGTATGCTCGATCTGATAATACGTATTATCCACACACAAGAAAGAAAGTACCAGGCAGTATGTATGTGAACTGATTTGGAAGATTGGATACTTATTCTACTAGGTGCCCTGAAGATTCGAACCCAGACTTCAGTACTATGAGAATTGCCAACATGCTGCCTTCACATCCACTCAGCCTTTGCATCTGTTACTGTACTGTAAAGACATGTAGTTGAATAGCGTACTTCTAACAATAGTCTATCCACACTGCTTACTATAAATACAACATTTTAGTTGTTACTGCTTCTGTTGCTGCGATTGCTTCTACTACTACTGCTGCTGTTGCTAATGCTGCTGCTACTGCTGCTGCGGTTGCTTCTATTGCTACTGCTGCTGCTGTTTTTGTTGATATTGTTCTGCTACTGCTGCTATTGCTGTTGTTGCTGCTACTGTGCTTATTGCTTTTTTTTTTTTTTTACTACATGGGATTTGCTTCCGCACAGTTACTGGTATTAACTCTACTATCGCTTCCGCCACCAGTCACCATGGCTCCCTAGCGGTAACAGCAACATCAACAGCAGTAGTAGAAGTAGCAACAGTAGCAGTAGCAGCAACAACAACAGCAGTAGTAGAAGTAGCAGAAGTAGCAGCAGTGGATAAAGATCTTAAAGATCATTATTGTAATTTAACTACTCAACGTTCTGTCCAGAGTATAGGTAATAGCAGCACTCAATAGATGAATTGCGATCTTATTTAAAAAAAACCTACAATTCAGCCTGGTTGCAGTATCTATAAAAATTATTGTCTTTAAGACAAAAGGATGGAAATGGCTACAAAAGTTTGCAAGATATTGGCTTCGCTCATAGAAATAGATTGAGTGATGAAAGATAGAAAAAAAAGTAAATACTGCCTTGTTGAATTACTGTAGGTGATACCTTTTACTCTAAAGAAAAAAATAATGGGATAATTGGTAAGTCTCTCTCTCTCATACATGAGAGAGAGAGAGACAGAGACAGAGAGAGACAGAGACAGAGACAAGAGACAGAGAGAGAGAGAGAGAGAGACAGAGAGAGAGCTTCATGTATGGGCCAATGGCCTTTTTGTGAATAAAGTTTTCGAGTTCGAGTTCGAGTTCTCTCTCTCTCTCTCCTCTCTCTGTGGGGGTATTGTGGAACGAATTTTGGCTACGCAATCATTTCTCTATAATCATCTTTCAAAAACAAAAAAGAAGAAAAAGAAACAAAAAAGCATAAAAGAGAAAAATACCAAAAACGAGGCATAGCAGAGTGAACAAAACAGAGACAAAATTCGGGGGAAAAGAAACAACAACGCCCACAAACAAGTGCAAAACAATAGCTAAACAGAAATCTTTCAAATTAAAAAAACAACTTCAATCACTTCCAATTGCATTACATAAAACCTGAAAAATCATCAAGACCAGGCTATTGCCCCTTCCCAACAGACTTTAAAAAACAAGACCCCCCCCCCCCCCCCCCCTAAAAAAGAACAGAAAAAATAAAGAAAACTCACAAAAACTCAAAACAACAAAAAATCATCCTTACCTCACAAGAGCGATGCCAACAGGGTGACCCAAAAAAAAACCACCAACCCTTAACAGACAAAACAGCAGAAACCACCCTGGAAACCTCGCCACCAAAGAACTCAAAGTTCAAAATCAGGATAGGGGGGGGAAGGAATGCTCAACCCCTCTCTTCTCAAGGGACTTGAGACAGAGGTCTATATACGCTAGAAACGACCTCCCTACTTGAGAGGTATGCCGGGGACTTGTGTCACTACCCCACCGGCTCACTGACCGTTCCAACGTCTTGGTTTAGCCAGGTCCTGGCTTTTTTATATGTCCGAGCCAGCCTTGCTACGCATCACTGACCTTTCCCAGGCGCTTTGGGGCGAGGCTTCTGTTGGGGAGAGAGACTTACTATAGCTGAGAAGTCTAGGAGAAAAAAGTATAAAAAAAAAAAAAGGTTATGGAATGAGGCTGGGGTTGTTGGGTGGGGTAGTGGGTGAGGATAGTGGTGGTGGTGGTGGTTGGGTGGGGTGTTGGGGTGGTGGTGGTGTATGTGTGTAGGTGTGCAGGCTTGGTGGTGGTGTGTGTGTGTGTGTAGAGAGAGTGAGGGGTGGGGGTGAGGGTGTTGGGGTGGGGTGGGATGGGGGGTGGGGTTGCAGGTTGTTGAATGTGTGTGTGTGTGTGTGTGTGTGTGTGTGTGTGTGTGTGTGTGTGTGTGTGTGTGTGTGTGTGCGTGCGTGTGTGTGTGTGCGTGTGTGTGTAGTGTGTGTGTGTGTGTGTATGTGTGTGTGTGTATGTGTGTGTGTGTGTGTGTGTGTGTGTGTGTGTGTGTGCGTGTGTGTGTGTATGTGTGTGTGTTGTGAGGAGAGGTAGTAGAGTGAGCTAGAGGCGACATGACACGCTGGACAGAGTACACACTCTTGGATTGCTGCTGACTAACCGCTTACATGTGTTTCCCAAAATACGTTTTCATCAGAATGTTCTTCTTGTTCTTGTTCTTGTCTTTATTGTTGTTGTTGTTGTTGTTGTTGTTGTTCTTATTGTTGTTGTTGTTGTTATTGTTGTTGTTGTTGTTGTTGTTGTTGTTCTTCTTCTTCTTCTTCTTCTTCTTCTTCTTCTTCTTCTTCTTCTTCTTCTTCTTCTTCTTCTTCTTCTTCTTCTTCTTCTTCTTTCTTCGTCTTCGTCTTCGTTTTCCTCCTCCTCCTCCTCCTCCTCCTCCTCCTCCTTCTCCTCCTCCTCCTCCTCCTCCTCCTCCTCCTCCTCCTCCTCTTCTTCTTCTTCTTCTTCTTCTTCTTCTTCTTCTTCTTCTTCTTCTTCTTCTTCTTCTTCTTCTTCTTCTTCTTCTTTGCATTCTTCCTTCTTTGCATTCTTCTTCTTTGCATTCTTCTTCTTTCCATTCCTTGCATTCTTCTTCTTCTTTGCATTCTTCTTCTTCTTCTTCTTTTCCGTTCCTCGGCTAGAGCTCTAAAGTTCACAAATGGTGAGATTTTTCGAACGCGATCGTTTTTGCCTGCCATGAAGGTAGCCGAATTTCGACTTCGGGGATGCATGCTGGGTATATTCGTGTTTCTGTAACCCACCGTACGCTGACATGACGTAGGGGATCATTAACGTGTGTATTTGATGTTCTGCACGTGTACGCACGTGAGACATGGACCATAACAGCAGACATTGAAAGAAGGATACAGTCAATGGAGATGAGATGCTTTCGCAAACTCCTTGGCATTTCATACAGAGATCACATCACTAATGAAGAAGTGAAAACTAGAATAAAGAATGTCATTGGTCCATATGAAGAGTTCCTAACTACAGTGAAAAAAAACGCAAGCTAAAGTGGTACGGGCACGTCACACGAACATCTGGACTGGCCAAGACTGTCCTACAGGGAACAGTAAGGGGAGGGAGACGAAGAAGCAGACAGAGGAAACGATGGGAAGACAACATCAGAGAGTGGACATGCCTTGGGTGGAACGACCTACTACAGAGGGCGGAGGACCGTGGGAAGTGGAGGAAGCTGGTTGCAAAATCTTCAGTGGTGCCCCCATGGTATGCAGGACTACGGGACGGGTGAAGATGAAGGTGATGTGTATATACGAAAGGAAGTAAGGCACTGGCATGTCTGCATTTAAAGTTGACTTGGGAAATCGTCAAAATCCCCACCCTGAATTCATCAGACGCCACCGAGATTCGAACCGTCGACTGTCAGCCACCTCACCAACTATAGTAGAGAGCTGTCAAAGAACGGAGTAAAAAAAAAACAAAAAAACAACCACCATGAGTTCAAAACAAACTGACCCAAACGTCGCCCTCACCCGTGTGTGTGTACTGCCTGCTTTACGAAACCAGACCAGCACCAATAGAGACAGGGTCGGTTACCCAACTTCATCTCCCCGCCAAACCGGTTCCAGTGGCCACCCAACCCACCTGTCCACCCGTGAATAGAACCCGGGTGGGAAGGAAAGGGGTGGGGGCGACAGGACTGACCAGCTAGCCAGCAAGTGTCATGACATGTCATGCATGGTCGAAGGTTCGTGCCGTTTTGCGCGCTTGGTCATGGCAAATATCATAAGACCCTGGCCAGTGCAGTGACGAATCTATTGATTAGAAGTCGATCAGCTAGGTTTCCAAATAGCTTGGGCACTTTTGGTCAGAGGGGCGTTTCCATTTTTTTTTATAACATGTTATGCGTATTATTAATTTTTTTTGTTGTGGTTTATAAATCCTTTGTGTTGCAACAGTGAAGGATATTGAGAGTGGAGTGTTGTTGAGGCTAGATTATATATGTATATATATATATATATATATATATATATAATTTAATGTATATCTATCTCTGCAGATTTGCCAATGACTCGGCCCTAC
>CM060318.1:11131615-11141405 GCA_030674155.1 Stramonita haemastoma
TGACCATAGTTGCAGTTGCAGAATTGACCATAGTTGCAGTTGCAGAGTTGACCATAGTTGCAGTTGCAGAATTGACCATAGTTGCAGTTGCAGAATTGACCATAGTTGAAATTGCAGTTGCGGAATTGACCATAGTTGCAGTTGCAGAATTGACCATAGTTGTAGTTGCAGTTGCAGAATTGACCATAGTTGCAGTTGCAGAATTGACCATAGTTGCAGCTGCAGTTGCAGAATTGGACATAGTTGCAGATGCAGTTGAATAAGTGACCATAGTTGCAGCTGCAGTTGCAAAATTCTCAATAGTTGCTTTTGCAGTTGTATAATCTACCACAATTGCAGGCCCCTCTCTTTGTGGATGTTGGCGGGCCACGGGAGCTAAATTTTGTGCAAAGGTGATTCACCTACAGTTACCTTCACCTCTTGACACGAGCACAGAGAGAGAGAGAGAGAGAGAGAGAGAGAGAGAGAGAGAGAGAGAGAGAGAGAGAGAGAGAGAGAGAGAGAGAGAGAGAGAGAGAGAGAGAGAGAGAGAGAGAGAGAGGAGAGAGAGAGAGAGAGAGAGAGAGAGAGAGGAGAGAGAGAGAGAGAGAGAGAAAACTCGAAACTCGAAACTCGAAACTCGAAATTTTAATGAGGGTAATTGGATAAGCCAGAGGCTTCTTTACACCAGGCCCTCATGGGCAAAAAGGAAACAATTATGAATAAATCAATGAATTAATAGACAAAGAAATGTAAGATAGCAAAAAAAAAAAAAAAAAAAAAAAAAAAAAAAAAAAAAATCCATCAGTCATATTGTCATCCAATTACTGATAATCAGGAAATCATTGAAAATTGACATAACGAATCAAATGAATAAGCAAAACCAGTCAGACACAAACTACTCCCCTCCCATAAACAATTCATCCTCAAAAGTCAAGACATAGCACCCTTCCACCCACACCCACACCCACATGCATAAACACACACACTCACTCACTCACACATACACACACACTTCATCCTGGATACATATTCATACACATGTACAGTTTCTCTGCTACAATGGGATATGCGTGAAAAATAATCATGAAAATACGCATTACACCATTTCAGAAAAGAAAAACAAAAACAAAAAAACAAAAAAAACATCATCAAAAACCAACCAAACAATAAAAAAAGAAGAAAACCTTTTGCAATTTCATTATTTAACAAAAGATCAAAACACACACACACACACACACACACACACACACACACACACACACACACACACACACACACACACACACACACACACACACACACCAATTCAAAGGGAGCTCACCAATGTCAAAAAACACACCAGTTCAAAGGGAGGTCACTAATGTTGGGGAAAAAAAAAAAAAAAAAAAAAAAAAAGCAATTGTACTGCCCACCCAATGCACCATCCCGAAACAAAAGTCCGACTTGACCCATTTTGACACACCACCCAGGCACCACCCATCCCACACACCCGCACACACACACACACACACACACACACACACACACACACACACACACACACACACACACACACACACACACACACACACACACTCTTCATCGTGGATACATATCCATACCAGTACAGTATCTCTGCTACAATGGGATATGCCTAAAGAATAAACATAAAAATACGCATTACACCATTTCAGAGGGAAAAAAAAAAAAAAAAAAAAAAAAATCAACAAAACCCAACCAAACAATAAAAAAAAAGAAAAACCTTTTACAATTTCATTATTTATCAAAGATCAAAACACACACACACACACCACCACACACACACACACACACACACACACACACACACACACACACACACACACACACACACACACACACACACACACACACACACACACACCAATTCAAAGGGAGCTCACCAATGTAAAAAAAAAAAAAAAAAACACCAGTTCAAGGGAGCTCACTAATGTTGGGGGGGGGGGGGGGGGGGAAAAAAAAAAAAAAAAAAAAAAGTATTGCCCACCCAATGTGCCATCAAAAACAAAAGTCCAACTTGACCCATTAGGCACGCATACACCACCCAGGCACTTGAGGATGTGCCCACACGCGTGTGCCTCCCGCGCACACACACACACACACACACACAACACACACACACACACACACACACACACACACACAATACACATACACACACACACACACACACACACACACACACACACAAACACACACACACATACACACACCAGTTCAAAGGGAGCTCACTAATGTCAATCACATTGAATTGAACAAGTATGTGTGGTATGCTTTTTTGAATGATGATATACTACTTTTATTTTTAATTGAGATGGGGATTTCATTCCATAGTCTGGTACCAGAATATACAAGAGAGGACTTAAAAAGATCAGTTCTTGGTCGAGGAGTAATAACCACACTTTTATTTCGAACTGTTTTCACTGGAAATTTCTGACAAAGATATCGTGGAGCTAAATTATTCATAATTTTATACATAAATAGGCCTTTATTAAAGCGACACTTTAGACTTAAGGGAAGAATATCCAACTCTTTATAGTCACAAACTTCTAGGGAACTAGTTTTGAGGAGAATTACCTTTAGTGAACGTTTAGAGAGAGAGAGAGAGAGAGAGAGAGAGACAGAGACAGAGACAGAGAGAGAGAGAGAGAGAACGCTGTCATCATTAACAACCAAACTAGCATGGGCAAGGTCAGCATTTCATCAATCACCATTCTTATTTTTGTTCGTTGGCTAGAGCCCTTACGTTTACCTACGGTGATATTTTGCGTCTACAAACACTTGTTTCCTACTACGAATTGGATCCTTATTTCCTATTTATTCATTTTATATTCTTTTATTTCGAGAATAATTGAATATCCTCTCATGTTTTGTTTTGTTTTTTACATCCAGACCCCATGTGTAAGCAGTTTTGCAAATTTTGTTATCCGTTCCCACCGGCACACAATGGCATACTCTTACAAAAAGCGGAACAGATTTTAATGTTTGCGCAAGATGTTCTACGTGCGTTCGCACACGGGATGTCGGTTAACTAATAGTCTTATACGAAGGACTTTTTGGGGGGAGTGGAATCGGCATTACTTCAGGGATGTATACTGTGTTTGTTTGTGTTTCCATAACCCACCGATTTTTGACATAAATTACGGAATCTTTAATGTGCACAGTTTGATCACTTGCCTGTGTATAAACGAAGAAAATGAAGGCACTGGCAGGTATGTGCTTGAAGTTAACATGGGAGATCATTTTTTAAAAATCACCAGACGTCGCCAAGATTTGAACCCTCGACAGCATGGATGAATGGTATTAAACTCAAACTGTCTTAACCACTCGGCTATAGCGTCCGTCAACCTAAAGAAATGTCTAGAAAACCACCCATACCAATTTTCTAACACCAAGCTTTAGGGATTGTGCTGAAACCGGTTAAGATGTGAACAAAATAGATTCGAAAATAGAAAAAAAGAAGAAAATTTAGGATGCAGTCTTTTTCAAGGTGGTTTGACAACTATGTACCACGATGATTATCCATCCCAAGCATAGTCATTATCAGGACCATAGTCCTTTTCTGAGGCCTAAGCCTTTAAAACGTAAAAGCTTCCAGCAAGTTAGATATTAGCAGATAAAGACATCTCCCTCTTTCCCACAGCTTCTAATGGGTCGTCCTCAAGGCCAGACACTCTTTTAACTTAGCAAACATTGTGTTCGGTAGTCCCCCCTCTATGTCTGAGTTTGCCCTCTGGAAATTTTTTTTTAGGTGGTGGTGGTGGGGGGGCGGGGCTGTCTTTTTGAATATTCGTGTCTTGAGTTTTATGCTTTAAATGTGTTTGATGGTTGTTGAGCTTATTCCTGGATTAAATTTTATGACCAATTAAAACAAAGGAGATGTCTTTTTCTTTCATTCAAAAAGTACAATGCAGAATTTGTTCCAGTCTTATGACTTTCAAGTCATCCTACCTTCTAGCACGCAGAACAGTAGCCTTCTTCTTTTTTCTTGTTGTTGTTGTTGTTGATGATGATGTTGTTGTTGTTGTTGTTGTTGTTGTTCTTCTCTTCTTCTTCTTCTTCTTCTTCTTCTTCTTCTTCTTCTTCTTCTTCTTCTTCTTCTTCTTCTTCTTCTTCTTCTTCTTCTTCTTCTTCTTCTTCTTCTTCTTGCATCATCATCATCATCATCATCATCATCATCATCATCATCATCATCATCATCATCATCATCATCATCATCATCATCATCATTACTTTTTTTATTTATTCATTTATTTATTTAACATCATTCATCATCAGGTTTGTTTTTCTTTGTCATCATTCTTTTCATCCTCGTGAATCATTTTATAACGTGTTTCTACAAACTGAAAAGTCAGCACAAAAAAACAAAATAAAAGAAGCAGCAGAGAAGAATGTGGGAGTGCCGACGACAGGAGTTATGAAAACAAGCAAAACTGATCGGAGGCACAATTTGCGAACGAAAACACCGGCAGAAAAACCTTTCTCCTTGCTAACTGAAGTGGAAACGCCATTGCCAGCTTTCTCCACTGCGCTAACGCGGAGGAGCTTTTCGTGTGTTGTGCCCATAAGAGCATGGCTGGGTCTAATCCTTCGTCGACCTTGAACTTTCCTTACGTACACGCGTGTGCACACACACACGTGTATGTAAGTGTGTGTGCGCGCGCGCGCGCGCGCGCGCGCGCGCGCGCGCGTGTGTGTGTGTGTGTGTGTGTGTGTGTGTGTGTGTGTGTGTGTGTGTGTGTGTGTATGCAAAAGCACCTACTGTAAACAAAAATTAAGATTCTTCTTACAACTCCTAGCATTCAAACGACATTACATATATATAAATACATCAGTACTTTTTCCTCAATTATATATATATATATATATATATATATATATATATATATATATATATATATATATATATATATATATATATATATGTATATATGTATATATGTATATATGTATGTATATATACATACATACATACATACATACATACATACATACATACATACATACATACATACACACATATATACATACATACATACATACACACACACACACACACACACACACACACACACACACACACACACACACACACACACACACACACACACACACTATATATATATATATATATATATATATATATATATATATATATATATATATATATATATATAATATGTAACACTTTTCAGTGATTTGTGCAAAGGCCACACGGTGGTCTAACCTCACAAGGACACTATGTGACGGTCAAGAGAACTTACTAGAAGAGTTCCACCTTTAAGTGGGGTTTTTTTTTTGGTCACAAAGTGGACATGCCTGCTGCTTATGCCCCGTGACAAATTTGCGGAAAAATCGAATGTGTGCGTTGACAGAAGGCTGCGAAACCTGGTTTAGTGTACGTGTTCTACAATGGTATACCGTACAGTGAGCACTTCTGCTACTTGTCTCCCCCCCCCCCCCCCCCCCCCTCACACCACACACACTCACACACACACACACACACACACACACACACACACACACACACACACACCACACACACACACACACACACACACACACACACACCACATGCAGTTAGTTGTGTTACAAACTGATTCAGATTTCTTTGCATGGGGAAGTGTTGTGTTAAGCTCAAATTGTTATAAACAGATTCCTTTTATTTATTTATTTGTTTCATTCTTTTATATCCAGGGTAATGGAATAAGCACTCGCGTGCATTTTTACATCTACTCCTCGTGTGCATGCGAATTTGTCAATTTTGTCATCTGTTCCCACCGGAACACAATGGTCTACCCTTTGGTAAAGCGGAACGGGTTTTAATGTGTGCAAAACGTTGTCATCTGTTCCCTCCGGCACACAATGGCCTACTCTTTGGTAAAGCAGAACAGGTTTTAATGTGTGCTTAAGATGTTCTGTGTGCGTTCACACACAGGACCTTGGTTTATAGTCTCATCCGAAAGACTTTCGGGGAGAGTGGAGTCAGATTTCCTAGCAATGGGGATTTATGTGTTGATCTAAAGTTTTTACTGTTAGAGTTTCAGATTTCTTTGCATGGGGACAGATGTGTTAATTACAAAAAACAATGAGTTATCAGTAGTTGTTAAGTAACTCAGAATTCGAAAAGGAAAACAAAAAATGATTCAAAGTTGATAGCCTGCAGAAAAAAATATGTACATATTGATATTGATATTGATATCGATATTGCTAAGAAATAAATCAATAACTGTTATATGTCTTTTGATTGTTATATTGGTAGGTGTAACAGAGTGTCATACGTCAGTATGCTATGTGTCATTAAACAAACTGCAAGGTACCCCCCCTCCCCCCCTTAACCATGTTTATTTTTACTCTGATATCTAAACGATCAGTTTTCAGTTATCTTTACTTCCACCGTCCATCTTTACTTCCACCATCCATCTTTACTTCCACAGTCCATCTTTACTTCCACAGTCCATCTTTACTTCCACAGTCCATCTTTACTTCCACCGTACATCTTTACTTCCATCGTACATCTTTACTTCCACCGTACATCTTTACTTCCACCGTACATATTCATAGTGCATCTTTACTTCCACAGTCCATCTTGACTTCCACAGTGCATCTTTACTTCCACAGTCCATCTTTACTTCCGCAATCCATCTTTACTTCCACAGTTCATCTTTATTTCTTTACTTCCACAGTCCATTTTTACTTCCACAGTCCATCTTTACTTCCACAGTACATCGTTACTTCCACCCTACATCTTTACTTCCACAGTCCATCTTTACTTCCACAGTCAATCTTTATTTCTTTACTTCCACAGTCCATCTTTACTTCCACAGTCCATCTTTACTTCCACCGTCCATCTTAACTTCCACAATCCATCTTTACTTCCACCGTCCATCTTTACTTCCGCAATCCATCTTTACTTCCACCGTCCATCTTTACTTCCGCAATCCATCTTTACTTCCACCCTACATCTTTACTTCCACCCTACATCTTTACTTCCACCCTACATCTTTACTTCAACAGTCTTTTTCTCTCTTTCTGCTGTCTTTGTAAGCTTTTATTTGTTGGTTGTGGAAATTCCAACGGACTGGGGACAAGATAGCCTGGTGGTCAGAGTAATGTGCCTGTGATCTGCCGACCCGGATTCGAATCCTGTTCAAGAGGATTTTGCTTCTGGAGTTAGCATCAGTGCTGACTCCACTCTCCCCAAAAGTCCTTCGGATGAGACTATAAACCGAGATCCCGTGTGAGAACGCACCAAGAACATCTGAAGCACATGATAAATCCCATTCCGCTTTTCGAAAGTGTAGGCCATTATGGACCATAACAGCATACATTAAAAGAAGGATACATGCAATGGAGATGAGAGGTTTTCTCAAACTCCTTGGCATTTCATAAAGAGATTGCACCCCTAATGAAGAAGTGAAAACTAGAATAAAGAATGCCATCCGTCCATATGAAGAGCTCCTGACTACAGTGAAAAAACGCAAGCTAAAGTTGTACGGGCACGTCACATGATCATCTGGACTGGTCAAGACAGTCTTAGAGGGAACAGTAAGGGGAGGGAGACGAAGAGGCAGACAGAGGAAACGATGGGAAGACAACATCAGAGAGTGGACAGATCTTGGGTGGAACGACCTACTACGGAGGGTGGAGGACCGTGGGGAGTGGAGGAAGCTGGTTTCAAAATCTTCAGTGGTGCCCCCACGGTCCACGGGATTACGGGACAGGTGAAGGTGAAGGTGAAGGCCATTGTGTGTCGGTGGGAACATGATGACAAAATTGACAAAACTGCATACACACGGAGACTGGATATAAAAAGCACATGCGTACTTATTCCAATTTCCTTAAAACGAAAGAATAAATAACGAATAATTGTCCCCGTTGATGCGTCATTAATTTAAACAAAGGGGCGTAACACCGCTTCTCACCAGCCAATAGGAACGATAACTCGTAACCCACAGAGGCGGAGGTAGGCCTACTTTCAACCGCGCACAGGTTTATTTATAACGTCTGTTTGTTGAAAGCTGTGGGTTTTTTTTGTTTGGTTTCGTTTTGGTTTGGTTTGGGTTGTTTGGTTGGGTTTTTTTTTTTTTTGGTAAGCTTTCAACGAGATTATGTCTCAACACGACACCAGTGTGCATGCGTTGGCGGGGGTTTGTTCGTTTGTTTGTTTGTTTGTGTTTTTGGTAGTTTGTTTTTATTTTGTCATCTGTTTTTACCGGCACGATTGGCCTACTCTTGCGAAATGCAGAACGGTTTTTAACACATGTGCAAGATGTTCTGGGTGCATTCGTACGCATGCACAATTATGCACAAGGCCTTGATTTATAGTCTCAATCGAAGGACTTTTGCGGGGAGTGGAGTCAGTACTGATGTTCAGGCTGAAAGAGACAGACACAGATAAAACGGAAAGACAAAGACAGAAGACATAGGTGGACAGAGAAACAGAGAGAGAGAGAGAGAGAGAGAGAGAGAGAGAGAGAGAGAGAGGAGAGGAGAGAGAGAAGACAGACAGACAGACAGACAGACAGACAGACAGACAGACAGACAGACAGACAGACAGAGACACAGACAGACAGACAGACAGACAGAGACAGAAAGAGAGAGACACACAGACAGACAGGCAGAAGGATAAAAATTGTTTCGACACATTCCAATGAATCTTAAGCCGCGCGGCAAACCTGCGCCTGTCCTTGCCTAGACCAGAACACCGCAATTACCAGGTTTCTGCTCCTGTGCTCCCTCCCTCCCTCCCCCCTTCCCTTCTTCCCTCCCTCCTCCCTCCTGTTCACGCTCTGACGGCATAACAATGTGTTCTGACAAGGTTCCAACAACTATCGTAACTATACGTATTGTACACCACTTTAAGTCACGGCAGATTTCTCTGTGTGAAGAATCAAGCTGCTCCACCCCCCTCCACACACACACACACACACACACAACCCCTGCAGTGTCACTTTAAAGAAAAAATCTCGTGAAATAAAAATTCCTTTCTGTGTGTGTATTGATTTGTTTCCAGGTAAGAGTGGCTTTTTTAATATAAAATTTTATCAGGGACAACTTTTTTTTTTTTTTACTGCCGAGATTTAACAAAAAAAAATTCTTTTAATCTTCTGTACGTGCGCTGAAATTGAATAATCATCTAACGCAAAACAGGGCTCAATACGATTCTAAGTTAAATTTTAATTAACACATTTTTTTCTTCTTGTTATCTTTCTTTTTCAAACTTAAGTGTAACTGCTGCATAAAAGTTGAAAGTCTAAGAAACACATTTTAGTGGGATTAACATGAAAAACAAGTTGACAAGTCTCACATTTTCCCCGCACAACATAACATTATTTTCAGCTGTTTCAGTGAAGTCGATTGTGCCAGTTGTGACTTGTTTTGTGACAGAGGGTCATTCCTTACGAAAAAGGTCAGTTGAATGAATGAAAATCTAATTTTTTTTTTTTTTTTAAAAACACTATGAAAATCTTTACACCCTAATGCATGATGGTAGTGATGGACGTGAAAAGAGTTGAAAAATGGGGTGGGGTGAGAAGGGGGCAAAACAAATAAAAGATATAATATTTACGAGGTAGAAACACTCACACAACCAGCACAAAAACATACAACTGCAACACCATACACACTCACTACCCACCCACAACACCACCACACCCCACCCCACAACACACACACACACACCACAAAAAACCCCACCACACACACAAACACAATGGGTTTTTGGGTTACACACCATACGCAACAAAATTAAACGCACAAATTTTTTAAAACAAACACAACACCACAC
>CM060318.1:11141505-11144005 GCA_030674155.1 Stramonita haemastoma
AGTAAGGACTGGATGTCTGCATTTAAAGTTGACTTGGGAAATCGTCAAAATCCCCACCCTGAATTCACCAGACGCCACCGAGATTTGAACCGTCGACTGTCAGCCACCTCACCAACTATAGTAGAGAGCTGTCAAAGAACGGAGTTAAAAAAAACACAAAAAAAAAAACAACCACCATGAGTTCAAAACAAACTGACCCAAACGTCCGCCCTTACCCGTGTGTATAACTGCCTGCTTTACGAAACCAGACCAGCACAATAGAGACAGGGTCGGTTACCCAACTTCATCTCCCCGCCAAACCGGTTCCAGTGGTCACCCAACCCACCTGTCCACCCGTGAATAGACCCGGGTGGGAAGGAAAGGGGTGGGGGCGACAGGATGACCAGCTAGCCAGCAAGTGTCATGACATGTCATGCATGGTCGAAGGTTCGTGCCGTTTTGCGCGCTTGGTCATGGCAAGTATCATAAGACCCTGGCCAGTGCAGTGACGAATCTATTGATTAGAAGTCGATCAGCTAGGTTTCCAAATAGCTTGGGCACTTTTGGTCAGAGGGGCGTTTCCATTTTTTTTTTATAACATGTTATGCGTATTATTAATTTTTTTTGTTGTGGTTTATAAATCCTTTGTGTTGCAACAGTGAAGGATATTGAGAGTGGAGTGTTGTTGAGGCTAGATGATATATGTATATAAATATATATATATAATATTATGTATATCTATCTCTGCAGATTTGCCAATGACTCGGCCCTACCTGGATATTTACTTCCATGGTGTAGACCACTTGAGGACGGGATAGCTCAGTAGTCAGAGCACACGCTTTCCCCAAGCTAAGGTTAAGCAGCATTGAGCGTGGTTACCAAGTGGATGGGTGACTGTTATCACGCCTTGGCTTCAGTGCAGTCCCCCCAATTCACCCAGCTGTAAATGGATACCTGCCCTCTTTTGGGTCAGGGAAGGTAAAGCAGCGAGAGAGAGAGGAGATGGGCTCCGCCCTCATTATGCTGGCCCCTAGAGAAGCCGAGGTCTCTGATGCCTTGCTCCCCTACGACCACATGGATTATGGGACACCTTTACCTTTTTAGTAGACCACGTATGTACCTGAATGATTTCGTGATTCGTGTAATGCTGTAGAATCGCCAAACGTGAACAAATTTGAAAAAAAGAAGACAAAGGAAAGAAGACAGCAAGGTGTCCCCTGCTTTACCTGAGCACCTGTGCAAGTGGTCTGTAGTGTATTGTATTTTTATCGTATTTGCTGTATTTACTGTATTGTATTGCATTGTACTGTAATGCATCAGCCGGGGATCGAACCGGCGCGCGACTTGTCGCTTTCAGTATAGATGTGTGTACCCTCTAGGCTACCAATCCACAAGTTGATTGATATAATAGCAAGAAGCTTCGCAGCAGATTAGGAGAGGTGTGTCTAGAATTTCCCACACACGGTGACTGATGCCTTTAGTAGAAAAAAGTGTGTGGGTGTGCGTGTGTTTGGGTTTGCGTTTGTGTGTGTGTATGTGTGTGTGTGTATTTGTGTGCGTGTGCGCGTGCGACCGTGTGTGTGTGTGTGTGTGTGTGTGTGTGTGTGTGTGTGTGTGTGTGTGTGTGTGTGTGTGTGTGTGTGTGTGTGTGTGTATGCGTGCGTGCGTGTGTGTTTGTGTACAAGTCACACGCGTGCGCGTGTATAACTCTGTTCAGGTATATCTACTTCCTTCTCATATTTTTCTTTCGTTAGCCCTCACGATAATCCTTTTACCAATGCCAAAGCTTTTTGTGTTCATGACGTAAGATATCGTGACCATTTTCAACACCAAACTTCACCGCAGAAAAAATAACACAGTAAGTGCCGTGTACAGACTCAAGCCAAAGCTTACAACCCACACGTCTGAGCGTATGTGTCACCACGTATGAACTAACTGCGTAATTGCAGGTGGCGGATCGCTAGTCTAGTGGTAAGGCACCGCGTCCAGAACACGAGAAGTCCTTGGTTCGATCCTTGCTTGAACCTGGACTTCATCCCCCACCCCTCCATCTCCCAGACCATGAGTAGTGGGACGTGTGCTAGTCTTTCCAATGGATCATTTCAGCGACGTGGAGAGGGGGGGGGGGTGTCTGATGCATGGGCAACAGCTTGTCCTTCCATACTTACTTACCCAAGCTTTGCGCTCTGAGTACCAGCATAAACACTTAGAGCGCAACTCCATAGTCTTAGGAAAGTGGAGGGTGCCAATCGATCAATCTTAAACTTAGCTTTTATTCTATAGATTAAGTATCTGCAATAGGCGGCAGGATAGCTCAGTGGTCAGAGCACTTGCTCTCCCCAAGCAAAGGTTAAGCAGCATCGAGCATGGTTACCAAGTGGATGGGTGTCCATTTGCACACCTTGGCTTCAGTACAGTACCCCAGTTCACCCAGCTGTAAATGGGTACCTGCCCTCTTTAGGGTCAGGGAACGGAAAGCAGCGAGGGAGAGGAGATGGGTGCCGCCCTCAATAAACTGGCC
>CM060318.1:11154005-11166505 GCA_030674155.1 Stramonita haemastoma
TGATAATCTGGACTGGTCAAGACAGTCTTAGAGGGAACAGTAAGGGGAGGGAGACGAAGAGGCAGACAGAGGAAACGATGGGAAGACAACATCAGAGAGTGGACAGGTCTTGGGTGGAACGACCTACTACGGAGGGCGGAGGACCGTGGGGAGTGGAGGAAGCTGGTTTCAAAATCTTCAGTGGTGCCCCCACGGTCCACGGGATTACGGGACAGGTGAAGGTGAAGGTGAAGGCCATTGTGTGTCGGTGGGAACATGATGACAAAATTGACAAAACTGCATACACACGGAGACTGGATATAAAAAGCACATGCGTACTTATTCCAATTTCCTTAAAACGAAAGAATAAATAACGAATAATTGTCCCCGTTGATGCGTCCTTAATTTAAACAAAGGGGCGTAACACTGCTTCTCACCAGCCAATAGGAACGATAACTCGTAACCCACAGAGGTGGAGGTAGGCCTGCTTTCAACCACGCACAGGTTTATTATAACGTCTGTTTGTTGTAAGCTGTGGGTTTTTTTTGTTTTGTTTTGTTTTGGTTTGGTTTGGGTTGTTTGGTTGGGGTTTTTGGGGTAGGTTTTCAACATGATGATGTCTCAACACGACACCAGTGTGCATGCGGATGGCGAGGGTTTGTTTGTTTGTTTGTGTTTTTGGTAGGTTGTTTTTATTTTGTCATCTGTTTTTACCGGCAGGATTGGCCTACTCTTGCGAAATGCAGAACGGTTTTTAACACATGTGCAAGATGTTCTGGGTGCATTCGTACGCATGCACAATTATGCACAAGGCCTTGATTTATAGTCTCAATCGAAGGACTTTTGCGGGGAGTGGAGTCAGTACTGATGTTCAGGCTGAAAGAGACAGATAAAACGGAAAGACAAAGACAGAAAGACATAGGCGGACAAAAGAGAGAGAGAGAGAGACAGAGAGAGAGAGACAGAGACAGAGATTTCACAGAGAGAGACAGACAGAGACAGACAGACAGACAGAGAGACAGAGACAGAGACAGAGAGACAGAGACAGAGATCTCAGAGAGAGACAGAGACAGACAGACAAACCAGACCAGACAGACAGACAGACAGAGAACAATTGTTTCGACACATTCCAATGAATCTTAAGCCGCGCGGCAACCCTGTGCCTGTCCTTGCCTAGACCAGAACACCTCAATTACCAGGTTTCTGCTCCTGTGCTCCCTCCCTCCCTCCCTCTCTCCCTCCCTCCCTCCTTCTTCCCTCCCTCCTCCCTCCTGTTCACGCTCTGACGGCATAAAAATGTGTTCTGACAAGGTTCCAACAACTATCGTAACTATACGTATTGTACACCACTTTAAGTCACGGCAGATTACTCAGCGTGAAGAATCAAGCTGCTCCACCCCCCTCCACACACACACACACACACACACACACACACACACACACACACACAACACACACACACACACACACACACACACCTGCAGCGTCACATTAAAGAAAAAAATCTTTTGAAATAAAAATTCCTTTCTGTATGTGTATTGATTTATTTCCAGGTAAATGTGGGTTTTTTAATACAGAATTTTACCATGGACAACTTTTTTTTTTTTTACTGTCGTGATTTTAACCCCCAATAAAAACTCTTTTAATCTTCTGTACGTGTGCTGAAATCGAAAAATCTTCTGACGCAAAAAGAGGGCTCAATACGATTCTAAGTAAAATTTTAATTCACACAAAGTTTTTTTGTTTTTTATTTTCTTTCTCTTTCGAACTTAAGTGCTACTGCCGCATGAAAGTTGAAAGTTTAAGAAACATATTTGGGGGGAGTAACACGAAAAACAAAATCAAACATCTCTGATTTGCCCCCACTACATAACATTATTTTCAGCTGTTTCAGTGAAGTCGATCGTGCCAGTTAGGACTTGTTTTGTGACAGGTCACCCTCTTACGAAAAAGTGGTCAGCTGAATAAATGAAAGAAGTTATATTTTTTTAAAACACATGAAAACTTTACACTCTAATGCATGATGGCAGTGGTGTATGTGAAAAGAGTTGAACAAGTGGAGGGATGAGAAGGGGGCAAAACAAAAAAACAATAGATATGATATTTTAAGGTACGAGCACTCACACAACCAGCACACATAAACAAAACACACATTGCCAACACCATACACACATCACGTGATACCCACGCACTAGCACACATATACACACACACCACACACACACACACACACACACACACACACACACACACACACACACACACACACACATGCGTGGCAGTGACTTACACACGCATACGCAAGCACATTATACACGCACAAATTGTTTATACACACATGCACATACACGCACGATCCTCATCCACCCCAAGCTCTCCTGTCTCTGTCTGCTGTCTTCTGCTGTCTGTCTGTTCTCTCTATGTCTGTCTCTTCTCTTAAAACACACACAACACACCACCCACTCACACACCACCACTACCCCCCTACCACCACACACCACCACACACACACACACACACACACACACACACACACACACACACACACACACACACACACACACTTACACACAAATGTACGAACGCATACGTGTAATCTTGTTTCGTAAAAAGAAACGAAAACAAAACAAAACAAAAGAAAAAAAAAGACCTTGTGTGGTGAAGGCCCACTGGACACTAATTTTACAGCCAATGGTCAGTTGGCCTGTCCTCTGTTTTTTGTGTCCGGCACCAATTCCTTTGCTTTAGCTCAGGAGTGTGTTCAGCGGAGTGTGTATTTGGATGTGTCAACATTTTTTGGACAGAGTGTGGGTTGGTGGTGGGTGGGTGGGGAGGAGGGAGAGGAGGGGGGAGGGGGCACTTTTCTATATTGTCTGTCTGTCTGTCTGTCTGTGCTAAGCATGCGCGCACGAGTTTGTTTTACTACTACCACTTTGGGAATGAATATTGGTAAGTGTAAATGTGTGAAGTAAGGGGTGGTGGGGATGTGAAGATAGTAAGTGTGTGTGTGTGTGTGTGTGTGTGTGTGTGTGTGTGTGTGTGTGTGTGTGGTGTGTGTGTGTTTTTGTGTGTGTGTGTGTGTGTATGCGTGTGTGTGTGTCTGTGCCTGTGTGCGTGCGTGCATGTATGTATATGTGTGTATGTTATGTATATATATATATATATGTACATGTATATGTACGTGTGTTCGTGGTGGGGGGGGGGGGGTTGTACGAAAGGAGGTGCAACTTTGAACAGAGTATTCCACACACACACACACACACACAACACACACACACACACACACACACACACACACACACACACACACACACACACACACACACACACCACAAACCTGTTGGCTCAGAAAGCCCCTTACTGCATGTTTATCCAACCCTGAGCGCGACTGCACTCGTGGAGACTGGTGTTTGTTATGGCTCGGTATCCTTTTATATCCCACAAAACTTTATACAATCTTCTACATGCATTTTTGTACTGTATTTTGTTTTTAATTCGGCATGCTTGATATAAGGCCCTTAGCTACAGCAAGTTTCTTTCTTCTTTTCTGCAATCGAAGTCATCTTTCACATGTAGAACTGACGTTCTGCATACTTATGTATGTAAATGATCTGATTCAGGCATTGGCAGGTCTGCACCCTACTGATAAATTGCCCCCCCCCAAAAAAAAAAAAAATTCCCTACCCTTATTTTGCCACACATTTCTGAGGTTGGATCCTGCGACTTCAAGACATTTAGCAGTGCTTTTGTTGCTGATTAGTGTTGTGGTTGTTGTTTTTGTTTGTCCAGGGTATAGGTGATTTCCCAGCTTAAAATGATTCAATAACTATTTAATCTGTTTATTCATCCTTTTATTTCAAGGACAGTAGAATAACCACTTATGTGCTTTTTGCATCCAGTCTCCGTGTGTAGGCAATTTTGTCAATTTTGTCATCCGTTCCCACCGCACACAGTAGCCTATCTATCTATCTAGCTAGCTTGCTATCCCGTGGTCTGGCGACCTTGGGGGCACCCCCGAAGACTTGACAACCAGTTCCCTCCAATGGCCTACTCTTCCGAAAAGCGTAACGGGTTTTAACATGTGTGCAAGATGTTCTGCGTGCGTCCGCACACGGGACCTTGGTTTATAGTCTCATCCGAAAGACTTTTGGGAGAAGTGGAATCGGCACTGATGTTATCTCCAGAGGAAAAATCCTTTTGAACGAGATTCGAACCCGAATCAGCAAATCACAAGTGCATCACTCTAACTACCAGGCTATCCCGAAAGATGTGGGAATATCAGGATTGGGAGGGGGACAAGACCACCTCACGACCTCCTCCCCAAAAATATGTGAGGAGGACAGCCCTGGAGCAGATGAGATTTCTAACAATGTTATTTCTAAATTCTCTTTTCTCTCTAATCAAAATTTACAAAACTGCATATAGACGGGGACTGGATATAAAAAAGCCCATGAGCGTTTATTCCATTATCCTCGAAATAAAAGAATCGAAAAAAAAAGAATTGTATCCCCTACCTGACACCAGACCCCTACCCCCATCCTCAACCCTTTTTCTGAAGAGGTTAATAACCAACTTTAACAGGTACTAGGTGGCTTGTGGATCTAGGGTCAAGCTGAGGTCACGGGCCATGTCATCATCATCACGATGGCCACCCATCCCCAAAACAGCTATGCTTCATTGCACATTGCACTTTCGCTTTTGGAGGCAAAGGCCACTCACTGGCAAGCTTTCCTGTCCTCCCAAGAAGCGCTAAAAAAACCCAAACCAAGAAGCGTTAAAAATATATATAAAAAAACCCACTAACCAAACAAAACTACCTATCAAGAAACAAACAATTTTACACAACAGAGCCCTAGGTACGCCCAGGTATAGTTTAATATGCATACAGTATGTGTATGCACATCAGCGTGCACGCATATGCACGCAAAGCACGCACGCACATACACACGCACATATGTATGCGCATCACACACAGACACAACACACCACACACGCACACAGCACACCACACACACACACACACACACACACACACACACGCACACACACACACACACACACACACACACACACACACACACACACACACAACACACACAACACACACAGGGACGGGATAGCCTAGTGGTGAGAACTTTGCGCTCGCAATCTGACCATCTGGGTTCGAATCCCTTTCATGGGGATCTTCCCCCTGAAATTAACATCAGTGCTGACTCCACCCTCCCCCAAAATTCATTCCGACGAGACTAAAATCGATATCCTGTATGTGCTAATGCATGCAGAACCTCTTGTGCACAATGTTAAATCCTGTTCCACTTTTCGGAAGAGTAGGCCATTGCGTGCCAGTGGAAACGGATGGCAAAATTTACAAACTGCTGACACAAGGGGACTAGATGTAAAAAATAAAAAAGAGCACATGAGTGCTTTTTCCATTATACCTGAAATAAAAGAAATAAAATATAAAAATTCTGTCATCCTTGAAATACAAGAATAACAGGAAAAAAATAATAAAGTAAAAAAGACAAAAAACCCACACTGTAACACACCGGTGTCATGGGTCACTGGCATCAGGGTCAAAGGCCAAACGATCTCCAGCAGAGCGTAACCGCCCATGAGTAGCGTTCCCTCCCCGGGAGGTCACTGAGGCGAGACCTGGGGAGCTTGACTCCTCTGTGGGTGTCCTTAAATGGAATTCTCGTCCCTAACTGGGTTATGGTCTTCAAACTGCACAAACAAGGTCAAAGCCCAACTTGAAATTGTTTTTATCAAATTGCTTAGTGCATTTGTTTTCTACCAACACACATAAAAACACGACCCAGAATAATGGTAGTAAAAACGTCTGTTACATAGATATAAAAATTCTATCGAGAATAAAAGGTACAGATGTCCCATAACCTGTGTGGTCTTAGGGGAGCCAGCATCAGAGACCTCAGTTCATCTCCCTCGCTGCTTTACCTTCCCTGACCCCAAAAAAGGGCAGGTACCCATTGACAGCTGGGTGTACTGAGAGGACTGTACTGAAGCCAAGGCACGCAAACGCTCACCCATCCAACTAGTAGCTTGATACTTTAAATCCTCAATAATCACCTCTTTCCCCCTACCTACCCCCCCCCCTCCTCCTCCCCCCACCCTATCCCTCCTATCCCCTCTCTCCCACTTCTCCTCCCCACCCCCTCCACCCCCATCCCCTCTTCCCCCTCCTATCCCCTCTCCCCTCCTCCCCTCCCCCTCCCCTCCCTCCTCCCTCCCCCTCCGTCCCCCCCCTCCCTATCCTCTCCCCCTCTCCCTCCCATCCACCCCTCCCCCACCTCCTCCCCCCTCTCCCATCCCCCTCTCCGCCCACCTATCCCCACCTCCCTCAAGCACAAACATGGAAGATAGACGACACATCTCCTCCAAAGCTCGGAGGATTAAAGTTAGGGGCGATCCCCGTTGAGATCTGCCATTCCTAATTCTAAGCTTAAGTTGTTGCCTTCATAATTTTGCAGCATATTACTACAATAACAATTCCACACTTTAAAAGGTTCTTTTCCCATGTCTGCTCAGAAATTGAAAGAAAAAGTTTAATCTTAAACATTTTTTATCACCATGTCCTATTTGAAAAAGGTAAAACAGCACAGTTTACAATTTTATTAAAAAAAAGATTGCTGCTTCGTTTACATTAGATACAGATTTTCCTCTGGACTTCTGAGTAACTTCAAACAATAAAAAGGAACATAACTATTATGACAGCCTTTGAAGGGGGGTAATATTGCCTTTAAAAAAACAAACGTTTTTATCACGCATATATAATGTGTCAGAAATTCTAAATACATGTAGCATAAATTAACACAGGTTAAACAACTTACAGTTTTTATATGGGGGCAATGCAGGGATAGATAAATGAAACAGGAGGGGAAAATTTTATTTTTGAAATAAGTATATCTTGAGACAGGATTGAAAACTGTCATTAGTATGCTTTTAGCAAAGTGAGAGAGGGTGGGGGGGGGGGGGGGTTGTCATTCCAGACCAATGGACCAGAAATAGAGAAAGAGAAAACACACACACACACACACACACACACACACACACACACACACACACACACACACACCACACACAAGATTGAAGATGAATTCCTTTTACCCCTTTTGGGGCATGGAAGATAACAAACAAATTCAACAGTACTGATACTAGTATTATCAATACTAACAGGAACTGAAAAGCAACATGATAAGCAAACAACATTACAGACTCCAGACATTTTAAAGTATATCAATTTATGTAAAGACACAATGTACACTTGTGAAAGACAACAAAATGAAATTTCAAGAAAAACTTCAAATGTTATGAGCTTTGAGGGAGACAGGACATTTTTTAAGATTTACATTTCCACAGACTGCAAAAATCATAATTGGACATGATTGAAGAAGACTCCAGACATTTTAAAGTATATCAATTTATGTAAAAGACACAATCTACACTTGTGAAAGACAACAAAATGAAATTTCAAGAAAAACCTTCAAATGTTATGAGCTTTGAGGGAGACAGGAGAACTTTTCAAGATTTACATTTCCACAGACTGCAAAAATCATAACTGGACATGGATTGAAGAAAATGCTGAGGAATAAAATCTTGTTGTAAATGTAGTAGGAAACAGTCCATGATAAAAAATAAATTTCTCCCCTAAAACAGACATATTGCATTTTAAACATACTCTTTCTTCCTGTGGTATGTTATGAAAACATCCAATTTCTATAGAAAGCTTGTGACAACTGCAACTAAATTTCATAAGAGTGTAAAATATACATCTGGCAAACAAGTTATATATTTTTCCATACTAAAAGTGGTTTTATAGTTTTTGTACTAACTGCATCTACTATTATCCCACAGCTCAGCTCTCCATTCATTAACAAACTTTTCCATTAAGAAGGTTTTGATAATTACATGAACTAGTAGAATTGATAGTTGAACAAAACTGTCTCTCCCACAAAGTCAAAATTTGCTTTGCACTAAAATGTTCTGTATCTTATTTAGCCATGCTGATTGAATCAGAGATTTTCATGTAAATCTTTCATCCTCTGGTAAACATGTGACGAGAGCTTTCCAGGATGAAAGTCAAGCACCTGCATCCAGAAACAAACCATTGGAACAGAAATAGACAAGGACTTTATGCCCCCTTCTCCATATACTAACGAATTTGACAACGAAAAATATATTTAAAAAAAATTAACAGGAATTTTTTAATTATTACTATATTTTCAGAACCCCAAGTTTCACACCTATGCAACAAAACGGGTAAAACAATTTTATTGAAGAAATCAGTGTCACATGCATAAGTAGTTCTTTTTGCCATGCAGTCCTTATCAGACTAAACATGACTTTAGTAGCTTGATTAAGCATTTTCCTTATATTTTGCAAAACTGCCACTCTTACTGAAAATAATTCCTAAATGTTTAAAATAGTTAACAACTTGCAAAGTTTTTCCAACATATATAAACATGCTACAAGATCTTTTTTGCAAAATATCATGATTTTCACACAGACACATACACGCACGCACGCACGCACGCACATACACACACACAAAACACACACATACACACTCACATACACACTCACACATGCTATGTGGCTATTTCATGTCAATATTACTTCCCCTTCACAGACTATCTTAAACAATCCAATCCCTTTTAATTGTTTAGTGTTGCTTAGTAGTCCAGATGAAACTTGCCATATTATGGAAAAGAAGCAACAACTTTTTATGAATTTGTAGGAGTTGCTGTTTGCCTGTCTTGAACAAGTACAAGATGAAGTAAATGACTGTAAATATATATATTTTTTTCATTTTTAAACTAATACAGGAAAACACCTTCAAAGTTTGGAATTGTTTGTTTGATAACAGGCCATAAAATTTAGATTGCAAGTAACTTAAGCCAAGTTAGAAATGGCAGATCTCTATGGAGATCTCCCCCTAACTTCTAATCCTCTGAGCTTTGGAGGAGATGTGTTGTCTATCTTCCGTGTTCGTGCCTGGATGAGGGGAAATGTGGTGGAGGAGGGGAGAGGGGGAGTGGTGGAGGGGAAGTGGGAGGAGGGGGGAAGGGGAGAGGGATAGGGAGGAGAGAGGGGGATAGGGAGGGAGGAGGAGGGATAGGGAGGGAGGGGGAGGGTAGGGAGGGGGAGGGGGGGGGCGGGGAGGGGGGTGGTAGGGGTGTGAAAATCTGACCAAAAAAGCCACTCTGATAGGGAAACAAATACAGTTGCATGCAGGAAAAAGAAAATTTATATATATATATATATATATATATATATATATATATATACATAAAAACATATTCATCTTCCTCTGAAAGAAGATATCTGGCCTGACCTACCCAAATCACTCCAGTGGCCAAGAAGCTATGTGAAGACAAGAAGCGGTATAGAAAACCTGCAGCGAATTGCTGCCTTAAAAAACAACAACAACAAGTAAGCTTCGTATTATGACATAGCAAAAGATAAAATATCAATCAGGTTCCATAAGGTAGTCTAGCTCAGCGATTTTTTGTTCCTGGTTTTTTTTCTTGTTTTTTTTGTTTGTTTGTTTGAAAGAGAAGAGAAAGAGAAGTTGATTATTTTTCCTCTGGAAGTTTCCATACATACGGAGTTTTTATGTTTGTTGACTGTCCACTTTAGGACAGTACCCACTTTAAGACACAAACCAGCACTGGTCACTGGGAAAGGAGTCCATGGGGGCAGGGAGGACAGGCTAGGGGAAGGAAGGAGGAGGAGGAGGGTAAGGGAGGAGGGGGGAGAGAGGGAGAGAGAAGGTGTCTTCCAGAACACAGAAGCCGAATCAATGCAGGCAGCCAGGCATGTCCTTGTAGTGTTCTCAAAGCCTGGCAAACTAAATCCTCTCTAGACGCTTTTAATACACGCATGGTCGACTTTACGATTGTAGTGGGAGGATCGAGAGAAGGATGAAGAGGGATAGAGAGAGAGAGAGAGAGGGGGGGGGGGAGTTGGAGAGAGAGAGAAGAGGAGAAGGAGGGGGGGGGGGGGCTCTAAAAGGTACTAACTTTTATACTGCTGGCCTATTTTTGCAAAGGCGGATTAACATAGTACTTGTATGACCGTTCCATAAGGTAGTCTAGCTCAGCAATTTTTTGTTCTAAATCTGGAAAGGGTTATAATTATACTGAAACAAACACAAGATTTTTTGTTCCTGTTTTTTTTCTTGTTTTTTTTTCGTTTGTTTGTTTGCTTCTTTTGTTTGTATGTATTAATTTGTTTGCTGTATGATGCTTTAGTTTTTGCCATGCCTAATACACAGCTTACTTTGTTTTTCTTTTTAAAGGCAGCAGTTCATTGCAAGTTTTCCATACAGCTTCTTATCTTCACAGAGCTTCTGGCTACTGGAGGGATTTAGGTCAGTCAGGCCAGATCCTCTTTCAGAGTGCCTCATGTTAGCGGGCAGGACTGCATGCAGCACAGGTCTATTGTCTGGCTGCCAGATCTTCTATCAAGGGAAACTCCAGGGTGTGGCCTATTCAGTGCATCATGCACAGTATCATCGTGGTGGTGTGAGCGGTTGTAGCCTGTCCCGATACAAGTCTGAATAGACAGACCTGTTTCCTGTGGTGTCTGCAGATAGAAGAGGTCTGACTTGGCCTTGAAGATGGATGGTCTTAGCCCCAGAATAACTGATAGAGTAGAGTAGAGTAGAGTAGAGAGTAGAGTAGAGTAGAGTAGAGTGGTGAGTATAAGGCTCGACTTGCACAGTCCTTATGTGCTGCAGCCCTGGGAGCTAACTTGGCCTTTGAAAACATCTTCAACGCTGACTGTCCTTATGCCCTCTTGGCCGAGAGAGTGGGGGGTGCTGTGGGCAAGGCATCTCCACTATAATCAAATTTCTGCCCAATTTCCAAAACAGCAGCTGCCTCCTCTGCTGTTTTGTAATAGTAATAGTGATAATAGCAACAACTATAACAACAAAACTCACGCTACAAAAAATCTTCCCGTATAGGCTACACGTTTATTATTTTCTTGCTGGTAAAGGTAAAAGGTAAAAGGTGTCCTATAACCCATGTGGTCGTAGGGGAGCGAGGTGTCAGAGACCTCAGCTTCTCTGGGGGCCAGCATATCGAGGGCGGCGCCCATCTCCTCTCCCTCGCCACTTTACCTTCCCTAACCCTAAAGAGGGCAGGAACCCATTTACAGCTGGGGAACTGGGGGACTGTACTGAAGCCAAGGCGCACAAACGGTCACCCATCCACTTGGTAACCACGCTCGATACTGTTTAACCCTGCTTGGGGGGAAAGCGAATGCTCTGACCACTGAGCTATCCCGTCCCCTTCTTGCCTGGATAACCGTTAAATCCTGTTTCGCTTTTCGTAAGAGTAGGCTATTGTGTGCCGGTAAGTAAATGTCAAAATTCACAACCGACGCATACACTACGGGCGTTACTGGATGAAGTAAAATTCACACGAGTGATATATCCAGTTATCCATGATTAACAACAAGGTGGTACCCCTTTTACACCTGGTGGAGTGAGAAAATAGCCGTAAAGTGCCTTTTCCAAGGGCACAACGCCATAGCCGATAGCTGGGATCGAACCGGCAACCTTTAGATTACGAGTCCAACGCCCTAACCAGTATACTACAGCGGCGGCTAATTGTGTCCCGGTGGGAACAGATAACAAGATTTACAAAACTGCATACACACGGGGACTGGATGAATAAAAGCACACGAGTGCTTATTCCATTATCCTTGATATAAAAGAATAAAACACAATAAAAAAAAAGAAATAAAAACCTGTAAAACAGGAAAGAGGAGAGTGTGGTGGGAAAATACATAGGTTTCAGATGAGCAAACAAACCCCAACCCAAAAGCCAAAAACTATACACTCTGACCTTGCCATGCCATCTGTGAAACAAAAAAAAAGAAAGGAAGAAACCGTGACATATCAGATCTTTCTTTTCCTAGTACTAGTAACCTTCCATGGGAATATGGCGATCAAAGGTTGTGGGCAATAAAAAGACTGAAAAGGCTAGTTGGAAAAAGAAGAATTGATGAGCTACATCTGTCCATAATGGTTTAGGCTATAGTCCATTTCTTTATCCCCCCACCCCCCTTCCCCCTTTATAAAGGTTGGTTGGGAGAGAGGGAGTGGTGGTGATGGTGGTGGTGGTTGTGGTGGTGGTGGTGGGAGTGAAAAGGTAAAAAGTTTATGTTGGCATTGAAACCTCTAAAAAAGAAAAAGAAATCTTGGAAGAACTATTTTTTGTGTGGTAGCTTTTCTGTTCGAGTTTTGTGTGTCTTGATAAGCGTTTACCCTTCTTTTCATTCTCCAGTGTTTTTTCTCATAAAGACTTGAAAGATTTAGAACAATTCTCTTCTGCGCTGAAATAGAATGGTCTGACTTGTCAGGTGCTTGCAGGTAGCTCAACGCATTTTCGCTCGAATAAGACTGACAGTAATAGTTGCTGTTTGAGCGTTGGACATAGAAGAGAGGAGGAGGAGGAGAAGAAGAACAACAAGAACAAGAACAAGAACAAGAA
>CM060318.1:11179005-11186505 GCA_030674155.1 Stramonita haemastoma
TGTGTGTGTTTGGTGTGTCAATCATCAATCATCAATTTTTATTCCGATGGTACTTGAGTAAGCATCGATTTGCTTTTTTCATCAAGCCATCTATTAAGAAAAGAAAAAATAAACACACAACCAGAAACCAAAAAACATGCAAAATCCTGCACAATAAGCAACATAAAGAAATAGAAACAAACATAAACACATCATCATTTCACCACATTATGTTACATGATTTCACAGCTTTAAAATAAAATATGCTATAGATAATAGTGCTATAGTGTGTGTGTGTGTGTGTGTGTGTGTGGGTGTGTGTGTGTGTGGTGTGTGTGTTGTGTGTGTGTATTGTGTGTGTGTTTTGTGTGTGTGTGTATTGTGTGTGTGTGTAGTATGTGTGTGGTGTGTGTTTGTGGTGTTGTATATGTGTGTGTGTGTTTTGTGTGTGTGTTTTGTTTGTGTGTTGTGTGTGTGTTGTTGTTGTTGTTGTTGTTGAAAAAACCAAGCGTAGGCTGCAGGGTTTTGGATATGATGATGAGTCTGGCTTCCAGTTTTTGGATTTCGTTGGTTTTTCTTGAGAGGTGAGAGGGGAGGCATTGGGGGGGGGGGGGGGGGGAGGGTTGTTTGTTTTGTTGATTCAACCTGCGGTATTTTCTTTAGCGTGTCTGCAATGTCCTGGCAATACAGTTGGACATAAACGAGGACACTATCATAAGTATTTAAACATAGCAGGCTTCTTTGTTGTTTATGTTGTTGTGTAGTGTGTGTGTGTGCGCGCGCGCGCACGCGCGTGCGTGTGTGTGTGTGTATCTGTTTGTGTGTGTGAAGTCAAGCCAAAATGATTTTGATATTGGTAAAAAAAAAGTAAATACCAGCCATTGTGATCACTAATGGGACAATACCACAGTACCAGCAGTACCTGTCTTTATAGGCTATCAATCCTTCAACAGGTATCAAATATTCATAAGTAATAACTGCAACAGTATCCATGGAAATGCTCCACTAAAGTCACAATGTTGTTTTTTTTAAATTAAAATGTGCCAACTTTACCTACAAAATGCCAACTATGTAGATACCACCAAAAAATTGATCCAATATCGATCACCAACTCGACCTATTTATACTCTTCTCTCTCTGTCTCTATCTCTTCGTGCATGTATATATGCGTGTGTATGCAGCACATGTGTGGTGTGCGCGCGTGCGGTACGCGCGCGCGCGCTACGTGCACCAACGTGGGCGTGAGCACCCATGCATGCCTGCATGCGTGTGTGTTGTGTGTGTGTGTGTATTGCTTCGCTAACAGTCAAAAAGTTGCAAATGTTTTTGTCCTGCCTCTCTTGGTATCAAACCACAAGTGCCTTTTCAAACCCTTATCTGCGGTATTTGAAGCGTGAAAGAAAAGTCAAGAGGTGAGAGGGAAGGCATTGGGGCATAACAAAACACCAGGAGGTTGACACGCGCCCCCACCCACCCGCTTCAAAAAAAAAAAAACCAACAACAAAAAACCCCAACCTAACGGCACCAATTTGCAACACAAGAAGTCTCTATGCACTCAATTAAACTCTTTTCCTCTTGCTACTGTTTCTTGTTGCGTTGTGCTGTGTTGTGTTGGTTCTGTGTCTGTCTGTGTTCGTCTGTCTGTCTCTTTCTTGTCTGTCTGTCTGTCTGTCTGTCTGTCTGTCTGTTTGCTGTCTGTTTGTCTCGTCTCTCTCTCTCTGTGAATGAAAAAAGACGATGAAAAAAGTATGTGAATGTGAATGTTTACTCTGTAACCCTTAGAAAATACAGAAAAAAGGATCTTCTCTCCTCTCTCTCTCTCTTCTCTCTCTCTCTCTCTCTCTCTCTCTCTCTCTCTCCTCCCTCTCTCTCTCTCTCTCTCTCCTCCCTCCCTCCCTCCCCCTTAACACTGACGGCACCAATTTTTGCATACATAGTTCTACAACAACAATCTCTTCATATATAACCTCTACCTCCTCCCTATTGCCCCACCACACACACACACACACACACACACACACAACCACACACACACACAACACACACACACACACACAACTCCTCTCTCTCTCTCTCTCTCTCTCTCTCTCTCTCTCTCTCTCTCTCTCTCTCTCTCTCTCTCCCCCATACTATACCTTCTCCTCCCCTTCTTACCAATTAGAATCTGTGAGCAAACGAAAAGGAGACTTCCAATACAAGTTAAGGACAGATTTCAGGACATGTGCCTATAGGGTGCCACGTGCCTGATGTTGTGTGTGTTGTGGGTGGGGGGGGGGGGGGGGGCAGGTTGTATGGGTAACTCACTAAACTACTATGACTGCACTAGCCTACAGCCCAAGATCTCTTGCAGAGAGGAGTGTGTCTAGTTCTTGTGGTTGCAAACTGTAGCTCTAATGGGCCGTCATCTTTTTTTCTTTTTTTTTCTCTCTTTCATTTGTGATGATTTTGATGGTGGGGTTCTTTCTGAGTCCATTAATTTTCTTTTGACAGGATTGGGGTTGTTTTGTTGTTGAAATGTTATAATTTTGCCTCAGTTCACCCACTCTCCTTTTTGTCTTTTCTCGTTGTGTGTGGTGTGTGTGTGTGTGTGTGTGTGTGTGTGTGTGTGTGTGTGTGTGTGTGTGTGGTGTGTGTGTGTGTGTGTGTGTGGTGTGTGTGTGTGGTTTCTCCCTCTCTGCCCATAAGAATATCTCTACCTCCTTCTTTCTTTGTCTCTCTCTTGCTTTCTAATTTGTACGTCAAAGTGCAATCCATGTTCCTACACTTAAAACAAAACTTTGGTTTAAAGAAATGTTTATTCCAAAAAAACATGGTTATTAAACACATAAACATTAAGAGCATCAACAAGCCAACGACTTATAGCGTGCTCCAAAGTAAGTCATTACAAATTCCATTGGCAGCTGGTATAGTTCTAATCACGCACTTTGAATATTATATCTGCTGCAAATGCATATAAATACAAAATACTAATGTAAAGAGAAGGGAAAAACCATGACAACTGTATCAGAGCATTGAAAAAAAAAAGAAACACATAAGAACAGAACCACATTAAAACATCAACCAAACAACAAGCAAACAAAACTTTAATATTTATTTTTTACAAAGAAAGTCAATAACAAAATGAAAACTCTGTGTAAAAAGGGACACGTTTTCAAACGAGAACAATCAACTGAAATCTGCAAGAACTGAGATAAATATAGATATCACACAAAAAATAAAACCCCTTACACCGGCTAAACTATAACCAAACCCATCTCATCAAGATGCCATTTTTTTGCAGCCCAACCATGATAAATAAATATTCATTCTCCATCTCCATCCAGTTGCTGAAAGTGTTTGATCAGAAACTAACCCAGTCATCGAACACAAACCACCAACTTCAGCCACAACAAATCTCCCCTTAAACCTTGCCACACAGCACAAAGGTGTGGCCCTGGAAGAGAGGAGAGGAGGATGACAGAGAGAGAGGGGGGAGAGAGAGAGAGAGAGAGAGAGAGAGAGAGAGAGAGAGAGAGAGAGAGAGAGAGAGAGAGAAGAGAGAGAGAGAGAGAGAGAGAGAGAGAGATGAATTGAATTGAATTGAATTGAATTGAATTGAATTAATCATCTTTATTTTTCAAGGGTAAAAGAGTAAGCATTTACATACTTTTTTTTATCCGGCCCTTGCCCTGAGAGAGAGGAGAGAGAGAGAGAGAGAGGAGAGAGAGAGAGAGAGAGAGAGAGAGAGAGAGAGAGAGAGAGAGAGAGAGAGAGAGAGAGAGAGAGAGAGAGAGAGAGAGAGAGAGAGAGAGAGAGAAGAGAATGAGAAGAGAGTGATGGGGGTAGTAAAAAAAGAAAGCGAGAGAGAGAGAGAGAGAGAGAGAGAGGAGAGAGAGAGAGAGAGAGAGGAGGGGGGGTGAAAAAAGAAAGCGAGAGAGAGAGAGAGAGAGAGAGAGAGAGAGAGAGAGAGAGAGAGAGAGAGAGAAAGAGACAGAGACAGAGACAGAAACAGACACAGACACACAGACAGACACAGACACAGACACACAGAGACACAGAGAGAAAGAACTGGCTTTTCTCCTCTTTACACTTGTTCTAAACTGAGATAAAAATATTTAAAAAAAAAAACAGGAGGGGGTGAAGAGGGGGAGCGGGTGGGGAGGGGAGGAGAGGAGAGAGGAGAGAGAGAGAGAGAGGGGAGAGAGAGGAGAGAGAGGAGAGAGAGAGAGAGAGAGAGAGAAGAGAGAGAGAGAGAGAGAGAGAGAGAGAGAGGAGGGTAATACAGAAAAGGAACCCCCGGCTTTGATCTTTTCCTTTGATCAGTGTCTTGTGTCTCTGATGACAATCCCACTGCACGTGCAGAGGACAGCCACTTTGGCTGCCTGCCTGCGCCATCAAATTAACATGTAAACATGGGCCACCCCCCCCCCCCCCCCCCCCCGACCACCACAGAAGCTCGTGGACGGTTGGTGGCTTCATTCTCTAAAGTTTTGTCCCACTTCCTCTCTCTGTCTCTGTCTCTCTTTCTGTCTGTCTGTCTCTTTCTCTGTCTCTCTCTCTCTCTCTGATTCTCTCTATGTCTCTGTCTCTCTCTGTCTCTCTGTCTCTCTCAGCGCCGCTGCCGTGCCCCGCTGGTTGAGGATGACAAAACTCGTCCAGTGCTAAGGAAATCACTACCAATTACTATTCTGTTCATTCAAAAGTTCGCAAGTTTGCTCTTGGATTTTGTGTGTGTGTAGGGGAGGGAAAACAAACGTGGAACAAAGCGCGCGTGGGTGTGAGAGGGGGGGAGGAGGAGGAGGGAGGGAGAGAGAGAGGGGGGGGAGAGAGAGAGAGAGAGACCAGAGAGAGAGAGAGAGAGAGAGAGAGAGAGAGAGAGAGAGAGAGAGAGAGAGAGAGAGAGAAGATCGTAGGGAAGAATAGGGTGTTGCAGCTTTTAAAATCATAATACAGATACCAGCAGATGCATCCTGTTTTATCACAGGAAATCACGATCGAAAAAAATACAGGTTGATCATGGTTAATCCACTCGTTTACATTAAGCATTGATTTGATCAAGTCCAGTGAATGTGGATTTCATGGGACATTTCAGGAGGGAAACTGGTGGTGGTTTTGTTGTGATTTTGTTTGGTTGGTTTTTTTTTTTTTTTTAATAAGACAGTTATATGTCCTATCTGGAATCTTTTAGTGGTCTCTCACCTGTCCATAATAAGCATAGACCTTTTAAGGCATACATCCTTTGAGGCATAGACCTTTTAAGGCATAGACATTTTAAGGCATGGACCTTTCAAGGCATAGACTAGACATTTTAAGGCACATACCTTTGAGGCATAGATCTAGAGCTTTTCAGGCATAGACCTTTTAAGGCATAGACCTTTTAAGGCATAGACATTAAGGCATAGACCTTTTAAGACATAGACCCTTTAAGGCTTAGACCTTTTAAGGCATAGACCTTTTAAGGCATAGATCTAGACCCTTTAAGGCATAGGCCTTTTAAAGCATAGACCCTTTGAGGCATGGATCTTTTAAGTGCGACACCTTACTACACTACACAACACGACACGACACGACACGACACGACACGACACGAAACTACACAACACACACTACACTACACTACACTACACTCACAACACGACACGAAGCTACACAACACTACACTACACTGCACTGCAGACTATTATCACTTTTATTTGAACAGACGTAAAATTGAAGACCAACTACACTACACTACTTACACTGCGCAACACTACACTACACTATACTTACACTGCCTACATTACACTGCACTATACTACACTACACTAGACAACACATTACACCACACCACACTACCCTAACAACAACACTACACTTATACTGCACTACACTACACTGCACTATATACTACTACCACTACCACTGCACTACACTACACTACACTACACTACACTACACTACACTACACTACACTACACTACACTCGACAACACTACATCACACCACACCACACTACACTATTTTTTAATTATTCTTTATATCGATGATAATGGATTAGCACTCTTGTGCTTTTTTTCATCCAGTCCCCATGTGTATGCAGTTTTGTAATGTCATCTGTTCCCACCGGCACACGATGGCCTACTCTTACGAAAAGTGGAACAGGATTTAACGTGTGCGCAAGATGTTCTGGCGCACATACCTCATACACTACACTACACTACACATACACTACACTACACTACACTACACTACACTACACTACACTACACTTACACCCTTACAATGCTAAAAAAAAAAAAAACCAACCTCCGCTCTACTTCCACTTTCACTCCCACCCACTTAAAAACCACAACTGAATGCACTATACAATCAATCAATCAAACAATCATTCCTACAATAATTGATCAATGACAATCATTGCCTGTCTTTCTGCAACGTAATACTAACCTCAAGTTTGAAATCAACCGTTAAGCGGTTAGTTTCACTTTCCTCCCCTCCCTCCCTCCCTCTCCCTCACCCCCTACCCCCTTCTGTCTTTTCTTTTTTCTTTTTCTTCTTCTCTTCCCTCCTTCCGTCACAAGCATCCGTGTACCACATGTCGGAAGTGCTTTGTGATCAGGGAAGGTGGGGGAGGGGGGTGGGGGGTGAGGATACGGAGTCGGGACAGATTGCACGCGCGTGTGCTGCACGTGCTTTATGACGTAAGGTTGCACTGCTTTATTACAAATGCGCGCTTGTGACCTTATGGCTTGGCTTGTCTTTCTGTTTGTCTGTCTTTGTTTTTGTTTGTTTGTTTGTTTGTTTGTCTGTCTGTGTTTTATCTGTGGTCTGTTTTTCTGTGTTCTTTTAATCTTCTGTGCTTGTCGTGTTATTTGTGTCTGTCTCTGTGTCTTGTTCTCTGTCTGTCCTCTGTCTGCGTCTGTCTGTCGTCTGTCTGTGTCTGTCTGTTTCTGTGTTTGTATGTCTCTGTCTCTTCTCTCTCTCTGTCTCTGTCTCTCTCTGTCTTCTGTCTGTCTGTCTCTGTCTCTCTCTCTCTTGAGTTGGAAACAACCACGCCCACCGATTTTCATCATTACAGGCTTTTCCTTTTTTTATTTATTCTTTTTATTTTGTTTAGTTTATGCTCTGAAACAAGAGCAGTGATAAACTTGAGCATAACCGTTGGAGTCTAATCTGTTTTCCGAGCAGGTAATTCTGATCTCGTCGGGAGAGGCTCAGAACTTTTTTTTAAACCACCCCACCCCTCTCGCCAGCAGGCACACACACACACACACACACACACACACACACACACACACACACACACACACACACACACACACACACACACACACACACACACACACACACACACACACCAGTCTAAAATCCACTTTTAGTAGATAGATGTTAAAACAAACACACAAAACACACACACACACACCAGTCTAAAATCCTTTTTTAGTGGATAGATGTTAAAACGAAAAACACACACACACAACACACACACACACACACACACCACACACACACACACATACAGCACACACACTACACACACACAACACACACACACACACACAC
>CM060318.1:11191505-11194005 GCA_030674155.1 Stramonita haemastoma
AAGAGTAGGCCATCGTGTGCCGGTGGGAACAGATGACAATATTTACAAAACTGCATACACACGGGGACCGGATGAAAAAAAGCACATGATTGCTTATTCTGTTATCCTCGATATAAAAGAATAAATAAATAAATAAATAAATAAAAAAAAAATTCACATTCATATAAACACTAGCATTGCCTTGTTTTTCACATGCAAGTGTAGCCCCCCCGCAATCACAGACAGACTTGAGAGAAAGAGAGACACAGACAGAGACACAGAGCATCTCTCTCTCTGTCTCTCTCTGTCTCTGTCTCTCTCTGCCACTGTTGTTCTGTATGTCTGTCTATCTCTCACTCACTCTCTCACACAGATGAAACAAACAAACATACACACACACGCTTAACGCGCATGTGTATAACATCGCATTGTAGTCTTTTTCCTATGTATACCTTTTTTGTGAAACTTATTAATTCTGTTTTTTTGCTACATAGTTATACCAAATACAAAACATTTATACGGTTTTCTTGAGAAAGAGGTAATTTGTGAATACTTTTTTTTTTTTTTAGTATGTTAACATAATTATCATACATGAAATCGAAGTTTTATAGTTTGAAATGGAATGGTGTTTTCGTGACTCTTCTTAGGGTTAGTCAAGAATTTATCAACCTCACAAACGTAAGGTAGAGAGGAAGGAGAAGCTGGAACAATACCTATGCTTCATCGTGAAGTCGAAATGCTAACAAATCCAAGAAGTATTCCCCCCGGCCTATTATTTACAAACATACAGACTCCAAAACAACACACAGTAACAAAACGAAGTCAGGGGAAGCAACTAGAGTCACACTATCAAACTCCCCATTGCTCTGCAAAATGGCCTTGGTCTTCTTCTGTTTAAAGTATAATGAATAAATCGTCTTGTCGCTACAACTTTGTGTTTTGTTTTTGTTTTTAAGAGTAACCTACGCGCATAATTCGTTCTTTGTCAAACAATTTCCTGAAAGCTGAAGAGTGACATTTTATGTTGTTAGATGTCTCTTTTCTTGCTCTCCTGGAATGAGTCATAATTATAGGTCACGTGGAAACCATTGAAAACAGTCTCAGTCTGTGTGTCTGTCCATCTGTCTGTCTTTGTGTCTGTGTATCTATCTGTCTTTGTCTCTATTTTTTTTCTTGCTCTTTAAGAAACATCATGAATATACACTATGCGGAGCTCTCTCTCTCTCTCTCTCTCTCTCTCTCTCTCTCCTCTCTCTCTCTCCTCCTCTCTCTCTCTCTCTCTCTCTCTCTCTCTCTCTCTCTCTCTCTCTCTCTCTCTCGTCTCTCTGTCTCTCTGTCTCTCTGTCTCTCTGTCTCTCTCTCTCTCTCTGTCTCTCTCTTCTCTCTCTCTTTTCTCTCTCTGTCCTCTCTGTCTCTCTCTCTCTGTCTCTCTGTCTCTCTCTGTGTGTGTCTCTCTCTCTCTCCGGATGAAAAAAACTATGTAATGCTTACTCTGTAACCCTTGAATAATAAGGATTATTCATTCTCTCTCTCTCTCTCTCTCTCTCTCTCTCTCTCTCTCTCTCTCTCTCTCTCTCTTCTCTCTCTCTCTCTCTCTCTCTCTCTCCTCTCTCTCTCTCTCCTCTCTCTCTCCTCTCTCCCCCCCCCCTCTCTCTCTCTCCCCACCCCCTCTCTCTCTCCCCCCCCCACCCCTCCCCCCCTCTCTCTCTCTCTCATTCATATAATTATATCAACAATCCCTGAATGCAGTGTGGACCTGTCATAATTGTTCCTTAAGGCTGCACAATGAGGTTTAATTCGTAACCACACTGATGGTTTGATTGCCGAGCAAAAACAAATAAAAAACAACCCAAGCAGAAACCTACACTAAAAAACATAATTTTTTTTACAGATCTATTCACATTATGCACGTGCCGGTGCGCCCTTTAACAAGGCATGCACGTGCACGTTTTGTCTCCCCCTCCTCCCTCCCTCCTCTCTCCCCCCTCTCTCTCTCTCTCTCTCTCCTCTCCTCTCACTACACACACACCACACCACACACACACACACATCACACCACACCACACCACACAACACCACCACCCCGAAGAAAACTATATAAAAGGTTGTGCATTTATGCGGTTAGTTGCGAAACGAATGACATTGATGATTAAACAATACTCTTTCACACCTTTTAATGTCAGGTGTGGTTGGGTTTTCTTTCTTTCTTTTTTTCTTCTTTTTTTTTTTTTTTTTTCCCCCCTTCTCCCCATGGCGTGTGCACGTGTGCAAAGTTTGTTTAACGAAGCTTGACACACACAACGTGGGAGGAAGGATCGTGGTGTTTTTTTTTGTTTTTTTGTTTGTGTTTGTTTTTGTGGTTGTGGGGTTTTTTTGGTTTGTGTGTGTGTGTGTGTGTGTGTTGTTGTGTGTGTGTGTGTGTGGTGTGTGTGTGTGTGTGTGTGTGTGTGTGTGTGTGTGTGTGTGTGTGTTGTGTGTGTTGTGTGTGTTGTGTGTGTGTGTGTGTGTGTGTGTGTGTGTG
>CM060318.1:11199005-11206505 GCA_030674155.1 Stramonita haemastoma
TATTTTGGAAAGCGAATCTTAAGCGATATTGGAAATATTTTTTTAAACCCTCTAGATGTATCAACCTGCAATAATCAAATCAGCCATGATATGACATTTTCAAATTTAATTTGGAGATAGCATTCACAATACCGTCTTTAATTCAATGAATACTTTTTTTTTAAAAGTATGTCCAGTTCACACACAGGCAGACAGAACACACACACGCGCGCGCGCGACACGACGCACGCACACACGCACGCACGCACAACACGCACCACACACACACACACACACACACACAAACACACACACAAGCAGCGCACACACACACACACCACCACACACACCACACACACACCAGCACACACACACACACACACACACACACACACAAAGAGAGAGAGAGAGAGAGGAGAGAGAGAGAGAGAGAGAGAGAGAGAGAGAGAGAGAGAGGAGAGAGAGAGAGAGAGAGAGAGAGAGAGGAGAGAGAGAGAGAGAGAGGAGAGTCAGACAGAGAGAGACATAGAGAAACAGAGAGAGACAGAGTCAGAAACAGAGAGACAGAGAGAGAAAGAGAGAGACATACAGAGAGAGGGAGAGAGACAGACAGAGAAACAGACAGAGAGGCAGAGACAGAAAGAGAGAGAGAGACAAACAGAGGGAGAGAGAGACAACAGAGGGAGAGGAGAGACAGACAAACAGACAGACAGAGAGACAGAGACAGAAAGACAGACAGACGAACAGAACAGAGAGACAGAGAGAGGCCCCTGAGAACAAAACCAAACACTGAATTCTTTACATCTTTGCTGTCTTAGTCAGCCGCACCACATACACACACACATGCATACAACACACAACGCGCCACACACATACACACATACACACACAGATGAAACACGACAGGATGGAATGAGAGAGTAAAGATAAATAGAACACACAAAAACAAGAGTAGAGGAGAGAGTAGAGAACATAGAGACACAAAGTAGTCACGACAGAATAGCACATAGACAAACACAGAGAACAGATCAGAAACAAAGACATACACAACATAACACAGACGACAAACAAAAGAGACACACACAGACAGAAGAGACACCAGAAAACAGACAACAAAACAACAAAAGACACACACACAGACACAGAAACAGAGAAGCCCTGAAAACAACACCAACACACACTCACACTTCTGTCACACCGCACCATATAAAAAATAACCAAAAAAAAAACACACCACCCATCCATTAAAAAAGAAAGCAAAGAAAGAAATAAAAGGTTGTTGTTGTTGTTCTTGTTTCTTGTTGTGTGTTCACCAGCTTAAAACACTGGCTATCACCCAGAATATGCATTCCAACTCCCTCATCCCACTTGGGAATCACTGTGTGATTGAAATTGCACACTGAATGTGAAGTTTTGCGTGCATGATTCTTTTCAAGTACCTCGCCATATAGGCAGCCATACTTCGACTTCAGAGGATTTTTTCCTCCTGTAAAGGAGATGCAGGTTGTTATGTTAAGAGCTTGTCATGGCTGAAGAAGCAATCTCAACACAACATTCTACAACATAACAACATATTTTAAGTCTAGACCTTGGTAGTTAGCTGACATCAATAACTGACACAGCTTTTGGCCAGGACCAAAAGAAAAGGTTTATTTCATCAATTTGAAAAAAAAAAAGTAACAAGAAAACAGTGACATTTCCTTTTCCTCAGTTTTGAAGTTGTTGAATAAAGACTGAACACCCTTGCAACAAATAAACGTAATGGTAAAGGTGTCCTAAACCTATATGGTCGTAGGAGGAACAAGACATCAGAAACCTCAGCTTCTCCAGGGGGGCACCATATTGAGGGCGGCGCCCATCTCCCTCCCTCGCTGCTTTACCTTTCCTGACCCTAAAGAGGGCAGGTACCCGTTTACAGCTGGATGAACTGGGGCACTGTACAGAAACCAAAACGCAAACAGTCACCCATCCACTTGGTAACCACGCTCGATACTGCTCAACCTTAGCTTGGGGAAAAGCGAGCCTCTACATCGACAGCAGCATGGTCACTGTGCGGGTGCCGAGATGGGCAATGGTACCACTGGCCTTGCAGAGCTGATGCCCACGTCCTTGATGTCTTCGTGGTCTTCGGGACCAGCAGTGACCTCTGCGATGACCACCCATCTGAAATGGCCGTGGACCCTGAAAAACCCTTGGAAGAGTATCTGGAAGTCAAGATTGCTGTCTGGATTGACAGGTGAGAATTTTTTTAGCGGCAGAGAGAGAGAGAGGGGAAGGGGAGGGGAGAGAGAGGGAGGGGAGAGAGGAGAGGAGAGAGGGAAAATAGTATAAATGAGAGAGAGAGAGAGAGAGAGAGAGGGGAGAGAGAGAGAGGGGAGAGAGACGACATAGAGAGATAGACACGGTTAAATCTTCCGCTGAAAAGACAGGACAGGTGCGATGGGAACAGATAGACAGAAGAAAAAATGCAGACAGTGGAGATTAACACGAAACAACGAAACACATGTGCTTATTCCATTAGTCATCGACATAAAAGAATATAATAAATAATAATAAACAAACATCCAGTCTCCGCCTTTTTATTTTTATTCTTTCATATCAAGGATAATAGAAGAAGCACTCATGTGCTTTTTTTACATCCAGTTCCGTATGTATGCAGTTTTGTAAACTTGTCATCTGCTTCCCACAGCCACACAATGGTCTACTCTTACGAAAAGCGACAGGATTTTAACGGTGCGCAAGATGTTCTACGTGCGTTCCACACAGAGCCTCGTTTATAGTCTCATCCGAAGGACTTTTTGGAAGAGTGGGGCAGCACTGATATTAACTCCAGGGGGAAAAATCCCCCTCGAACGGGAATCGAACCCAGGTCGTCAAAATTGCGAGCGCAATGTTCTGACCACAAGGCTATATCCCGTTCCCCTTTAAAAAAAATCTTTTACATCGAGGACAATGGAATAAACACTCATATGCTTTTTTACATCCAGTCCCCGTGTGCATGCAGTTTTGTAAATGTCATGTGTTTCAACGGTTCTGTTACAACCCCTTTCAGGTTGTACGTGCCCTTAATCGTGGCTGTGGGCGTGATGGGCAACTTTCTGTGTTTCGTCACGCTGGTCTTCACCAGTCTTCGCGCCACCTCCACCTGTATCTACATGGCGGCCATTGCTGTGTTGGACTGCGTCATCCTGGTCACTGTCCTCTGTTTCCTGGTCAGCAGCTATGTGGGGGACACCTGGTTCTACCTGGGGAGTGACTGGACCTGCGGCCTCCACTACTTCCTCTTCTTCTTCTCCATCCATTTCGATGTCCTCATTCTCTTAGCCATGACCGTGGATCGTTTCATCGTTGTCCGGTTCCCTTTAAAAGCTCAAAGGTTGTGCACTCCTAAATCCGCCCTTAAAACCATCGGGTTTAGGGTTTTTCTTCACTCTCAATATCCAGATCTTGTTCAATAGGGGTTTAGTCCCTACCAGACGACCGAGATCCGTTGTGGTGTTGGTACCAGACGCGGACGTGAAGTTTTTTATGAAGAAGATCTACACGTGGATTGATGCCTCCATTTACAGTTTTCTGCCGTTTCTCTCGCTGCTGGTTCTGAAATTCTCATCATCCGGCAACTGAACCAGTCCGCCAAATTCAGCCAGCAGTTCACGGAACAGAGAGAGGGTAAACCTTCAACCAAGACAGACGCAGTAAACACTGTGACAGTCCCCATGAAAATGAAAACAACGCATCAAAAACGGAACCAGGAACTGAAGCGAAATTTCCCGCCATTCGTGAAAGTAGGGCAAGCGGTATAGGAGACGCGAAGTCCACGACATCTAGAAAAACGGCAGCAAACACTAACGTGACGTTCATGCTGCTGTTAGTGTCCTTCACCTTTCTGTTTCTGACGTCGCCCACGGTGATCATGCTGCTGTACAAGCGCTATCACTGGCTGCCCAGCACCACGCCAGAGAAAGCCAAGTCCCGGCTGACCCACGCTGTACTCGACAACCTCATGTACAGCAATCACGCCATCAACTTCCTCCTCTACTGCATCAGTGGCCGCCGCTTCAGGCAAGAGTTTCGGAGGCTTGTGGTTCGATTCTGTCAGCGTTCATAATGTGTTATCAGACCTTTTCAGTAGTTGTAACCTACAGTACTGTAAGCGATACCAGTTGAAGTAGCGGTAGCAGTGACAGCAGCAGCAGCAATAACGGAAGCAGCAGGGATAACGGAAATAACAGCAGTACTGAGTGGGTTGTCTTTTTTAACGAAACCAGCAGCAGCAGCAGCAGCAGCAATAGCAGAAACAACAGTAGTGCTATTTTTTGCAGGTTTTTTTGTACAGTAACAATTGATAATGATGTACTCTCAGACATTAAGGATCAGTAAGCAAAGTTCATTAATTTTTATGTCATCGCTTCGCAAACCCTCATGTATCTGCCTCTGCTAGTAAGCTATGATATTGTGTGTGCGTGTGTGTGTGTGTTGTGGTGGGGGGGGGGTCTTTATGTCTCTATGTGTTTGTGCTTGAGTGTGTGTGTGTGTGCGTGCTGAGTGTGTGTGTATGTGTGTGTGTGTGTGTGTGTGGTGTGTGTGTGTGTGTGTGTGTGTGTGTGTGTGTGTGTGTGTGTGTGTGTGTGGCGTGCAGAAGCTGGCCCTCAGAAGACTTGTTAACCCCCTCCGTCTTCCCTTCTTTTGTAATGATGGTTGTTGGTGGAAAAGTGCAGTTATGGTTTGTGTTTGTTCATTGTATTTTATGAATTTTGCTCTCTCTGTCTCTGTCTCCCTGTCTCTCTGTCTCTGTCTGTCTGTCTGTCTGTCTGTCTCTCTATGTATGTATGTATGGATGTATGTATGTATGTGTGTATGTATGTAGTAGTAGTAGTATGTATGTATGTAGTAGTATGTATTGTATGTATGTATGTATGTATGTATGTATGATGTAGCATGTATGTATATGTATGTATGTATGTATGTATTGTATGTATGTATGTATGTATGTATGTATGTATTATGTATGTAAAGTATGTAGAGTATATATGTATTTTGTTTATGTATGTGATGCTGTATGCCATGATAATGTATGCAGTATGTTGTTGTATATGATGTATGTATGTATGTAGTATGTTGATGTGTATTATGTATGTATGTGTATGTATATGTTGTAGTAGTGTATTAGTATTAGTCGCACGTGTATTACAAGATTTTTTTGTTAGACGACACCAATAACGAGGCCTAACAGATTGTCCTGTTTCCTGTGGGCCTAAGTATAGTTTGCGTTTCTGCACAATGGGATAGAAGCAGTTTCTCTGTAGGAATATTATGTACCCATTGCATCGTATCGTTTCGTATCGTCTTGTTTCGTCTCGTTTTGCAGTGTATTGTATTGTTTGCATTGTATTTTTTTTGGATTGTATTTACATTTACTTTATTCTGAGCAGATTTTCTATGCGACAGTTTCCCTGTGTGAGGGCAGCCCGAAATTTTAGGCAGAAAATCTGCCATGACTGATCTACAATACAACATGATACAACTTAACCAACCAAGGAAATAAGCAAGTAATCAACCAATACCACCAACCAACCAACAAAACCAACCAAGCAAACCAATTAACAACCAACCAACTAATCAACCAACAAGCCAGTAGCCAGCCAGCCAGCAGCCAAGCCAGCCAACCAACCAACCAGCAAAAACAAACCATCCAAATCTGACAACTATCCCTATTGTTGGCACGGCAAGCAGAAAGCGGCAACGTACTCTAGGAGTGTTGTTGTTGTGCGTTCCCAGATTTACTCTCTGGGGGTCTTCCAGAATGTGCACTCTGACTCCACTCATCCTACCTGTGGAATCACTGTGAGATGAAAGTACTCAATGAATGAGAAGTTTGTGTGTATGACTGTTTTCAAAGTACCTCACCATAATATAGGCAGCCATACTCCGACTTCACGCATTTTTTTCTCGTTTAAAGGAAGTACAGGTTGTTATGTTAAGAGCTTGTCATGGTGAAGACAACAATCTCAACACAACATTTTACAACATAATAACATTGTAGTGTAGGGCTTTGGTAATGAGCTGACATCAGTAACTGGCACAGGGTTTGGCCTGGGCCATCTCTAGGGCTTTGGTAATTAGCTGACATCAATAACTGACACAGGGTTTGGCCTGGGCCATCTCTAGGGCTTTGGTAATTAGCTGACATCAATAACTGGCACAGGGTTTGGCCGGGCCATCTCTAGGGCTTTGGTAATTAGCTGACATCAATAACTGGCACAGGGTTTGGCCTGGGCCATCTCTAGGGCTTTGGTAATTAGCTGACATCAATAACTGGCACAGCTTTTGGCCTGGGCTATCTCTAAGAGTCACAGTGGTACAACACAAAAGACCATCAGAGAGTCAGCATCGATGGGGTTTCTTTGTTGTATCACTTTGAACACTGACTTCAAAGGCGGCAGACACACAGTGACAATTCAACGCCTTCATTTTTCATTTCATTATCGTTTCATTTTATTTCATTCTTTTATTTTGAGGATAATGGAATAAGCACTCATGTACTTTTTACAGTGTGTTTTTCTGAAACTAACTCTCTCTCTCTCTCTCTCTCTCTCTCTCTCTCTCTCTCTCTCTCTCTCTCTCTCTCTCTCTCTCTCTCTCTTCTCTCTCTCTCTCTCTCTCTCTCTCTCTCCTCTCTCTCTCTTCCATGTGAGTTAAAAACCAATGCAATGTCAATCCACAAGCAAGAGCCTATTGAGACGAACAAAATTGGGGGAAAAAAATCTAAGAGATGTAACGAGTGGAACATTATAAACCATAGCTAAGAGCTCATCACTTGTGAATACTTGTGTGTTTTGCAGCAACACACCTGTCTTTGCAAAAAGGGATGCAGATCCCAGGTTTGATCCTCGATGAAGCTGGCTTTTCTGACTTCTTTCTCACCTACTAAACCACGAGTAATGGGTCAGTGTGCTAGTCTTTCCGATGAGATGGTCAACTGGTATTCCTCTTTGCCAAATTATGTTAAATGGATGTAAAAGAACCCACAGCAACACGAGTGCTGTCTTGAATCTATATTCTGCTGGGAAAATAAACTGTTTAACTTGAAGCACACGTGCGGGAAGATTAATTTGTTTTTAAACTGGGTAGCGCTGTCTTGTGGGGACGGGCTCTCTTCGGTAAGAGCAGTCAAAAAGGATACACAGAAAATATCATGATCATCAATTCTCAGACTGCAACACATAAAACAATAAGAAAAAAGACATTTATTTTTGGGGGGTAGGGGTGGACGGGGTTGCACCATCGGTTCATATTTTGTTGTTTTCTTTGCATGAAACTAACAGTGGCCGGTTATCAAAGTCTAAACTATATAGCAAGAACATAAATACAATATCTAGATTTAAAAAAATTGTCAGCAATATACACCGATGAAGAAGAAAAAAAGGCGCCCCAAAAATCCGCATGTTAAAGGTAAAAGCTGAACAAAGAACCATGAGGATATCATCAGACACCACTAGTACTGTTTACGCTGAAAGATCC
>CM060318.1:11211505-11221505 GCA_030674155.1 Stramonita haemastoma
CCACTGTGTGGTAGTGGGAACTGATGACAGATGTAAAAACTGCATACACATACGGGACTAGATGTTAAAAAAAGCCAGTGAGTGCCTATTCCATTATCCTCGAAATATTATTATTATAATAATAATAATAATAATAATAATAATAATAATAATAATAATAACAATAACAATAACAACAACAACAACAACAACAACAAGAAAAGGAAGAAGAAAAACAAATAAAGCAATCATATTTTAAACATGTATATGAAGAACTATTCAAGAAGTATGAATTGTTATTGTGCAAGGAAAAAAAAATATTAATCAAAATATTTTTCTTAGTGTGAAAAAAAAACTAGAGGAAAACAGAAGAAAATCAGATGATCTATAGGAAAGAAAGAAAGCAGAAAAGAAGGAAGGGCTAGGAAAGGAAAGAATGGACCGATCAACGAGAAGAGAGAGGAGAGAGAGAGAGAGGAGAGAGAGAGAGAGAGAGAGAGAGAGAGAGACAGAGACAGAGACAGAGACAGAGACAGAGAGAGAGAGAGACAAGAGACACGAGAGAGAGAGAGAGAGAGAGAGAGAGAGAGAGAGAGAGAGAGAGAGAAGAGAGAGAGAGAGAGAGAGAGAGAGGAGAGAGAGAGAGGAGCGGGAAGGGGGGTGGGGTGAGGGAGACGAAGATAGAAACAAAGAGACAAAGACAGAAGAGAGTAACTGGGAGAGGGAGAGAGAGAGGGGGGGGAAGGGGTGGCAGACAGACAGGCAGACAGACAGACAGAGACAGACAAAGAGACGGGGTGACACAGACAGACAGAAGAGAGCAACAGACAGAGAGATATGGAGAGAGAGAGAGAGGTGGGGAAAGAGAGAGAGAGAGAGAGAGGGGGGGGGGGGGAGAAGAGGAAAGAGAGAGAGAGGAGAGAGAGGGGGAGAGAGAGGAGAGAGAGGAGGAGAGAGAGAAGACAGACAGACAGACAGACAGACAGACAGACAGACAGACAGACAGACAGTCAGACAGTGACACTAACTGTAACACAGACACTGACACTTTAGGTAGTGTATTGCCATTGACATTACAGTCCTATTGATAAAGAGCACAAAATAAACTCCTGTATTCTAGACATTACATGGCACAAAACAAAAACGAAATCATGTGTGTGTGTGTGTGTGTGTGTGTGTGTGTGTGTGTGTGTGTGTGTGTTGTGTGTGTATGTGTGTATGTTTGTATGTATGTATGTATGTATGTATGTATGTATGTATGTATGTATGTGTATGTGTGTATATGTGTTATGTGTATATATATGTATATATGTATATATGTATATATCTATATATCTCTCTCTATATATCTGTTGTATGTGCGTGTGTGTGTATGCGTGTGTGTGTATAATATATTATATTATGTATTATAGTATGATTATTTTATAGATATATATATTTGATATGTGTGTGTATGTGTATGAGTATGTGTGTATTATATATATTATGTATGTATGTATGTATGTATGTATGTATGTATTAGTATGTATGTATGTATGTATATGTATGTATATATGTATGTATGTATGTATGATGTATGCATGTATGTATGTATGTATGTATGTATGTATGATATGTAATGTTATTATATTATATATATATATATATAATATTATATATATATATATATATATATATATGTTGTATGTGTGTGTCCCTGACAGCATCTCTTCCTTCCTGGACCTAGCCAGCTTCCCCAGACTGAGAGGGGCAGCAGACGACGACCCCGTGGACCGCCTGAACCACCTGTACACGGTCTGCCTGCTGCTCATCCTCACCGTGCTGGGCACGGGCACCATGATGATGGGCGACGCCCTGGACTGCATGATGCCCGCCAACTTTCCGGGCACCTACATCCGCTACGTGACGTCCTACTGCTACGTGCACAACACTTACTACATCCCCATGGACGACAGCGTCCCGTTCACCCTCCAGGAGCGTCAGGAAGCGGAGCTGCCTTACTACCAGTGGGTGCCTTGCCTCCTCCTGGCCATGGCGTTCATGTTCAAGATGCCCAGCTTCCTCTGGCAGCTCTTCAACCAGGCTTCGGGCTTCGAGCTGAGCAAGGTCAACGAGATGACGGATTCCTTGGTGGAGGTCAAGCCTACAGACAGGACGGAGGGCGTGGGTCGCATCGCCCTCTACATCCATCGCTGGTTGAGGGCTCAGCACTACCACCAGCCCGGCGCCGTGGGTCGATTCCTGAACCGCCTGCCCAGACTGTTGTGCGTCTTCGGCAAGAAGCGGGGCAGCTCTTACCTCAGCGCGCTGTATTTGACCGTCAAGGGCGTCTACGTCCTCAATGTCGTCGGCCAGTTCTTCCTCCTCACCTGGTTTCTGGGAGACTGGCACCTCAGTTATGGTGTGGAGGTTGTGGGCGGTTTGATTCACGACGAGGGCTGGCCAGAGTCCCCGCGTTTCCCCAGAGTGACTCTGTGTGACTTCGAAATCCGACAACTTCAGAATATTCAGCGCTACACCGTGCAGTGCAGCTTGAACCACAACCTGTTCTTCGACAAGATCTTCTTCTTCTTGTGGTTCTGGTTGGTGTTGGTGGCTGTCATCACTGCTGGCAGCTTCGTGTACTGGTTGTGGCGCTTCTTCTCCACGCAGAACCAGACAGCTTACATCAAGAAGTACCTGACGATCCGGGACAAACTGACAGAGAAGGAGGAGGACAGGCAGCATCTCAAGAAATTTGTTGATCGCTATCTTCGTGAGGACGGTGTGTTCTTGCTGCAGATGATGGCGCGCAATGCCAACATCATTTTGATATCCGAGATTTTGGCTCAGCTGTTTGAAGACTTCAAGAAGAGAGCTGCTGAAGAGAAGAAGAAAGCCTCTGGCAGAGAACAAGCTGATAACCCAAACACTTCAAGTGATACCCCAAACACTTAGCTGGATATCTTTTTTGTCAGCAAGGATACACATGGTACATGAGAACAAAGGATGAGTACACAGATAAATACAAAGAGACTATAACCATTGACAAATATCAGTTTAGTGTCGCTATCATACCATTTTTTTTACCAATAGCAAGATAACCACCCACCACCACCACCCCAATTACAGAATACAACAATGTTTAATTTTGTTAATGGTCAGATTTCAATCAAATAGCTTAGATGTAGTATACAGTATCACTTAACTGATTTCGAAGAACAATCACAGTGTCAGAAAATTGCACATCATCAGCAAATAACAATAATGATCATTCAACAAAATCTGGGGACAATTGAACATCGTTTACTTTTCTCAATAGTATCTTTTGTGATTTCAATGAAAATATTGAAAAGAAAACAGGGGAACAAATTTCGCCTTGTTTCAAACCACCAGGGCACATAAACACATCCGTCAAGTCACTGCCAGAGAGAACACAAGCTTTCACAGTTGAAAAATAACTTTTTAGAGCAGACGCAATTTTAGCACTAAACCCATTTTGACTTAGTACCTTCCATAACTTTCCTTTGCTTGCAGAATCAAAAGCTTTTCAAAAATCGATGAAAATATACTGTTTTTGGAAGATTGTGAGCAAGTAAGAGCAAAGGGAGTTAATGATATGGGTCAGTTTTGATAATTACTATGCTTTTCCCTGAATCCTGCCTGCTTATCTCCTATCAGCTCATTGTCTATGAACCATGTGGTAATGTGTTGAATTATAACACATACAGTTTTGCTGCAAAATCCCTCCATGCTTGTCAGTTACACTTAGATCAATATTCTTCAGAAATACTGGAATGATCATTGCTAAGCTCCATTCCTCAGGGAGAGAGAGAGAGAGAGAGAGAGAGAGAGAGAGAGAGAGAGAGAGAGAGAGAGAGAGAGAGAGAGAGAGAGAGAGAGGAATGTTTGGATCTGATAGGTCTAAAACTGAAGTGCAATATTTCTGGGAATTTTTATGTTGGTCTTCAATTTTACGAATTTTTATGTGTTGACTGATGATTGACATGTTTTGGATTTTGAAACACTTTTGAGTGTAGTGATGATTGACATGTGCATTTGTAAAAAACAAAAAAAAAAGATTGTTAAAAGGCAGTGGGGGCATGAGAAGGGGTTTATTCCTCAGCTAGAGCTCTGAGGTTCACTAATGATGAGACTTTGCGCATGCAACCATTTTTTTCCCACTAATAAGACAGTCACATTCCAATGTTGTGGATGTTGTCTAAACACAACATACAGTGTGCATGCAGAGATTTTTTTCTTTTTCTTTTTAGTGATGTCATCAATTCCTACCAGAACTCGATGGCCTATTCTTCCGAAAGGTGGAACGGCTTTAACGTGTATGCAAAATGTTCTGCGTGCCTAGTCAGACGGGATCTTGGTGTATAGTCTCATCCGAAGGACATTTGGAGGAGTGGAGTGGATAGTGGAGTTAACTTCAGGGGGAAAATCCCTTGAAAAAGTACCTCGGTGATGTTTAATCCCAGGCTGTCAGATGACAAGCTCAACACTCTAACGACTAGACTCCCCCCCCCCATCATCATCCTCCCCCCTTCCAATGTTTGTGAAAATGATTGATATGATTTGAATATGGAAAACAAATCGTAGTGTCGTAGTAAAAAAAATACTATAAAGTTTCGACTTGGTGTGCGTGTCTTAATTTCAACAAAGAATGGCATGGTTTATGAATCATGGTGTATGTGTGTGTGTGTGTGTGTGTGTGTGTTTTGTGTGTGTGTGTGTGGTGTGTGTGTGTGTGTGTGTGTGTGTGTGTGCGTATGGTGTGAGTGTGTGTGTGTGTGCCTGCCTGCTTGTTTGCATGAGTGTGTGCGTGTTCATGTGTGCGAGCATTATGATCGTGCATGCATGTGTCTGTGCGTGCGCGTTTGTATGTGTTTGTGGCTGCGTGTGTATAATTATGTCTGTGGGATCTGCCTGTGCCTCTCTCTCTCTCTCTCTCTCTCTCTCTCTCTCTCTCTCTCTCTCTCTCTCTCTCTCTCTCTCTCTCTCTCTCTCTCTCTCTCTCTCTCTCTCTCTCTCTCGCTTTGTTGCTGTTTTTCTTTTTCTACTTTTCCTGCGATGGGTGCCGCCCTCAACATGCTGGCCCCTGAAGAAGCTGAGGCCTGTGATGCCTCGCTCCCCTACTACCACATAGATTATAGGACACCTTTACCTGTTAATAGTCCTGCCCCATCTTCTGTAATGCTCCTGCCTTGCTTCTCTCACGTCACTCAATCAATCCTACCAAGGTTTTTCAGCATTTCTTATCCTTAGCTTCAGATGTCTACAATGAGCCATCGTGCAGCCACCAGTCAGAGGGGTCCTGCAGTGTTACTGGTTCACTTTGGTTGGTGTTCAGTGGTGCTTATTCTGAGCTAACATATGCAGGACACCACCTACTAAGCCCCTTAACGACGACAATGATAGCTTAGTCGCAGGTCCAAGCTGAGTAAGGCGTCCACTAATGGTAGTGACCACCACAACGTCCCTTCAAAAACAGTCTTCTGTAAACCTTCAACCCCAAAGACACTGCACTAACGCACCATAAGCACCGAGGGGTATAAAAGGTGGTAGTAAAGGTGTCCCATACCCTATGTGGTCGTTGGGGAGCAAGATGTCAGAGACCTCAGCCTCTCCAGTGGCCAGTAGCCTATATTGAGGGCGGTGCCCATCTCCTCTCCCTCGCTGCTTTACCTTCCCTGACCCTAAAGAGGGCAGGTACCCATTTACAGCTTGGTGAACTGGGGAACTGTACTGAAGCCAAGGCGCACAAACTGTCACCCATCCACATGGTAACCACGCTCATGCTGCTGAACCTAGAGGAAAGCGAGTGTTCCGACCACTGAGCTATCCAGTACCGAAGTGTATAAGGAAACCAAAATTGAAGTCACCATGAGACCAGAGCAACCAGGGCCAGCGAATCAGTGACCAACCAGTACAGTCACTTATTTGTATACTTAGCTCCGCTGGGACTCTTCTTTCTTCTCGAACTCTCAGACAGAAACGGTTGTTGTCTGTCATTCGGATGAGACTATAAACCGAGTCACTGTGTGCAACACACTGAGAACATGTTGGGCACACGTTAAAAATTCGTTTCGTCTTTTGGAAGAGCAGGCCATTGTGTGTCAGTAGGAGCAGATAACAAAAAAAAAACACCCCAAAAACCAGCATGCACACTGATGTCCTGTTTAGATACCATCCTTGAGGAAAAATCGGGGAGTTCATTTTCATTATTATTGTCTTTTGTGAGCTTATGTTTTTATTTTCCTCTTAATAGACATTATTCATTCTCTGATATGTCTACTATTTTTTTCTCTGTGGCTTAAACGAGTCAACAGGGATAGAAAAAAACAAACATTGTGAATTGTTGAAATTGCGAACGTACTTTCGGTCTTGTGAAAAGGGAAACAACTCTGTATGGCTATGTATTTTCTAGTAGAGAGCAGTTATCTTTCGTAGATTGTTGACGTGTGTCGTAACAGTTCATTCTTGAAGGATTGTATTATTCTTAATTTTGTACAGTCTGATTCATGATGTTGATGTCTTATCCAGTTATTGGTTCATATTTGTCTATTGTTTATGCTATTTTTGTTGTTGTTCTCTCTCTTTCATGACTTCAGATACCTGTACACTTCCAGAAAGTATATCAGTAATTTGCCATCAATAAAGCTGCATCAACCCTAACAGCATATAACCATATCTGATTCATTTTCATTGTCATTGTCTTTTATGTACTTGTGTTTTGGTCTTCCTCTTTACACAGTTATTCATTTATCGATATGTCTGCTTTTTGTTTTCTTTATAGCCCAAAAGCGTTAATAGGATTTGGATTCTAAATCATTGTGCATTGTGAACTGTTTCATGTGAAGCCGGCCTTTTAACTCAGTATATTCTTCTTCTTCTTCTTCTTCTTCTTCTTCTTCTTCTTCTTCTTCTTCTTCTTCTTCTTCTTCTTCTTCTTCTTCTTCTTCTTTTCTTCTTCTTGTCGTCGTCGTCGTCGTCGTCGTCGTCGTCGTCGTCGTCGTCGTCGTCGTCATCATCATCCATCATCATCATCATCATCATCATAGTAGTAGTAGTAGTAGTATAGTAGTAGTAGTAGTAGTAGTAGTAGTAGTAGTAGTAGTAGTAGTATTGTCGTCGTCATCATCATTATTAGTAAGTAGTAGTAGTAGTAGTAGTAGTAGTAGTAGTAGTAGTAGTAGTAGTAGTAGTATAGTATAGTTAGTAGTAGTAGTAGTAGTAGCATAGTAGTTGTAGCAGTAGTTGTAGCAGTAGTAGTTGTAGCAGTAGTACAGTAGTTGTAGCAGTCGAGTGTAGCAGTAGTAGTAGTAGTAGTAGTAGTAGTAGTAGTAGTAGTAGCAGTAGTAGTAGTAGTAGTAGTAGTAGTAGCATCGTCATTATTCTCCTTCTTGTAATATAATTGTTTTGTTGAATGATTGGTGAATGAGTCAAAACACACCGGGGAGCAATCAGTCTACCCACAGCAATTTTCTCTTTATAACCCAATATCACAGCACTTCAGTAAGGGCAATGGAGGCAAAATTATTATTAAAAAAAATAAAATTCTTTTATATCGAGGATAATGGGATAAGCACTCAGGTGATTTTTTTCATCCAGTCCCCATGAGTATGCAGTTGTGTAAATATTGTCATCTGTTCCCAGCCCGCACACAATGGCCTACTCTTACGAAAAGCGGAACAGGATTTAAGCGGTGCGCAAGATGTTCTGCGTGCGTTCCCACACGGGGCCTCGGTTTACAGTCTCATCCGAAACACTTTGGGGAGAGTGGAGTCAGCACTGATGTTAATTCCAGGGAAAAAATCATCTCCAACGGGAATCGAACTCAGGTCGTCAAATTGCCAGCGCAATGTTCTGACCACTAGGCTATCCCGATTGGTTTGTGTGTTTGCCAGCGGATGGGGAAGGGAGATAATCCACTTAACTCTGACAGTAATTTGGGAGAGTTTTGGTTATTCGACCTATTAATTTTTTTTGACAATTTATTGATATGTCTGATATGCATAGTGTTGTTTTTTTTTTCTATCTCTCGCGTGCTTTTAAATCCAGACTGGTCAAAAGCACTGGCAAGTCTGCACACAGAATGACCTAAGATATATGAAAATTCAACATCCCTAGTGCATCAGCTTCCGGTTGAATGTAGCTCGGGAAATTTTGGTTTTTTCATGTGTCGTTTTTATTTTCGTTCCTCGGTTAAAGCTTCGATATTATTTAAATGTGATATTTGTGTGTACACGAATTTTTTTTTATTTTGCCCACCATTAAAGTAGCTGTATTTCGACTTCCGGGATGGTGGCGGTTTTGAACAATGAATTACTAGATAAAAAATCGCAGAATCGCTTTGGATTGTTCATCTGCTCCTTGCCCTGCTAAACCGAATACAACGTATTAACACAGGAAAACACAGCACGATACAATACAATAACATTGCTGTGCGATTCGAGGCAATACGATGCAATACAATATATATATACTGCACAATATGATACAGTACCGTACAGTACAATAGAGTACAGTACACTACAATATAGTACAGGGCAGTACAGTACTATACAATACAATACAGTACAATGCAATACAGTACAATATGATATAATACTGTACATACAATGCAATGTAATACATCGCAATACAATGAAATACAGCACAATACAATACAGCACAGTAGATGTGTCCCATAACCTTTGTGGTCGTAAGGAAGCGAGGCGTCAGAGACTTCAGCTAATAAAATGTTACAGAATAAAAAAGTTTTGTTGTTGTTTAATTACAAACGTTACAAGGACTCGCGCAAATCAAAACAAAAGACACAAAAAACCCAGACAGACAATACCATGCATACGGTCAGAGAGAAAAGATATTTTAAAAAAAAAGAAAAGAAAAAAAGCAACCCACCTCCCCCCCTACCCCACCCCACCCCACCCCCACCCCTACCCCCACCCCCCATCCCCCAGAAACCCCCTGAAGAAGGTCGACAGAGCGTGGGAATGCCAGAGACCTTCCTCTCCAGAACAACCTGTAATAACCCGTTCCGCTCTTTCCCTGATCACCAACTACAACACCTCTCATCCCCCCCCCCTCCCTCCTCCCCCTCCTCCACCACCTTCCTCCCCCACCCTCCCCTCATCCCCCCCCCTTCCCCCTTCCCTTTCCCACCCCTCACCCTCTCCAACCCCGCCCCTCCACTCCCTCTTCTTTCCGCAGCAGACTTTAATCACAGGGTTGACACCCTCACTGCTGTTTTTTGGGCCCCCAAATCCACAGTCCTCTTCAAGCTTCAAGCTTTAGCCTTCGCTCCAAACTTTTTTTTTTTGTGTTTTTGGGTGTGTGTGTTTTTTTTTCGTGGTGGGGCGCAGGTGGTGATGATGTTATATGAGCCAGCCAAGCCAACCTGCGAGCCAGCCAACATGCAAGCGAGTTAGCCAGCTACCTGCGAGCTAGCTAGCCAGCCACCAGCAGCCAGCCAGCGAACTTGCAAGCCAGCCAGCCAACATGCGAGCTAGCCAGCCAACCTGCGAGCCAGCCAGCCAGCCTACGAGCCAGTTAGCCAGCCGCATAGAGTGACTTATTTCAGACCATTGTGGTGACTTTGATCCAGACAAAAGACAGATGAGGAGGACTTTCAATCATCGTGGCTCGGATAACAACATGTACACCCTCTATTGCCTTGACAATCTTGTGTGACAGGGCTCAGGATTGCGTAAAAATGTAAAGGTAAAGGTTTCCATAACCTATGTGGTCGTAGGGGAGCGAGGCGTCAGAGACCTCAGGTCCTCTAGAGGCCGGCCTATTGAGGGCGGCGCCCATCTCCTCTCCCTTGCTTGCTTTACCTTCCCTGACACTAAAAAGGCAGGTACCCATTCACAACTGGGTGAACGGGACTGTGAATGGCTGTTGATTTAAAAAAAAGTATTAGGTGCCTTGCGTTCGGTGTATGCATGCATGTGTAGTGTGTTGTTGTTTAAAGCTTAAGCCATGTGCGGGACTGGTGTGCATGCCACCAAGAAAACCTGCACACACGGGA
>CM060318.1:11236505-11239005 GCA_030674155.1 Stramonita haemastoma
TCTTTTTATTGGGGGAAAACTAATGTAATTGCACTTCCGGTTTTCAAATTTGAGAAAAGTTTACAGATAACGTTACCGTAGGCAGCAAAATTTAAACATTGTGCAATCATTTTAAGTGTAATAATGTTAAACACTCAGAAACGCATTCATATGATGCAAAGAACATGATATTTGATACATGCTGTTGTCGCTATAACTTATTTGCTTACCCACCCCCCTAAAATTAGTAACCCAAGCGTTCAAACGTAGTACAATTTTCAGTCAAAACAAAACTACTGGCAACAGGCAATCACCTTGGTTATGTTTTTTTGTTGTTGAATACATATTATCAGCTTTGTATTCATTAACAAAAACTACTCTTTTTCTCAATTTGACGACATTTAAGAGGTGCTTGTAAATTAATTTACCATTTTGCCAATGATTGGTTCACAAAATCACTTGTAACATCTCTTACAGATGTTCATAGATTCAGTTCCAATGTCATGAAGATGGCAGTTCAACAAAATGTAAATATCCAACATCTTAGCATGAACTGTGCAGTGTGTCTTCCTAATTGGATAGTCCAGGACCTCCAGCAACTCTGAATGTGTGCAGCTTTGCCCTCTACATTGCCCACATGCAACTGAAGACACGAGGCCATGCTTACAGCATGTACACCTTGCTGTTCGGCATTCAGTCAGACAATGACATCTTACAATAATTTATTTTTTTAAAAACATCTTACAATATACAGAGGAGCTTCAGGGGTTACGTCAAAATCTTTATAGTTGGAAACATCACTCCATGTTTTATTTCCCATCCCCAGTCCTGGGGTTCTAACTGGAAACTATGTGAATTTAAATGCAACCATTCGTGGACCTGGAAATAGGTCCTCATAGAATGGAACTTTGCAGCTGAAGATGTTGGGGGCAGTTTGTTTGGGTGTAATGATAACAGAAGTAGCTGGTTTCTGCATGTATCACACATATCGGAGCTTGTCCAAGGAATCTTTGTTCTTGCCACCATGCATCATTGCAGTGGTCTTTTCTCCTGCAGCTATCACTTGCTCTTTGCTGATGTTGGGTGTCATGAACACGCATGCATGCTCTCGATAAAATGCACATTCTAACGTTTTTCCACAGGCAGGATCTTTTCGTCTGAAAACATACTTCTCTGGCTTTCTCTAATGCTGTACCTACAATGAGGCAGTTAGCATCACCACAATTATACAGTGTTGAATCCAGACTTTGTCAATCCTTCACCCAGCAGTTGAATGAAGTGCAGTCTGTTGGCTGGATTTGCTATAAAGCACTTTCTGGACTCAGTCAGCACCATGCTACCAGCAAAATAATGACAGGTCCTGTGATCCCACCATTTCTTCTCAGATGAGCAGCATCTTTGGTTAGCAGTCCACTGCAATCAATCACCATCAAATACAACAATATCCCTGTTGTAGATGCAGTTCATGAAGTTGCTATACATCTGCACCAGCTGGTTGTATATTGTTCCACAAGGCCAGACAAGTCGATGCAAAAGGGGACCACCACTAATGACCAAAGCAGTATGATCTGCAAGTTGAACACCCAGCTGTTTTGTGGCTGACCAGATATGACTGGCAAGTACTGCTTTGTTTGCTTGCCTGAGTAATTAATACTTACGTTAACTATAAACCAGGAACTAAACAGTTGATGCACTTTCGCAGCAAGCCCAATCTGTACAGGTGTGATGATAGTGTTGGGCCTGGTGCACTGGATGATGCCTTGCCTAATTGCTGATACTTTCTAATTCCCTTTAGATTTGTTGGTGACTTGCATCAAGATTTCAGAAACTGTAACTGGCAATGCTGTCTGCATCAGGACAGCTGTCTTGCAGAAACCAGTGACTTGATGTCATTGTGAATGATTGTTACTGCTGCTTTGGTAAGACACATCTGTTCATCTTTAGCACTGGATTCTCTTTTCTCTTGGTAGAACTTCTAAAAAATACAGTCTGGAGTTGTTCTGAGTGATATGATATCAAATATGTTATTGGAATGAGCAATCGCAATTTCATCACCATAGTGTTTTAAGAGTTCAACTTTCATCTGTTGTGCACAGTATGCATCATTCTAACAAACATTTTCTATTTTATATGCTTGACTGCAAATTTCTGCTTTTCTGAGGAAAGATTTGTCCTTAGGGCTCCTTAACTCTAGCATCAATAACTGTTTTATTGGCGTACATGGCACGGCATTCCTTATGTACAGAGTTCCTCACACAGGCAATTTTGTTGTCTTTTAACTGACAACTGCAATGGTTGATCGTATTGCGCCTTTCTGGGTCACTGTACAAGGTGGCTTTTGTGGTGCTGGGGTCTTGCAGTTGATACAAATGTGTTCAATGATTTCTTGCAACAGACCAACATGTTAGTATGTAGGTGTCACTTATATTCACACACACACACACACACACACACACACACACACACACACACACACACACACACACACACACACACACACACACACACACGCACACACGCA
>CM060318.1:11240654-11243154 GCA_030674155.1 Stramonita haemastoma
GGCCCCGTGTGCAAAACGCACGCAAACCCTTTTGCGCACACTTTTAAATCCTTTCCGCTTTTCGTAAAAAAGGGGCCCAAATGGGTTGCCGGGGGGAACAAAGAAAAATTTTTTACAAAATTTTGAAAATACCCCCGGGGGCCCCGGATAAAAAAACACATTTTCCCTTTTTCCCTTTTTACCCCCTCGAAAAAAAAGAATGAAAAAATAAAATAAAAAAACCCTCTCTCTCTCCCTCCCCCTCTCTCCCCTCCTCCCCTCTCTCTCTCTTTAAACTCTCTCCTCCTCTCTCTACCCTCTCCCCTTCCTCCTCCCCCTCCTAAATCTCTCCCCCTCTCTCTCTCTCTCCTCTTCTTTTTCTTCTTCTTCCTTCTTCTTCTTTTTTCTTCCTTCTTCTTCTTTCTTCTTCTTCTTCTTCTTCTTCTCTTCTTCTTTCTTTTTTTTCTTTTCTTTTTTTTCTTTCTTTTTTTCCCTTCTTCTTCTTTTTCCCTTTTTCTTCTTCTTCTTCTTTTCTTCTTCTTTTTTTCCTTCTTCTTTTTTCTTCCCTTCTTCTCTTCTTCTTCTTTTGCATTCTTCTGCCATGTTCTTTTTCTTTTTCCCGTCTGGGTTTTTTTCCCTCCTCTTTTTGCTCTTTCTTTTTTTTCCCTTTCTTTTTTTTCTTTCTTTTTTTTTTCTTTCCATTTTCCTTTCTTTTTTTTTCTTTTTCTTTTTTTCTTTCTTTCTTTTTTTTTTCTTGTGCCATCGGGTTAGGCTTTTACATTTTCTGGTTTTTTTTTTCCTTTTTTTTCATTTTTTCTTTTGTACTTTTTTTTTTATCTGATAGCATGAAGATCTATTTTGGGTAAAACTTTTTAAAAAGATGACCATTTTTGAAATGATCACGAGATGAGATCTCTTTTCCTCAATCAACATGCTTTTGATATTTCTTTTTTTTGCGTAGAAAGTTTTCTTGCTTCCTTTTTTTCGTTTTTTTTTTTCGTTTTTTGTTTCTGTTTTTTTTGTTTTGGGTTTTGTTTTTGTTCTTAGTTTGTCCCTTTTCTTCCTTTCTTTCCTTCTTTCGCTTTTTTCGCTTTTTTCCTTTCTTTTTGATCCTTTTTTTTCAACTTTGATTACTTCGTGGACGATCTTCAACAATCTTGATGATTTCGTATAGGTTTTATTTTGGCCTTTGCCTCTCTTTCTTTGCTTTTTCTTTCTATTTTTTTTTCTTTTTTTTTTCTTTTCATTTGCTTTCATTTGTTTTTTTTCTCCCTTCATTCTGTGTTTGCTTGTTTTCTTTTTCTTTCCATGGCTAGAGAGCTCTGAGGGATATTGTGTATGCAACCATTTTTGCCCACCGTTTCACAGGAAGCCGTATTCCGACATCGGGGATGGTGTCTTCAACAGGATGCCAGTATGCATGCAGTTTTGTGTGTGTGTGTGTGTGTGTGTGTGTGTGTGTGTGTGTGTGTGTGTGTGTGTGTGTGTGTGTGTGTGTGTGTGTGTGTGTAAATTTTGTCATCTGTTCTTACCGGCACACAATGGCTTACTCTCAAGAAAGGTGGAACGGGTTTTAACACGTGCGCAAGATGCCATGCATGCTTTGGAACCTTGTTTTTAGTCTAATCCGAAATACTTTGGAGAAGGGGGGGGGGGGGGGGGGGGGGGGTCGGTGATGGTATTAACTTCAGAGAAAAAAATTCCTTTGAAGGGGCATTTCTGTAGTGGCTCGAACCTGGGTGGTCAGATCACAAGCTCAATGTTATAACCACTAGGCTCCCTGGCCCCCAAACTCTTTTCTTTTTCTTTCTTTCTGAATTCCTTGTTGCGTCTTCTTTCTTTTCGAAAATGCATGTTGAATGAATCTTAAACTTGATGGCTATTGTTGGAACCATTCATGGGATGAGGGCTCTTTTTCTCGATTAGAGTGCTTTTGGATATGGCTTTTTTTTGTTTTGCTTAAGCTTTCTTTTTTTCTCCCTTTTTTTAAGGGGATAGGGAAGTATGGTTTTTTGTTTAGTTTTATTTCTTGATCTTTTGTCCATTTTGGGGCTTTCTTTCCTTCGTTCTTTCTCTCCGTAATTCTTTCTCTTTTTTTTAAAGTTTTTTTTTCCTTTTTTTCAATATTTTTCTTTCTTTCTATCAATTTTTTGTTCGTTTTTTTCTTTGTTTGGTTCTTTTCTCTTTAGTTTTGTTTCTTTTTTTTTTTCCCTTTAAAATTGACTTTGATGACTTTGTGAAGTTCTCTCCTTTTTTTTTCTTCTTCTTCCCTTTTTGAAAGATTTTGATGATTTTATAGAGATATAGTTTTTTTGGGGGTCATTGTATTTCTTTTCTTTTTCTTCGTTTATTTTTTTTTTCCGTTTTTTTTTTTAAAAACTGACATGGATGATTTTGTGGAGTTCTCTTTCTGCCCTTTCAAAGATATGGATAATTCCATAGCGGTTTTCTTACTTATGTCGTTGATTTTCTCTTTTCTTTTCTTCTTTCTTTCTTTCTTTCTTTTCTTTCTTTCTTTTCT
>CM060318.1:11280654-11283154 GCA_030674155.1 Stramonita haemastoma
GTGTGTGTGTGTGTGTGTGTGTGTTGTGTGTGCGGGCGAGCTGTGTGTGTGTGTGTGTGTGTGTGTGTGTGTGTGTGTGTGCGTGCGGGAGCTGTGTGTGTGTGTGTGTGTGTGTGTGTGTGTGCGTGCGAGCTGTGTGTGTGTGTGTGTGTGTGTGTGTGTTGTGTTGTGCGTGCGAGCTGTGTGTGTGTGTACGCGTGCGCGCGCGCGTGCGTGCTCTGTGTGTGTGTATAGATGTATAGGCATACTAGTGTGCAATGAGTGTAATTTTACTTGGGTGAATCTATGATTGGCTGATGTATTGCTGATTTGTGGGTGCCTTTTATATTGTGATGATTGCGTTAGGATGTTCGGCTACTGTGTTTTGGGTTTGTCCACCACCCCCACCCCAGCCCCCTCGTGATATCAATCTGTTTACTGCTTTAATATAATTATGGCTTGTGCCCGCTTGAAGTTTTCGGTCTATGAGATGATAAAGTGTTTTGAATTTGAATTTGTATCATCGCACAAACCCCAGACCACTATGAAAACCTTGTCACAGGAAAAGATGACTGAAGTGGTATTAACCTTTTTCTTTAGGGGTTCCCCACAACTGGACAACCAGCCATCTCCTAACCCTTTCTATACGTAGCACCCACACATTCAGATTCAAATTCAAACATTTTTATCATCTCAAAAACAGAAAAAAATTAATGTGGGTTACGAGCAGTACATAAATAAATTGGGCAACAGAAGCATAGACCTCTGAAAAATGTTGATATTAAGAAAAACTTTGTTTATCATGCACATTCTTTGTTTTTTTTATACACTAAAAAGCCTTCGTGATACCCAGAATCAATCAAAGCTCTCAATTCTAAGATACACAAGCTATTTCTTTGAGAATCAAATTTTATAAAAAAATATCATTCTTTCTTTTTATTAATTTGGTTAAAGTTTGCTTACATTTTTGGTACTCTTTTATCTTTCGGTTAAACTCTATTTTCGAAACTGTCTACGTCTGTGATACTGGTAGTGTAGTTTTGCTAGATATAGTATTACATGTATTATGATTCAGAATGACTTTTCCAATAATGAATTTGACAGAAAAAATATGATTGAAGTGGCAAGAACAAAACAAGCACAGCAAAAGCAAACCTGCAACGGAATCCTACATGCTGATTTTTGTTGTTACACCACTTTAGGTCACGACAGATTTCTCTGCTTGAAATTTAGGCTATCTCCCCGAGGAGAGCATGTTGCCACAAGAGCAGCGCCACCCGTATGTGGTTTTTTTTTTCTTTTCCTGTCCGCAACTGTAATTTGTTTCCCTATCAAAGTGGCTTTTTGCTAAAAAAAAAAAAATTGCCAAGGACAATTCTCTTGTTGATGTGGGTTCTCTTACGTGCGTTAAATAGTTTTATGTAACACACGGGACCTCGGTTTATCGTATTATCCGAAAGACAAGCACCCAGACTACTACCAGTCATGGTCTGATGGATTGGGGGAAATATTTCGGGTGCAAACGGGGTTCAAACCACAGCACATTTCCGACCCGGACTTTTGGAATCGGAGATACACATGGTTCTAGTGCCTTCGATCATTGTTATGCTTATTATATTTATTACTATTATCAATGATATTCACGAATCATTCAATGAAAAAAACAAACAGAAAGGAATCTTTTTGAAAACGAAAAATTAAAATACATTGATTACCAATACAGCATTGTTATCAATGTACAACTAATAGCATAGCTACTACGATTGTAAGGAATGTCTTTCTTTATATAAGAACTACACGCTTCTTGCCTCTTACTGTTGGTGGGAGCGTTTATTTTATTTTGGGTAATCTGCATTTGTAGTGTAGAAGTAGTAGTAGATCTAGTTGTTTTTTGTTTTTTATTGTTGTTGTTGTTGTTGAAGTTATTGTTGTCGGTCAAAAAGCATGCACAAGAATAAAATGCATAAGTCTTCGCTAATATTTTACTGCATATTTAATGCATATTCCAAAAAAGGGAGAGAGAGAGAGAGAGAGAGAGGAGAGAGAGAGAGGAGAGAGAGAGAGAGAGAGATGTGAGAAGAGATAGAGAGGAAGGATAGGAGAGAGAGAGAGAGAGAGAAGGAAGGGCAGCGACAGTTAGCCAGTCAAACAGGTAGACCGACAGACACCACACACATACACGCACGCAAGCACACAACAACACAAATAACTGGAACGAATGACAAAATCTACAAAACTGCATACACACAGGGACTGGATGTAAAACAGCTCATAACTGCTTATTCCCTTATCCCGAAATATAAATAACGAAATTAAACACACACACACACACACACACACACACAAAACCAACCACACACACACACACACAACACACACACAGTATCCTTTTTGGTAGAGAAGGCCACTGTGTGCGGTGGGAGCAGATGACACGATTTTCAAAACTGCATACACAAGGGGATTGTAAAAAAAAAAAAAGCACAGAAATGCTTTATTCCATTATCCTCAAATATAAAAGAAA
>CM060318.1:11285654-11288333 GCA_030674155.1 Stramonita haemastoma
CACAACAACAACAACAACAACAACACACACACCACCACACCACCACACAAGCAAACAAACAACAAACAAACAACATACAAAAACAAACAACACCCCACAACAAACAACACATCATACAAACAACAACAACACACCCCAAAACCACACAAAACACCACACACAATGCATAACACACCCCATAACGGGATTATTTCTAGGGTGCTTGAAAAAAAACAAAAAAAACCCCCTTTTTTTTTTCTTCCTTTCTTCATAAACAAAACATGCTGCCCTTTTATAAGGGGAAAAGGTATTTCTCTGTCCTTTATAAAAAAGTATTTTGAAAGATTTTTTTCCATCCTTATTAAGGTGTTTTAATCATTAAAAAAATTGAGGCAAATAAACCATTGTAAAAACTGGTTTATTTCCTTTAAAATTTTTTTGATAGGACACAAGCCACAACACCCAGAAAACCAAACAAACCCCAAAACCAACAAACCCATGCAATAAAAAAATTTTAAAACCAATTTTAGAAACCAAAAAAAGATGGAATATATGGGGGATGGTGTTATGGCTGGGGTGGAGGCTTTGTTTGTTTCCCCCCCAAAAATAAATTTTAATATTATTTCAACCTTTGGGGTTTTTAGCAAGAAAAAACCCAATTTGGCTGGGATATCATTACAGCTAAAGGCCCCGAAAAGGGAAACTTCTCTCCATTAATTTTTAGGGTCTAAACGAAAAGGATAGAAAAATGGGGGATAAATGGATGGAAAAATGGAAAAAAGAATTGAAAAAAAGGGTTTTTAATTAAAATTTTCAAACTTTTGTTAAACATGTAAGTAATGAAGGTTAATATATAGTTTTGTTGTATATTTTTGAAGCATTATTTTTAAATTTATTTTTTTTTAAATTTTGTTTTATAAAAAAATAAGAAATTATTTTTTTTTCTTTTTCTTCTTCTTTTCTTCCTTCCCCCTCCCCTTCTTCTTCCTCCTTTTTCTTCTTCTTTTTCCCTTCTTCTTCTCGTTTCGTAGCGCCGGCGCTACACAAACCGTTTGCTTGGTTTGGGAAATCCCTGCTTGACATTTTAATTCTTAAAATAATAAAAACGTTCTCACCCCGTCATGCTTTCTTGTTCATTTAAGCATAAAAGTCCTATTGTACCTGTTAGACGGCACTATATTTTACATGATGGCTTTGCAATTTTTTGTTATAAACAACTACCAAAACAACAAAAGAAAATAAAGATAAAAAAGACAAAAGGAAAGGGGCCGCGTACAATTATTCACTTATTACGAAATATATATATATATAATTATAAAATTTATTGAATTTAAATAATTTATTTAAGGAGAGGGAGAGAGAGAGAGAGGGGAGAGAGAGAGAGAGAGAGAGAGAAGAGAGAGAGAGAGAGAGAGAGAGAGAGAGAGAGAGAGAGAGAGAGAGAGAGAGACAGTCCAAAAATTTTGCCATTTATGAACCTCGGGGCTCTAGCGAGGAAAAAAAAAAAAACACCCCACCAAAAAAATATCCCTTAACAATAAAATTAAGAGAACAAATGTTTCATAATGTAAATAAGTTTCTTTTGTTTTTTAAACTTTTTTATAAAATATAATTTTTTGTTAAAAAGATGTTAAGCCTATCCCCCCCCCCCTCCCTAAAAAAAAACCCCAACCCCAACCCCAAACAAAAATAAACTAAAGCAACAACATCAGTGTGTGTGTGGTTTGTGTTGTGGGTGTGTTGTGGGGGTGTGTGTGTGTGTGTGGTGTGTGGGGGTGTGTGTGTGGGTGCGGGCGGCGTCGTGTGTGTGTGTTTACTGTCTGTCTGTCTGTCTGTCTTCTGTTTTTTGTTTTTTTTTTTTTTTGTTGTTGTTGGGCTGTCTGTTTTGTTTTGTCTGTCTGTCTGTCTGTTCCCCGTCCCCTCTCTCTCCCCTCTCTCCTCTCTCTCTCCCCTCACTCCTCTCCTCTCTCTCTCTCTCTCTCCTTCTCTCTCTCTTCTCATCTCCTTTTTACCCTTTTTTGTTGAATTTTTATCATAATTATTAAACTAATGGTTCTGTCTTTTTATTTAAATACCTAACTTCAGAGGAAAATTGCAAACTGGGAATAGAACAAACGGTTTTTAAAACGGGGTTTTTTAAGAAAAGTCTCACAAAACACAAGCATACCCTGACAGGAAAAAAATTACAAACTTTAATATCTAGTCTGTGATAATTCCCCCGCCCATTGTGACGGATGACGTCACAATTTCAACCCTGACAGATTCCTAGACTTACTGTCAATTTAAAAAATTAACATTAGGCAATTTAAACTTAAGTGTTTAGGATTATTTTTACCTATTATTTTGCTTACCCGTTTTTAAAAAAAATTTCGAGGATAAAAGGATTAACATCAAGTGATTTTTTTTTACATCCCGTACCTGTGTGTATCCATTTTGTAAATGTCATGTGTTCCCACCCGGCACATTAGCCTACTCTTCCAAATAGCGGAACGGTTTTTAACGTGTGGGCAAGATGTTCTACCTGCGTTTGCACATGGGGCCTGGTTTAAGGTCTTATCCGAGCCCTTTTGGGGGGAGTGGAGTCTGCCCTGATGTTAGTACTCCAGTAATCGTTAAATGCAAAAAGAACAAACGTTTCAGTTCGAAAAACATTATACTCAACAATCAATTGTTCAATTGTTCCTCTCAAAAGGATGTATG
>CM060318.1:11288433-11293433 GCA_030674155.1 Stramonita haemastoma
ATTTCTTAATACTTTTAGAAATATATTAAAAGTATCTTTCAAACCTACCAACAAAAAGTCTATAATCAGCTCCTTGTCTAAAATCAAATGTACAAAAGGAAGAAAAAAAAACAACTCCAACAGAAACCAAACAAGGAAAACAGAAAACATCATAAAGAAATACTTTGAACAAGATCACTTTTATCAAACGATACTCAATGTATTGATAAAATAACAGCACAATTATAGAAAGAAAAAAAAAGTCAAACAACAAAACAAAACAAAAAGCATTCAACGCATCAAAATGAAAACAATTTATAGATTATCACCACTTGAGAATGATCTGTTTCGTTATAGCTGTTTAATGGATATAGCATCATTAAAAACAACAACACTCCCCCCAACCCCGCGAAAAGTCATATACAACTGTCTTTATATATAAAAAAACAAAAAAACTTCTGCATGATCATAAATATCTTAGGCAATCTCTGTATTCATTTTCAGAGAGTAAGCAAGTTTGCCCGATAATTGAGTAGATTAAAAAAAAAAAACTATGTGAGAGCGACAGAGACAGAGACACAGCGAGAGACAGAGAGTGACACAGAGACACAGAGAGATAAGTACACATAACCCTTCACTTTTTCCTACCTTGGTAAAACCAATGCTTAAGGCAATCGTGTCAGAAGGAAAGAGAAACAAACAATATCATATAACAATTTTCAACAATAGCCTGTGTGTGTGCAAAAAACAGAAACTCAGACAAGCTTATCAATCAATGTCCTAACCAAAAAAAACCACATCATTTTATGAATTACATCGAGACGAACACACACACAGAACCAAAAAAAAAATCCAAGACAAAGATGAAAAAAAAACAAAAAACAAACTGTTGAAGGCAAGTCCTCAGATTCAAAATAATGTTATTTTGTGAGTTCACACAGCACACAAACAGTACAGAAAGAAAAAAAACAAGACTCGTCTTCCTTCCTTGGATGCAGACCTAAGAGTCTCCGGGAAAAAAAAAAATCATGCAACAACAGTATCAAGAGAATGAACACGTCCCTCCATCCATGAAGTCCATACAACAACAAACTTTGAGGTGATCTTCTTTCTTGCTGTTAGAGCAGAGGAGAGCAAGACTTCTCTTGTAGTAGTGATGTTGAAAAAATAATGACCGGTTTGTTGAAGACAGCTTGCAAAAACAGGCTTTTTGTGTGTATGTGAGTGTGGTTGTGGGGAGGGGGGGGAGGAAGGGGATGGGGGGGGGGGGGGGGTCAAGAAGATAGTCCTTCTCATCATCGATTTCTAGGCTCCTCTTTGATGATGGGAGGCGAGGCAGGGCCGTGAGGACCTGGAAGCAAGCCGTGTCTGGCAGCAGCAACAGAGGAAGGAGGAGGAGGAAGAGGAGGAGGGTAAGGAGACGAGGCAAAAGCGCTGTTATCCTGGCTGTTCTCCGTGTCGCTTCCAGACTCTTCCTTCTTCCCGCTGCAGCCTCCGTGCGTCTTGGTGTGCTTGGCCAAGTGGGTCAGAACGCATGAAACGCTTGTTGCAAGTAGGGCACGCGAAGCGCTTCTCGCCGGAGTGAGTCCCTCAAGTGCCGCTGCAGCTCGTCCGACCGCGTGAAGCGCTTCCCGCAGAAGAGCCAGTTACAGACGAAAGGACGCTCCCCCGTGTGCCAACGGAGATGAGCCTTAAGGTGCGAGGTCTTGTTGTAGACCTTGCCGCAACCTGGGATGTGGCAAACTGTGGATGTTGCGCTTGCGGAGATGCTCCCCGGCAGGTCCTAACCGATCCGCCTCGTGGCAGTTGGGACAATCGCAGGTGGCCCTACCCGTGTAACGCCTAGAGGAACGAGAACTACTCAGCGCCGGGCGGGTCAGGAAAGGTGTGACTGTAGAAGCCGCCGCGGTGAGAGGGTCAGGCTGGGAGGGCAGGATGCTCTTGTAGGTGTCCTGGAGCAGGTGCTGGCCCTGGGAGAGGAGCGAGCCGGGGGTGGAGGTGAGCGAGTGCCCGAGGGAGGTGCTGTAATCGCTGTAGCTGGACACGCTCAGCTGGGGGTGCAGCGAGGAGTCCGTCAGCCAGTTGCCGTGCCCGGCGCCGTGCACGTTGTGCGCTGTGTGCACGTCCCACCAGGTCGGGGTGGTGGACATGGCCGCCACGTTCATGTCCCCGGAGGTCTTGAGGCTCTGGTGGGCGGTGGGGTGGGAGGCGGACATGGAGGAGAAGGGCCAGGGCTCGTAGTGCCCCGCCACTGAAGACACGCGGCTGTACATGCTGCTGAAGCCCGGTAAGGTGTTGTGGCCCAGTCCTGAGCTCTCCATCTTTTGCAGAAAGGCCGCCTGAAAAAAATACCAAACCGTGATTTTATGTATGTATGTATGTGTTGTGTATGTATGTATGTATGTATGTATGTATGTATGTATGTATGTATGTATGTATGTATGTATGTATGTATGTATGTATGTAGGTATGTATGTATGTATGTATATATATATATATAAATGTCTATATATCTATCGATATCGATATCTATATCTATCTATCAAATCTATCTATCTATCTATCTATCTAACTATCTATCTATCTATCTATCTATCTATTTATCTATCTAATCTATCTATCTATCTATCATATATATATATATATATATATATATATATATATATATATATATATATCTATCTTTAAAAAGCACTATATTATCTCATTGAAAGAGAAATTCAAGCGGGTACAAGCTATACATTAAAACGGTAAACATGTAAACATATTATACATATATATAAGCATATTACACATATACATATATATATATATATATATATATTTTTTTTTTTTTCGTTTATTTCGAGAACCCGTGTGGGTGACGGGGATAGCTCAGCGGTCAGAGCACTCGCTTTCCCCAAGCTAAGGTTAAGCAGTATCCAGCGTGGTTACCAGTTGTATGGGTAACCGTTTGCGCGCCTTGGCTTCAGTACACCCCCCCCCCCCCCCCCACACACACACACACACTTTCACACAGCTGTAAATGGGTACCTGCCCTCATTTGGGTCAGGGAAGGTAAAGCAGCGAGAGAGGAAATCGGCGTCGCCCTCAAAATGCTGGCCCCTAAAGAAGCTGAGGTCTCTGACGCCTCGCTCCTCTACGACCACATAGATTATGGGACAACTTTACCTTCTACTTTTAGATCGAGATAATAAAAATAATTAATAATAATAATAATAATAATAATAATAATAATAATAATAATAATAATAATAATAATAATAATAATAAAAAATAACGGAATTCATACAGCGCTGTATCTTGCAAAACTAAATCAAAGCGCTTGTATTCAACTTTCTCTTTCACATGCAAGCACCTACAATTACAAATTCAAATGTACATAATTATACAAACAAACACACTAACACACACACAAAGGTTATATATACACTTTGTCAGGCTGATGGAGATTTCGGCTGTTGAAGGCAGGAACAGATCTATGAGATGAAACAGGAGGGGGTCATCTTAGGTTTAAAATAAGCGTGTCTTGAGGCTGGATGTAAAAGTGTCATATGTAGGCTTTTGGCGAAGAGGGAGAGGGAGGTCATTTCAGATTGATGGACCAGACACAGAAATAGCGATCTAGATGAAGACAGTATTTAGTGTTATCGCCCGAGAAAGCATCTAGTGATTCGGATACAAACATTTAATTTAGTCATAGAGGTAGAAATGAAATTTAGTTATCTAGACTAGATGGTGACAGCATTTAGTGATGTAAATTGAGATATCATTTAGTGATGTAGATAGAGTTAGTGATATAGTTTGAGATAACATGTAGCGACTTATATGGAAACAAAATTTAGTGATTCAGATCAAGAAAACACGTCATCATCATCATCATCATCATCATCATCATCATCATCATCATCATCACCACCACCACCACCACCACCACCATCACCACCACCACACAATTATCTTCATTATCATCATCATCGTCATCATCACCACCACCACCTTCATCATCATCGTCTTCATCATCATCTTCAGCGTCGTCGTCCTGATTCTTCTCCTCTTTCTCACCCACTACGACCACCACTTACCCCACTAACCACCACCACCACTACCACCACAACTACCATCACCACCACCACCACCATCACCACCACCACCACCACCATCCCAACCATCACCACCACAACCACCACCACCACCACCACCACAACCACCCCCTCCCCCACCACACACCTCTCACCCACCACCACCCTCACCACCACCACCACCACAACAACAAACATCACATCACACCCTACACCCTACCTGCGAGATGCCCTCGCTCTGGGAGGAGGCACTGGAGGCAGAGTGCAGGAAGGTCTCGCTGCTGCTGCTGCCGCCCCCGTACCCCCCGCCACCCCCCCACTCCCGCCCCCGCTGATGGGCCCCGGCGATCGGCTGTAGGCTGACGCCAGCCCGCTGGACTGCATGGACACGGACACGGGTGACGTCAGGGAGCCGGAAATCCGGGGCGTGGGTGACGTCAGCTGGAAGCCGGACACGGGCGTGGAGGAAGGGGACTCCTCTTCCTTCTTCCAGGGCAGGAAGCTCTTGGCGGTGCTGGCCGGAGCGTCCACTAAGGGCGGGGGCGACTTGCTGGTGATCTTGTTGCACTGCGCTGCCAGCATAGCCAGGGGGGTGCCGCCGAACGCTTGGGTCGTGCTGTCCTGAAACACAGTCACGTCCCATCCAGATACATATCGGTGGTCTAGGTGGTAACGCGCCATCAGGATACATATCGGTGGTCTAGGTGGTAACGCGCCTTGCCTAGAAAGCAGAAAGTCCGGGTCGGAGTGTGCGGTGGCTTGTTCCCCGTTTGGGCCCAAAACTTTTTCCCCATCCATTAGACCCTGAGTGGTGGTCTAGACGCTAATCTTTCGGATGAGACGATAAACTGTGGTCCCGCGTGTTACACATCACTATTTAGCGCACGTAAAAGAACCTACGGTAACAAGGGGGTTGACCCTGGCAAAATTCTGTAGAAA
>CM060318.1:11315933-11318433 GCA_030674155.1 Stramonita haemastoma
GTATCATGGCACAAACCCCAGACCACTATAAAAACCTTGTCACGGGAAAAGATGACTGAAGTGGTATTAACCTTTTTCTTTAGGGGTTCCCCACATCTGGACAACCAGCCATCTCCTAACCCTTTCTATACGTAGCACCCACACATTCAGATTCAAATTTAAACATTTTTATCATCTCAAAAACAGAAAAATTCATGTGGGTTGGGTTACAAGCAGTACATAAATAAATTGGGCAACAGAAGCATAGACCTCTGAACAATGTTGATATTAAGAAAAACTTTGTTTATCATGCACATTCTTTGTTTTTTTTATACACTAAAAAGCCTTCGTGATACCCAGAATCAATCAAAGCTCTCAATTCTAAGATACACAAGCTATTTCTTTGAGAATCAAATTTGATCAAAAATATCATTCTTTCTTTTTATTAATTTGGTTAAAGTTTGATTACATTTTTGGTACTCTTTTATGTTTTAGTTAAACTCTTCTTTCGAAATGGTCTACGTCTGTGATACTGGTAGTGTAGTTTTGCTAGATAAAGTATTACATGTATTATAATTCAGAGTGACTTTTCCAATAATGAATTTGACAGAAACAATATGATTGAAGTGGCAAGAACAAAACAAGCACAGCCAAAGCATACATATAACTGAATCCTACATACTGATTTTTGTTTTTACACCACTTTAGGTCACGACAGATTTCTCTGCTTGAAATTTAGGCTATCCTCCCCGAGGAGAGCATGTTGCCACAAGAGCAGCGCCACCCGTATGTGTTTTTTTTTTCTTTTCCTGTCTGCAACTGTAATTTGTTTCCCTATCAAAGTGGCTTTTTTCTACAAAAAAAATTGCCAAGGACAATTCTCTTGTTGATGTGGGTTCTCTTACGTGCGTTAAATAGTTTTATGTAACACACGGGACCTCGGTTTATCGTATTATCCGAAAGACAAGCACCCAGACTACTATCAGTCATGGTCTGATGGATTGGGGGAAATATTTCGGGTGCAAACGGGGTTCAAACCACAGCACATTTCCGACCCGGACTTTTGGAATCGGAGATACACATGGTTCTAGTGCCTTCGATCATTGTTATGCTTATTATATTATTACTAATATCAATAATATTCACGAATCATTCAATGAAAACACAAACAGAAAGGAATCTTTTTGAAAACGAAAAATTAAAATACATTGATCTACCAATAACAGCATTGTTATCAATGTACAACTAATACCATAGCTACTACGATTGTAAGGAATGTCTTTCTTTATATAAGAACTACACGCTTCTTTGCCTGTTACTGCTAGGGGGAGCGTTTATTTATTTTGGGTAATCTGCATTTTGTAGTAGTAAAAGTAGTAGTAGATCTAGTTGTTGTTGTTTTTATTGTTGTTGTTGTTGAAATTATTGTTGTCGGTCAAAAAGCATGCACAAGAATAGATGCATAAGTATTCGCTAATATTTTACTGCATATTTAATGCATATTCCAAAAAAGGAGAGAGAGAGAGAGAGAGAGAGAGAGAGAGAGAGAGAGAGAGAGAGAGAGAGAGAGAGAGAGAGAGAGAGAGAGAGAGAGAGAGAGAGAGAAGGAGGCAGCGACAGTTAGCCAGTCAAACAGGTAGACCGACAGACACACACACATACACGCACGCAAGCACACACACACAAATACTGGAACGAATGACAAAATCTACAAAACTGCATACACACAGGGACTGCATGTAAAACAGCTCATAACTGCTTATTCCCTTATCCCGAAATATAAATAGCGAAATAAACACACACACACACACACACACACACACACACACACACACACACACACACACACAGTATCCTTTTTGGTAAGAGAAGGCCACTGTGTGCCGGTGGGAGCAGATGACAAGATTTTCAAAACTGCATACACAAGGGGATTGGATGTAAAAAAAAAAAAAAAAGCACAGAAATGCTTATTCCATTATCCTCAAATATAAAAAGAATAAATATAAATAAAATAAAATATATAACAGTACAGAAAAAAATGAGCCCCCCCAAAACGACATGATTTCCACGTTGAACCCCATCCCACCCCCACCTTTTTCTATTCTTTCCATCTTTCCTTCCTTCTTTCTTTCTTCTTTTCTTTTTTCTTCATTCTCCTCCTTCCATTCCCTGCATCCAACAGTCCATGACTGATCAGTGATGACGTTGACACGTTTGTCAAACGGAAAATGACAGAGGGGGATCAAAGTGAGGGAGGGGGGGGGGGGCAAATTATAGGCTGCACCGGTAGTGGTCGATGCCCAGGCCAGGTTGAGGACGCGTACAATGACAGCTACATGGGCATAGCACATCGTTAGAACACTGATGGAGAGAAAGATGGGAGGAATAAAAGGAGGAAGAATGGAAGAAGAAGAAGAAGAAGAAGAAGAAGAAGAAGAAGAAGAAGAAGAAGAAGAAGAAGAAGAAGAAGAAGAAGAAGAAGAATTGCGAAGAAGAAGAAGAAAGAAGAAGAAGAAGAAGA
>CM060318.1:11323433-11325933 GCA_030674155.1 Stramonita haemastoma
CCCCAGAATCGACTTTCCCCTGCAGCCGCTGCGGCCGGGTTTGTTTGTCACGCATTGGACTGAACAGCCACCAGCGAGCCTGCACCAGACGTGGACAGTGCCCTTAATCTTCGTTCGCGAAGCCAAGCCATGATGATGTATGTATGTATGTATGTATGTATGTATGTATGTATGTATGTATGTATGTATGTATGTATGTATGTATGTATGTATGCATGCATGCATGTATGTATGTATGTATGTATGTATGTATGTATGTATGTCTGTATTTATGTCTGTATTTATGTCTGTCTGTCAGTCTGTCAGTCTGTATGTATGTATGTATGCATGTATGTATGTATGTATGTATGTATGTATGTATGTATGTATGTATGTATGTATGTATGTATGTATGTATGTATGTATGTATGTATGTATGTATGTATGAATGAATGTATGTATTCCTCTTTCTTATTACTAAACCGAATTGCCTTCTCATTGCAGTACACCTTGCCTTTCCTATATAGTCCAGGAAAATTTTGCCAAAAAAGGGCTCTGGCACAGAATAAATGCTTCAAAATTTTTTTCACTTGTTTTATGTTTTGGTGGGTGTACTTGACCATCCCAAATGTTGTTAACAAAAATTTAGTTGCGGGATAAGTTGTAATTCGTGTTTGAAAAGAGTAGGTGCAGTGCAGCTGAGCTGAAACGGTATTTCCCATTTGGGCTGCTTTGCAAGCTGTTCTAGCTGTCCAGTCAGGAATTTTTACACTAAATTGAAGCAGGCTTGTATAAATTTCATTTCTAAACTAAAACTTTTACACTCTGATGACCCAATGTCTTTTTACTGGGGGAAAACTAATGTAATTGCACTTCCGGTTTTCAAATTTGAGAAAAGTTTACAGATAACGTTACCGTAGGCAGCAAAATTTAAACATTGTGCAATCATTTTAAGTGTAATAATGTTAAACACTCAGAAACGCATTCATATGATGCAAAGAACATGATATTTGATACATGCTGTTGTCGCTATAACTTATTTGCTTACCCACCCCCCTAAAATTAGTAACCCAAGCGTTCAAACGAAGTACAATTTTCAGTCAAAACAAAACTACTGGCAACAGGCAATCACCTTGGTTATGTTTTTTTTGTTGTTGAATACATATTATCAGCTTTGTATTCATTAACAAAAACTACTCTTTTTCTCAATTTGACGACATTTAAGAGGTGCTTGTAAATTAATTTACCATTTTGCCAATGATTGGTTCACAAAATCACTTGTAACATCTCTTACAGATGTTCATAGATTCAGTTCCAATGTCATGAAGATGGCAGTTCAACAAAATGTAAATATCCAACATCTTAGCATGAACTGTGCAGTGTGTCTTCCTAATTGGATAGTCCAGGACCTCCAGCAACTCTGAATGTGTGAAGCTTTGCCCTCTACATTGCCCACATGCAACTGAAGACACGAGGCCATGCTTACAGCATGTACACCTTGCTGTTCGGCATTCAGTCAGAGAATGACATCTTACAATAATTTATTTTTTTAAAAACATCTTACAATATACAGAGGAGCTTCAGGGGTTACGTCAAAATCTTTATAGTTGGAAACATCACTCCATGTTTTATTTCCCATCCCCAGTCCTGGGGATCTAACTGGAAACTATGTGAATTTAAATGCAACCATTCATGGACCTGGAAATAGGTCCTCATAGAATGGAACTTTGCAGCTGAGGATGTTGGGGGCAGTTTGTTTGGGTGTAATGATAACAGAAGTAGCTGGTTTCTGCATGTATCACACATATCGGAGCTTGTCCAAGGAATCTTTGTTCTTGCCACCATGCATCATTGCAGTGGTCTTTTCTCCTGCAGCTATCACTTGCTCTTTGCTGATGTTGGGTGTCATGAACACGCATGCATGCTCTCGATAAAATGCACATTCTAACTTTTTTCCACAGGCAGGATCTTTTAATCTGAAAACATACTTCTCTGGCTTTCTCTAATGTTGTACCTACAATGAGGCAGTTAGCATCACCACAATTATACAGTGTTGAATCCAGACTTTGTCAATCCTTCACCCAGCAGTTGAATGAAGTGCAGTCTGTTGGCTGGATTTGCTATAAAGCACTTTCTGGACTCAGTCAGCACCATGCTACCAGCAAAATAATGACAGGTCCTGTGATCCCACCATTTCTTCTCAGATGAGCAGCATCTTTGGTTAGCAGTCCACTGCAATCAATCGCCATCAAATACAACAATATCCCTGTTGTAGATGCAGTTCATGAAGTTGCTATACATCTGCACCAGCTGGTTGTATATTGTTCCACAAGGCCAGACAAGTCGAAGCAAAGGGGGACCACCACTAATGACCAAAGCAGTATGATCTGCAAGTTGAACACCCAGCTGTTTTGTGGCTGACCAGATATGACTGGCAAGTACTGCTTTGTTTGCTTGCCTGAGTAATTAATACTTACGTTAATTATAAACCAGGAACTAAACAGTTGATGCACTTTCGCAG
>CM060318.1:11330933-11338433 GCA_030674155.1 Stramonita haemastoma
TGTGTGTGTATGCGTGTGTGTGTGTGTGTGTGTGTGTGTGTGTGTGTGTGTGTGTGTGCGTGTGTGTGTGTGTGTGTGTGTGTGTGGAGAGAGAGAGAGAGAGAGAGAGGGGGGGGGGGGGGGGGTTGTTGTTTCACTGATTTACAGGCTAGTTTAATCGTATGTATACGTGAATGTTTGAACTGGTGTCTGTATTTGTTGTTATCTATTGTTGTAAACTACCCGAGGCTTCTACATGGTATAGGATTTGAGCTGTTGTTGTTGTAATTGTTGATGCTAAGAGTTTCCCACCCACCATAGCACCCTGGGGATCACCCACAATATGCACGCTGTCTAACCACACCCAGGAATCACTCACTGTCTGACCATACAGGTAGATACAAAATTTGTCTTGATCTTCCCCCCTTCCTCTCGTGGACTAGGACTACGAGGTTCACTACAGGCAGGCATCCGTCAGTCTCAGAGGACTGGAGTTGTACCCTAAGCTCTAGAACACAACTCCTGGGTAAGGAAGTATAGAGGGCAAGCTGCTACCCATGCAGCAGACCCCCCCCCCCCCCCCCCCCCCCCCCTTCTCAATGTCACTGGAATGGTCTATTTGAAAGGCAATCGCCAATACGAATGGTTCCGGTGCCGTCACAGGAGCCGTAGAACGTTGCAATATCCTGCCCGGAAACACCCAGGGGACTCCAACTGCCCGAATTTTTCCTCAAGCAAGGTGGTGTCTAAACCCGACACCTGTGTGCATGCTGGGTTTTTTTTTTGTTGTTTTTTTTTGGTCATCCGCTCCTACTGGCACAAAATGGCTTGCTCTTTCGAAAGGCGGAACGGGTTTTTAACGTGTGCGCAAGATGTTCTGCGTCCATTCACACGCGGAGTTTTGGTTTATATCTCATCCGAAGGGATTTTTCGAGGTTCACTCATAGTGAGATTTCGCGTATACCACAGTTTTCGCCAACCATGAAGGTAGCTATTCTATTTCCACTTGGGGGTGATTTCTAAACACGACACAAATGTGCAGGCATTTTTTATTTGGTTTTTGTTTGTTCTGATTGTTTTTTTTTTTCAAATTTGGCACCCGTTCCTACCTGACGCGCCATGGCCTACACTTCTAAAATGCGAAACAGGGTTGTTAACATGTGCGTGATAATTTATTTATTTACTTATTAATTATTTATCTATTTATTCATTCTTTTATAACGAGAATAGTGGAATAAGCACTCATGTGCTTTTTTTTATCTAGTCCCCGTGTGTATGCAATTATGTCAATTTTGTCGTCTGTTCCCACCGGCACACAATGGCCTACTCTTTCGAAAAGCGGTACAATATTTAGCGTGTGCACAAGATGTTCTGCGTACGTTCGCACACGGGGCCTCGGTTTAAAGTCTCATCCGAAGGACTTTTGGGGAGAATGAAGTCAGCACTGATGCTAACTCCAGAGGAAAAAATCTCTTTGAACGGGATTCTGAACCAGGTGGTCAGATTGCGAGAGCAATGTTCTAACCACTAGGTTATCCCATCCCCCCCCCCCCCCCCCCCCGTTCCTCCAGTATGTTTTGTGTTTTTGCGTGCATTTATACAGGGAACATTGGGGTCAGTCTCATCTTACTTTTATCAGTCTATCTGACACGTATCTTCAGGTGAAGAGACAAAAGAGAGTGATAGTGACTAGATCTATATTAGTACATTTCATGTGGCAAAAGGTACCAGGAAAAAGGAAAAAAAAAGATTCTGATCAAAACTTTGTATGTATGTATGTATGTATGTATGTATGTATGTATGTATGTATGTATGTATGTATGTTGTATGTATGTATGATGTATGTATGTATGTATGTATGTATGTATATTATATATATATATATATATATATATATATATATATATATATATATATATTTATATGTAAGCTGTGGAACACTCTAATTGCTTTAGCATGTACACCAAGACTGTTTATAACTGTTTACAACATTTATTTTGCTCAGTGAAAACTGAACGTGTACAGATCTATAAGGGAAGAGAAGAGAAGAGAAGAGAAGAGAAGAGAAGAGAAGGAGAGGAGAGAGAGAGAGAGAGAGAGAGAGAGAGAGAGAGAGAGAGAGAGAGAGAGAGAGAGAGAGAGAGAGAGAGAGAGAGAGAGAGATGAGAGAGTAGAGAGAGAGAGAGAGAGAGAGAGAGAGAGTATAATGTGTGTGTGTGAGAGAGAGAGAGAGAGAAGAGAGAGAGAGAGAGAGGAGAGAGGAAGGAGAGAGCAGAGATAGAGAGAGAGAGAAGAGAGAGAGAGAGATGAGACAGTGACAAAGAGGGACAGAGACAGAGAAAATTTAGGAAGATGATGGTGGTGGCAGTGATGGCCATGATGATGATAACGATGAGGAGGAGGAGGACGACGACAACGACGATGACGAAGATGATGATGATGATGATATGATGATGACGATGATGATGTTTGCCATAAGACGATGGTGGTGATGGTAGTGAGAGAGGGACAGAGACAGACACAGACAGACAGACATAGAGACAGACAGACAGGAAAGAGACAAATGTAGAGAGAGGACAGAGTTTGATAGACAGCTGCGATCTAACACATTAATTCTGTCACTGCTAATCCACTTTTGGATGGATCAACTCACACAGCATTAATTTTCCAATACAAGAAAGTACACACACACATAGAGTTAAGCCACACAAAACCTCAAAATACAACATGTGTCACTTATCAAAACTTATCATCAACACTAACAAAACCCAACATACTTACCCCCAACAAAGTCGTAGCCATGTTCTCACCCAAACAAACAAACCAAAAAAACTTGAAAAAAAAACACCCACCAACAGTCAACACCAAAAACCAAACACTCTCAAAAAAAACCCTCGTCAAAACATTTCGTGCTTGCAAAACTAAGGTACAAAACGAGACCGACTTTTAAGTATACCAAAACTGAAGTTAGCCAAAAGTCCTGATAAAAGCCTGAAGTGGCGAGGAAAAACAAACTTGTCAATAACTAGATGAGGCAGTGGGAAGCCCGCTTAACAGATCACTTAACACAGACTACACCAAGCGTAGAGAAACTGACAAGACCCAGCTGAGACCTCCAGATTCCCAGTAGCTCGCTCTCTCTCTCTCTCTCTCTCACCCACCTTCTGAAAAAAATACCTAACCAACTGTAAAAAGAAGAGAAGAGAAGAGAAGAGAAGAGAGAGAGACAGGGGGTTAGACCCTGAAATGCCTGTGGAGTCAGCCACGCCCCCTTTGACGGTCTATCCTCTTGTCTTTCCGGTTCCTGAACCCATGTGACGAGCTCGACCAATCACAGCCACGCTCTCTCTCTTTCGGGTGACGGATTTTGGCCTGCAGACGACCGACCACGAACGAAGCTGTACAATTATCGTCTCAGCTGTCATGACTCGGGGTGGGGGTGGGGGGTGGGTGATCTGGGCGTGGACAAGGAAGGGCCGGACTGGCAGACTTTTGGGGAAGAGAGAGGGAGGGGGGGGGAGGGAGGGGGGAGGAGGAGGAGGAGGAGGGTGGGGGTGGTTGCGGATGACGATTCTGCGATTCTGTGCTGTGCTCTTGCCCACGTTCCCAGCTTTCCTGGCTTTTGTCTGAAATGAGCGGCGGTAATTGTAGAGCCCCGAGGTCCATCCCCTATCTCCGCGAGGTTGTCATCTTCTGTTTACGGCCACCCAAATCAATGGACTCGTTCAAGTTTCTCTTATTTTTCACCCTTACCCACCCCTCCACCCCTTCCTCTCCCGATCCCCTCCCTTCCCCACTCAACTACCTTCTTCTTTCTCTGGTTTAATTCCTCCCCCCCCCCCTCCCTCTCTCCAATTTTTTTTTTGCGGTTTGAATTGCCTTGTGTCGGGAGGGTTGAGGAGGAGAGGGGGTGGGGGGTCTGGTTAACTTAACATGATTAATGTTGCAAATACGATGCCGTGAAAACATATTAAACCTGCTTCATGTTTCGCCACACACACACACACACACACACACACACACACCACACACACACAGGGCGCGGGTGAGTTCTTGGCTATTATGTATTGCTACTGTTTATTACGTTGTCAGAGACTGGACAGAGAGCTCAGGATATTTTTTGAGGGGGTTAAAGGGTTTAGAGGGTTAAGCTTTCTTATAAATAACAAAAGGAGTAAAACAACAACCAAAACTATGAAGAAAAACTAATAGTGATAGAGAATACATATTAGTATCTAGTACATGAATATAATATTAAACATATATGCTAACTGTTTATTATACGCTGTCAAAGGCTGAACAGACAGCTGAGGATTTTTTTTTTTTTGGTCAAAGGGTTAAGTGGTTAAGCTTTCTGATAAATAACAAAAGGAGTAAAACAACAACAAAACTATGAAGAAAAACATAGTGATAAAAAACATATATTACATAATATAATATTACATATTGCTACTGTTTATCACGCTGTCAAAGGCTGGACAGAGAGCTCAGGATTTTGTTTTGGTCAAAAGCTTTAGGGGGTTAGGCTTTCTTATAAATAACAAAAAAAGCAAACAACAACAAAAACTATGAGGAAAAACATAGTGATAAAAAAGCATATATGACATAATATAATATTACATATTGCTATTGTTTATTACGTTGTCAAAGGCTGGACAGACAGCTTAGGATAGTTTTTTTAGGGGGTCAAAGGCTTTAGGATTAAGGTTTCTTATAAATAACAAAAGAAGTAAACTACAAAAAAAAATCATGAAGAAAAACACAGTGATGAAGAATACAAATTCAGCTATAAAACTTCGACACAATTGATAATTAAAAGAACGTATTATACTGATCAAGATATGCAAACATAACAATTATGGAACTTAAAAAAACAAATTGCATTTGTATTATCGAAAAAAGCATCACTTGACAATGCATGCATACAGTTAAAGCAAACTGGGGAATATTGTGATGTTGTGGTTTCTTACTTACGCTGAAAACAGCTTATGTTTGCTCTGTAAAAAAAAAAAAAAAAAAAAACACCACCAAAAAAACAAACAAACAAAAACAACAATTTTTTTACCATCTGTGATTAAATGCTTAAAACTTCAGTGAGTATATAAATACAAATTATATCATTACTAACAACAATACTAACTGGGATTAAACAACACAACAACAACAACAACAACAACACAACACAACAACAGCCACGCCGTTTATTAAATGTAACATGAAAATTATTCAAAGCTTCGAGTGTAGAGACAAAGAATGAACATAGATCTACCCTTTTCTGTTTTTACTGTTTGTTGTTGTTACTACTGTTTGTTTATTTATGTATGTATTCTAGTACTAGATCTAATGGAGCAATGGTAGTGGAGAAAATAACTGCAGGTAACCTCTACAGCTTCTCAATCATTTTGAAAAGGACTTATTAAAGATTCAAAAAAAAAAAATGTCTTAAAATTTTTTCAATGCCAGCATTTTTCAGGCATTTTTCGAGTAAGAACCATACCTTTGGCCTGACCTGACTCGAGTTTTGGCTCCTGGATAAGCCTTCATCAGAGGTCTTGGCGGTGATTTGAAGCTTCACCTGTTGTGGTACTTTACAGCAAGACACTTTTCAGAATTTAGAAGAAGTATCGATCGCATTTACAAGAATATTAATTTAATATTCCTGTGGCCTCTTTAATTAAGCTGCCACAAAAGACGATGATAAAAGAGAAGATGTATTCTAGTATGTATAAAATAGACATGGAGGAATGAAGACAGCAGGGGACAGAGACAGCTGACGGGGCAAGCATCAATGGCTACCATCAAGAATGATGAAGCTGACAGATCAACAGGTATACTACTTTTAACTTTCTTGGCGGGGTGGTATGGTGGAAGGTAGGGGCACTAAAAGATCATCCGGAAACGGGATAGCCTAGTGATCAGAACATTGCGCTTGCAATTTGACGACCCAGGTTCGATTCCCGTTGGAGGGGATTTTTGCCCTGGAGTTATCATAAGTGTTGACTCCACTCCCCTCTAAAGTCTTTCGGATGAGACTATAAACTAAGGCCCCGTGTGCGAACGCACGCAGAACATCTTGCGCGCACGTTAAATCCTGTTCCGCTTTTCGTAAGAGTAGGCCTTTGTGTGCCAGTGGGAACAGATGACAAGATTTAGAAAATTGCATACACACGGAGACTGGATGAAAGAAAGAACATGAATGCTTATTCCATTTTCCATGATATATATATATATATATATATATATATATAATATATATATATATATATATATATATATATATATATATATATATATATATATATATATATATATGTATTCAGTGTTTGAGGGTGTGTTTTGACTGCTTTATGCACGAACGACATGACTGCGAGGTGCAGAACATTCCGTACATACAACATCATAATTCTCTAATTAAAAAAAAAAAGAAAGATCCAAGCAGATGGCTAACAAACTACAGAACTCAGTGCTGTGGTGAAGCCTTTACCCTGCAGTATTATTGTTTGCATATCTTGTGCCTTTGGATCTTGTAACATGCCCATACCACAAGATCAAAAGGACTTGCAAAGACAACACTGCAAGGCACTGTCCAAGGAGGAAGAAAAGAGGCAGACCTAGAACTCAACCAAATTTTGAGAAAGGCAGAACAGAGAGAGAGGAATGGAGGGAACTGGTTTCTTCAGGGGTGCCCCCACGGTCGCCAGACTACGGGATAGCTAGTTAGCTAGCTAGCTAGCTAGCTAGAGACAGACAGACAGACAGACAGACAGACAGACAGACAGACAGACAGATAGATAGATAGATAGATAGATAGATAGATAGATCCATCCATCCATCCATCCATCCATCCATCCATCCATCCATACATACATACATACATACAGATTTGATTTGAAATGATTTGATTTGATTTGATTTAATTTGATTTATTCTTTTATATCGAGGATAATGGAATAAGCACTCTTGTGCTTTTTTTTAATCCAATCCCCGTGTGTATGCATTTTTGTAAATGCCATCTGTTCCCACCGGCACGCCATATGGCCTACTCTTACGAAAAGCGGAACAGGATTTAACGTGTGCGCAAGGTGTTCTGCGTGCGTTCGCACACGGGCCTCGGGTTAAAGTCTCATCCGAAGGACTTTTAATATCTTGTGCTGCATATGTTCCAAATAAATTATATCTCAACACGCCCACCCCCTACCCCGACCACCTCGCCTCCTCAAACCGGACACCTCAGACGCGAACGACTCAAACCAGCGACATCATAATTACTTCAGGTCACGAATCTTCCCTTCTGTAACCACCAGACCCCGTATTGTCCAATCTCAGCTCAAAAACATGGCTTTTAGTCTGCTCTAAGAATTGAAGACCGACCACCACAGCTGCGCATGAGAAACTGGAAGACATAATGAGACCCACAGAGACAAAGGCAGAAGAGAAGAAGAAGATGCAAGAGTGACAACAGACTTCTCGCGTCACCTGGGCATTATGGTGCCAGAGATAATGAAGGCTTAAGAGAAAGTT
>CM060318.1:11343433-11345933 GCA_030674155.1 Stramonita haemastoma
TAAGCAAAAAAACCCCAAAGAGAGAAAGAAAGAAAAGACAGAAAGACCGAAAGATAAGGAGAGACTCTGAAGACAATTATGTCATTATTTCGCTCAATGCTTGCCCCGCAAGAGAATCGTCACTCTTTTTCCCATCTCCCTTTAACAGAGTTCACGGTTGGGCTGAAGCAGACGATAATTGCCGGTTTCATTGACGAGGGGCTCCGGCAAATGCCATGCGGGTTCCAGAGGCACTTGCTCAGGCCAGCTCGCCCCGACGACATTATCCCAGCAGCCAGAAGCTAGCCAAACAACGCTCACCATTTCCATTGATGAGCTTCCGTTCCGGAAGACTGATGCGAGTTACTGCCCTTCTGTGGCAGACGGGATCGTAGGGAGGAAAAACGCTGGGCTATAATTAGGGAGCCAATGAAATGATACAAAAGCGCGGGGGGGAACACGAGGAAACGAAGGGGCGATTTTCTCCAGGGGTGGGTGGGTGAAGGGTGGGGGTGGAGGTTTTGAAAAAGTGGGGGGGTGGGGGAGGGGGGCGAGGGGGGAGGGGGAATGGTGGTTGTGGTGAGAGGGTGTGTGTGGGGGGATTATGAAAGGTGGTCTATTTCAAGATGTGGTAAGGAGAAATACGATGATATAATTATATTGATAAGAGGAACAGAGGCGGTTTAATATTTCCGATGCTGAGCTTTTGAAGCGTATCAAGATCTGTATTGTGGCGGTTAGGGATTAGCTAAAGCTATTTTTATCAGGGTCATGTCTTCTTCATCTTTTATTCTTGTAAAGAATCAAATCTTTAAAGAAAAACAGGCAAATTCAAAATGGAAGCATATAGATTAAGTAAGAGAGTCACAAAATATTTGCTTTTATTAAACAAATAGTATCTTATAACCTATTTTATTCTAGCAAAGTTTGTACAACAACGTCACAGTATTAAGGATACTCAAATTAAGAAGAAGATCTGAGCTTATACTCCATCATTGATATCATATAGACCTAATAAACGATGATTTATTTTAGAATACAGAAAATAATCAGTATCATTAGCACACCCTTAAGGTTTTCCTTGTTGTTGCTCTATTGCAAGTGTGCACATGTATAATTCATACTCTCTCTCTCTCTCTCTCTCTCTCTCTCTCCTCTCTCTCTCTCTCTCTCTCTCTCTCTCTCTCCTCTCTCTCTCTCTCTCTCTCTCTCTCTCTCTCTCTCTCTCTCTCTCTCTCTCCTTATAATAATGAACTATACATGTATAATCTATATATAAGTATGTATGTATATATAAGTCAAGTCATATATAAACCATTGCACTTTGAAAAATAGCCAAACTTCAATGAAATTTTTACAGAAAAAGAAGTACCTGGTGGCATTGTCTACATTCATCAATCAGTAACCAACCAAACAACAACAACAACAAAACCAAACTCAAACAATCCTCAAATCTAGATTACTTCCCTGTTTTGAATTTCGGAAAAAAAATCTTTGGGGCTTTTGTTGTATTTTGTTTATCACATAGTAGGCATCCGTCAGTCAAAGCACAAAGCTTGGGTAAATAAGTGTGAAGGGAAAGCTGTTACCCATGCAGCAATGCCTCCCCCCCCCCCCCCCCCTTTCCTGTCCACGTCGCTGGAATGGTCCATTGGAAAGGCAATCGCCGACACGAATGATTCCAGTGCTGCCGCATTTATAAACAATATCTCTTTTTATATACTGCACACATAAATAACTACTAGATCTATTAGGGTGGACTTTTTTGTCAGCTTTAATTTGGGGGGGGGGCTAAGTTTAAAAAACCTCGCCACAATAGATTTCTATATTGACAACATGCAGGTATGTTAAAAAAAAGAAAGAAAAAAGGCGGCAAATGTTTGTGTACAGTATCCCCTCTGTGTGCGTACCCGCGGGAGTGCGTGTGTATGTATTCACAGACGCGTGTGCACTCTTTTTAAAAAAAATTTTTTAAAACGTTCACGTACCTGAAAGCATACATGCATAAATAGGTATACGTGCACCATCCATATTTTCGGACTTGTCGCCATATGTGTATTCATCTTGGATATGTCTGTTCCAGTGTGTCTGTAAGTGTGCAAACAAAATATTATGATTTTCTTTTTGTTTCCATTGGTGGTTCAGACAGATGAACGGCCAAGCAAAATAAAATAAATAAAACAAAAAGAAAAAAGATCAGCTTATTCTGCTGTAGTAATAGAAATATTAGAAACACACGAACCAACGAACAAGCAAACAAAACAATCAAAGAGATGGATATAGGAACAAAACATAAAACGTAGAAAAGAGTCACACATACCTTTATCTTAGTATCCCAATGAAAGAAATAAAATAAAATAAAATAACACAAGATAAGATAAAGCAAAATAATTTTCACAATACAGTATAAACTGAGATAGAATTTATTATAAAAAAAACCCAACCAACCCCCCCCAAAAAAAAAAAAAAACAAAACCCCTAACAATCATAAAAGAATCAAAATAGCTCTTTCCATCCCTCT
>CM060318.1:11348433-11350933 GCA_030674155.1 Stramonita haemastoma
TCTCTCTCTTCTGCTCTCTCTCTCTCTCTCTCTCTCTCTCTCTCTCTCTCTCTCTCTCTCTCTCTCTCTCTCTCTCTCTCTCTCTCTCTCTCTTCTTCTTCTTCTTCTTCTTCTTCTTCTTGCTTTCCTGTTAAAGGACTGGTCATTCAAAGGCTGACTCCTCCCCCCCCCCACCCCCCCATCCCTGCCACGCGCCCCCCCCCTCCCCCCACTCTCACTTTTCATCATCTTTATATGAAACTGATGTTTTTGAAGCCTGGGTTATTGTGCTCTGTTGTGTGGAAACGTGGATCGGTGGTCTAGGTGGTAACGCGCCTTGCCTAGAAAGGAAAAAGTCCGGGTCGGAGTGTGCGGTGGTTTGTACCCCGTTTGGGCCCAAAACTTTTTCCCCATCCATTAGACCCTGAGTGGTGGTCTGGGCGCTAGTCTTTCGGATGAGACGATAAACCGCGGTCCCGTGTGTTACACATCACTATTTAGCGCACGTAAAAGAACCCACGGCAACAAGAGGGTTGAACCTGGCAAAATTCTGTAGAAAAAAAGCCACTCTGATAGGGAAACAAATACAGACGCATGCAGGAAAAAAATGGGTAGGCACTGCACTTGTGGCGACGCGCTCTCCCGGGGAGAGTAGCCCGAATTTCACGCAGAGAAATCTGCTGTGACATAAAGTGGTACAAAATACAAAATACAAATACAAAATACGTGTCAAGTTGCAGGATTCAATTCAGTTTAATTCAATTCTAACGCTTTATAGTCTCAGAGACAGAGAAATTCATGCAGGTTACAAGCCATACATAAAAACAGTCAACATGTAAACATAATATCATGGAAAGCGATACCACAACACAGTATCCGAACATCAGCACGCACCCCTCACAATATAAAAAAAGCTCCCACACACCAAGCAATACATCTGCCAGTTATAACCTTACCCAAGTATAATATCAACCCCCCCCCCCCCCCCCCCCCCCCCCCCCCCCCCAAGGCCCTAGAGAAGCTGAGGTCTCTGATGCTTTGCTCCCCTACGACCACATAGGTTATGGGACACCTTTACCTTTACGTTTTACCTAGTGTGGTGCAGACACAATGGCTGAGTGAACAAGGGGACGGGATAGCCTAGTGGTCAGAACATTGCGCTCGCAATTTGACGACCCGGGTTCGATTCCCGTTCGAGGAGATTTTGCTCCTGGAGTTAACATCAGTGCTGACTCCACTCTCCCCAAAAGTCCTTCGGATGAGACTTTAAACCGAGGCCCGTGTGCGAACGCACGCAGAACATATTGCGCACACGTTAAATCCTGTTCCGCTTTTCGTAAGAGTAGGCCATCATGTGCCGGTGGGAACAGATGACATTTAGAAAACTGCATACACACGGGGACTGGATGTAAAAAAAGCACAAGAGTGCTTATCCCATTATCCTCGATATAGAAGAAAGAAAGAAGAAAGAAAGCAAGAAAGAAAGAAAGAGAAGAAAGAAAGAAAGAAAGAAAGAAAGAAAGAAAGAAAAGAAAGAAAGAAAGAAAGAAAGAAAAAAGAAGAAAGAAAGAAAGAAAGAAAGAAAGAAAGAAAGAAAGAAGAAAGAAGAAGAAAGAAAGAAAGAAAGAAAGAAAGAAAGAAAGAAAGAAAGAAAGAAGAAAGAAGAAAGAAAGAAAGAAGAAAGAAGAAAGAAAGAAAGAAAGAAGAAAGAAAGAAAGAAAGAAAGAAAAGAAGAAAGAAAGAAGAAAGAAAGAAAGAAAGAAAAGAAAAGAAAGGAAAGAAAGAAAGAAAGAAAGAAAAAAGAAAGAAAGAAAAGAAAGAGAAAGAAAAGAAAAAGAAAGAAAGAAAGAAAGAAAGAAAGAAAGAAAGAAAAGAAGAAAGAAGAGCGTTTTGTTTGTTTTCTAGTTCCTCAGCTAGAGCTCTCCCCCGCCCCTCACAATTATTTATTTATTCACTTATTTATTTATTCTTTTATATCGAGGATAATGGAATAAGCAATCATATGCCTTTTTACATCCAGTCCCCGTGTGTATGCAGTTTTGTAAATGTCATCTGTTCCAGTTACACCATGAGAGATAATCTCTGTGTTAATCTTTCGGATAAGACGATAAGCTGAGGGTCCCATAATTATGCAATATGCATTAGGCGCTGGGGGAAGGGGGGTGGGGGGGGGGTGGGGGGTGGGCGGAGGGTGGGGGGGGGGAGAGTAGAGGAAGAGAAAGAGGGAAACAAAAGAAAAAAATCAACAAACAAAAATATGTAATATTATGGCTATTGATTACTTTTGTTTTTATAATCTGTAGCCTAAATCCACTGAAGTTGACGTTAACTGTGAGTGCGCAAGTTCCAAGAATAAGGAAGGAGAGGGTGAGGGGGGAGGGGGAGGAATTTGGGTGGCAATCCTAGTGGGCAGAAATAAGAAGAGATAAAGATATAATAATAATAATAATAATAATAATAATAATAATAATAATAATAATAATAATAATAATAATAATAATAATAATAATAATATAATAAA
>CM060318.1:11355933-11360933 GCA_030674155.1 Stramonita haemastoma
TACTATAGAATGCTAATAATGTATAAATATAGTAAAGATGCAAAATACGAGACTGGTTCTCACTATAAGCCAAAGACCATTACTTTGATGAGCGTGTGACAGAGACAGCATTGTTTCAAGTCAAGGTCCCCGACCCACTGAAATCCTACTTAAACCCACTCATCAAGAATGATGGCACTGCCAAAGCATGGTTGTCCAATCCTATACAGTTTTATCAAACCACTTAAACTTTGCCATCTACTGTGCAACTACAGCTGTGGTGTGTCATATGCTGACCACATGAACCATCCAAACCTGCTAGTAAGTCTGTGTACAGTTTCATGTGTACTATCAGTTCAGGCGCATCTTATCTGAGCTGCAGGTCCCATTGCCTACTGATACCAGCTTCAATCCATTCAATAACAGAATTAACATGAAAGCCTATGAGAGGTTGTGTAACGAGTTTGACATCGATTACAAGACTGACTTCAGACAAACACTGGACAGCAATCATGGTATGGGGACTTTGTATTATTGGGGTGTGCACAGAAAGTATAACTATGACTGGAACCCACCATACACGTCTTTTACTCATGGCACGGCTGTAACACTGGGGTCAATAGAGCAAGAGCACAGAGAGGCGTGGACAACATTCATTCTTGACAAGAGTGAAGGATTCACAAGAGCGGGATTAGAGAGGATTAATGATTCTGTTCGTGCATATGTATGGTGCTTGCTTGGAGCGCAGGCACAGACGAGGTCAAGCATCATGGATCAAAGCACTGGGTTTGATGCCCCCAAAACAGTATCTGTCTAATCTTGAAGACTGTATCAACTCGGCTGTTGACCTGCCATCAAGCATTAAGCGTTATCAAGATGTTCTTCACTATGCAAGGTCTAAGGTAGACTTTGCTATAGGGCATGGTTTATATATGCTACCTTCCAACATGCAGTTGCAGATAGGAACAATCAAAAAACTACAACAATGAAATCCTCATTGCAGGAGATGATCAGCAACTCGGCAAAAAGTGAAAGAGTAAACAATAAACCAACAAGGGTTTCAACTACTGCAGTGCATAAAAAAGATGTTCCCATGCATAACACACAATTAGTTACACCAACAGTAACACACCCTGTAACTCCAACAGTAACACACCCTGTAAGGAATAATCATGTAAGATGAAATGACTGCATTGTCAATCTTTCTTGTTGTTGGTGGAATTACTTATCTTTACCTTAGAAAGCAAAACACCAACAACTAATAATAGTAAAGACCACAAATGCTCAGCCATAAACCCTACAACTTTTCCTAGTGTTGATAATAGCCAGCTAACAACAGAACCAATTATACCTGGTAGTGGGTCTACGGCTTTCAGTGCTAGTTTTTTTTTTTATAGCAAGTCTGATAAGTGATTAAGTTGTTTCTTAACCCATCCTGTGCCTGTGGGTGGTGATGAAGGTGATGGTGCTGGTGGTGTTGGTGTACTTCCTGTCAGTGCAAACACAAGTGTACTAATTGCTAAGCCTAACGCAGTAATTACACTAACAATTGTTATACCTTGCTCCCGAGTGCGAATTCGTTCTGCTAGAGTTGTGTTTTCATAGAGAATGCCGTGGATTGTTTGTTTTATTCTGCTGACCTGAGATTGTAGTTGTTGTCTGTTATCTCAGGACTTCTAATTTGCATGGCTGTTCATCTTGCAGATCTTTTAGACGCTGTGTGATTCTTTCTTTTATTTCCTGTCCTAGATTTGCATCGTCTGCTTCTGCTAACTTCTTCTTTTCTAGTTCTATGTGCGAGTCTACTTCGCCTAGCTTTGCTAGATTATTTATCAGTTCACCTCTAATACTCTGTAGTGCTTGATTGAGTCCCATTATTTCTCAATGGGTAGAGGTGCTGTGTCTGTGTCTTTAAAGCTAGTTTCCAGCTGTCTAATGGTTTCTGTTGTTGTGTTTGCTGATTGTGCTAGGTCTTGGAGAGGTATACTGTCAATGTTTGTTGGTAGGGTTTGTTCAGCATTCTGTAATTGTGAAACGGCTTGAGAGGGCAGTTTGCTAGTCAGTGCGTCACTAATACCAAGTTTTCTCTGTGTGGCAGGTTTAATCTTTGCTTGAGTGTATTTTTTGCTAAAAAATTGATGGGGATTCTTTTTGTTTGTTAATAAAACCTTTTCTCATGTGTCAGTTACAGCATATAGATTGCCTTTGCCGTCAGTATCAATCATTAGGGTCTAATATGTCTGGCGTTGGTTGCTCCAAGCTTTGGTGAAAATCTTTGACTCTGCTTTCTAATAATTCTCTTTGAAGCGAATGCAAGGGTGCTGCTGTTTCAGCCATATCATCAGCAGGCAAAAACACATCATCAACATCATAGTCTTCCATTGTACTATTATTACTTTTATTTTTTTGCTACATATAGAAACAAGATGGCTCAGCAAACATTTGGAGAAACCCTTGATCCATACAGGCGTTTGAAAGATCCCCTGGGCATTAAGGGGAACAGACAGTCAATCGTCATCACAAACAACCTCTCCACTATAGATGAGAATCAGATTCAGACTGTTAGGTTTCCTAATTTAGGAAAAGATGATGTCATTGTGCCGGGTACAACTAGGCTTGCTTTTCAGATTGATCTAGAGTCTACTGAAGATCCAAACAGAACTGTGGTTGCAAACCTAGGAAGGGCTATCATAAAAAAGATCAGTGTCAAGCTGGAAGGTAGAGAAGTGCTGTCACTAAACAATGCAGACATATTCTTGATCTATACTTATTTATGGTTGCCAACTAACAAAAGAGATGACCTTGTTTTTCAGGGCATACAGGATGATGCAGGGCTAAAACATAGAGTAGATTCTGAGGATAAGGGAAGCAGAAAAAGATATGCTGCCATAGCAAGAGCCTATGGCAATAGGTTCTGTATTCCCCTAGACTTTGAACTGCTCAGCTCTCACATGCCTTACTATCAGGGCGCATTGAAAGACAGACTGTCATATGAGGTAACCTTTAATGACAGTGCACGTGTTATCTATCTAGTGACAGTGAAGCAAAGTACAAAATATCTGGTATATCTTTAAGGTATGATGTTGTCAATCACCCAGAGCTTGCACGTCTGATTGCACAGCAATATCAGTCATAACTTGCAATCTACTATGAGAGAGTGATTAATCATAGCACAATAATAAAGAGTAAAGCAGATGCTGTATGGAACATTAATTTGAACACACCTGCAAGGTCGCTTAAAGGCATATTGATGCTGTTTGAAGAACCAGACAGTCCCTTTGCCAGATCAAGTGAGAGGTTTATCAATCCCCGTATTAAACACTTGTCATGCACTATAGAGGGCCAGCCAAATCAAGTCTATGCCTCAGGCTATCTGCAACACCAACACTTTGATGAGGTAAAAAAATATTTTGGTGCTGGTCAACACAATGATCCCACTACAGGTCTCGCTTGCAAATCTTTGCACCTACATGATGTTAGGCTTTTTGAATACCTGACATCTAAGTATGCGCTGTGGGTTGACCTAAGGTCGACAGATGATAATAAGCTGCATGGCTCAGGAAGACGCATTGAAAACGGGTCAGAAGGAATAACTATTCAGATAGAGAAAGAGCAAGAAAATGATGAGCCCATAAAAATATATCTATATGTAGTGATGGATACACAACTCAACATTGAAGGTAACAGACTAAAAGAAGTTGTTTACTAATGGATGAGTTGAGTTTTTTGCCTAAAGAAGCACACTGCTCTCTAATATGCGGGCAGACTGGTTGTGGAAAGACTGTATTCGTATTAGATTTATTGCAAACAGTGTACAAAAATCATTTCGAGTTTATTGTCATATTCTGTCCGACGCTACAAAACAATAAAACATATAGAGAGCGTAAATATGTCTGGACAGATGAAACCATACTTATAGTAGACCCCTCAGATAAGCTCAGCGAGTGCCTAGACTACTACTATAAGTTATTCGAGAACACAGTGACACTTTTCTTAATAGACGAATGATCAGCTGAACGTGACATAGTAAAGAAAAGAAACAGCTTGTCAAAACTTGCTTTCAGCGGACCACGCACAGATAAGTGTTTGGATACTAGCACAAAAAAAATAATGCAGTGTTAAAAGATTTTCGTGAACAGCTAAAGCTTGTTGTTCTTTTCCACATGAGAGACAGAGATGGTGTTAATAATTGCCTTAGGGAGAATGATGTTATAACAGACGGACAAGAAAGAGAAAGGATTAAACTTAAACTGAGAAGCTCAAAGCATGTCAAACTAGTAGTAAAGACAGATCAGCCCTGTCACCCCCTAATGGGACAACACTTTGAATCCCCCCTTCCCACCTATCACACCTCTAATGCAGACAACACACAACAGACACAGATTGATTTTTCAAACGTTTATTTACAAACATACAACCATCTACTAAACCAAAACAAACTCAACTCGCTCAACATTTCCACCAGTTCAATACCAAATGCTACAACAATACAATATCACCAGCTTCACGCCCAGACACCTACCCAATCTCACTCAATCCCTACACGATCTCAATACTAAGTCAATCTATCATACCAATGGCTCACAATTATGTCACATCCACAAAAAAAACAAAACCATACAGCCATATGATATTCCAAATCAAAGTCAACACCCATCAAAACAAGTATCCAAACAATTTCACGTATCACAAAACATGTCTTCACTTTTACCTTAAAAACACGGGGTCACACCAGCTACCTGGCATTAACAGCAACTCACTTTTCCCCACCCCCAGAAGTCCAGAACCACAACACAGCTGTAATTCTTTATTTTCCAATAAAACTCAACACGACCACACCAAAGCATATGGATGTCGTGTTCACAAAAGAAAGAAATACACAGGTGGAAAACGTTCCAAGTCTTCCCAAGTCCTCCAGGAATACACGCACAGGTAGACAGTTCTGAAGTCCTTGGGCACAAGCACACAGGTGAATAAGTTCTCAAAGTCCAAACCAAATATCACATCCAGCAATTCACAAT
>CM060318.1:11375933-11380933 GCA_030674155.1 Stramonita haemastoma
GGTAGTGTAGGCAAGTCTCCCAGTAAAATTAGCATGAATCTGTTCTTAAGAAATGCAAAATAGACCCTTCAGGTAAAAAAGCAAAGAGTAATAAAAAGATGGCGTAAGCGAGAGCCGGTCAGGGGCCGCAATCTTGCTTTAGCCTCCTGCTGAGTGAGATCTGGCGTCTCTGATTTACGTCATTTCCGTGGAGCTCACGTGAGTACAACTGGATCTAAGTTTTCTATGTGGTGTTATCATCCTGTGACGTAAAACAAGGTATTGGAGTGACTTATAGCGTTGTAACTTGGTACTAATTCTAGTCTTAGTCAGGAGGCAGACTTGCACGAAAAGAGCAAGGAAAAGAAAGAAGAGAAAGGGAAAAGAAGCCATGGAAAGGGAAGAAAGATGAAAGAAAGAAGAGAAAAGGAAAAGAGAAAAGAATCCATGGAAAGAGAAAAAAGAGAGAAAGAAAGAAGAGACAGGTAAAAGAGAAAAGAAGCCATGGAAAGAGAGAAAAAAGAACAAATTGAAAAGGAAGAAAGAGAAAGGGGAGGGAGATTTGAAAGAGAAGAAGCCCAAAGGAAACATGAATGTGTAAAAGTTCCTTAAGTTTGTGGAATCTTCTAGCGGTCAGTAGAAGGGGCCCAGGACTGTATATATATACAAGGGGCTGTTATCACAGTGGAAGGAGGAGAGTCGAGGAAGAAAGAAGAGGGAAGAGAGTTGGATGTAAGATGAGACGGGGGAGATGAGGAACAGAGAGAGAGGGATTCCGAAAGCCCAACGCCCGTAGTGTGCGAGCAGGGGAGGCAATGCGGATTGTAGATGAATAGGAGAGTTTTCTTCAAGAAGGGGAGAAAATATATTATTGAAGGAATAGGAGGGCTGTGAAAGTCATTAGCTGATTGAAGTTGTGTAGTCACAGAATTTTGGTTGTAAATCCATGGTAATTTTGGAAAGGATTTTTCTTTTTCTTTTTGGAATTCTTGTACTGGAAACAAATACTGTTTTGAAGTGATTCAGTTGAATAAAAGAAATATAACTTGATTCCTGAGTCAACGTGTGCTCTGTACGATGTGATTTACGAGAGATAGGAAGCAACTCTTGACATTTCAAGTCAGCTTCTACGTCCATTGGAGTGTTTTCAAAACAAAGAGTTTGTTCTTCAAAACCAATAACGTAACACTCGCGTACACGTTAAAACCTGTTCTTCTTTTCGGAAAAGTAGACCACACAATGCCAGTGGGCATGGATGACAAAACAGCATACACAGGGGTTCTGGATATCAAAAAGCACTTGAGTGCTTCTTTCGTTATACGAAATAAAAGAATAAATACATTATATATTTTTTTTCTTCTCTTTTACTTAGAAAATTTATGACTGCACAAAGTAATGTCTAAATATAGGGCTTTAAGTTTATGTACATGTTTGCCAGCTGGCTATTCTATGATTGGCTCAGTACATTACAGTTCTATTCATATAGACCTAGCTATACAGGAATTGGTGCTTTGATTTCCATATCACTAGGTACGATATGTTTATATGTTTATATGTATATATATTAATATATATATATATATATATTAATATATATATATATAATATATATATATATATATATATATATATATATATATGGACACATGTACGCACACATATTTACCTACTTGCCTACCCCCCCCCCCCCCCCCCCCCCTATCTCTTATCTGTCTCTGTGTATACCTTCAACGATGGAATAGCTCAGTGGTCAAGGGCACTCATTCTCCCGAAGCTCGGTTGTGGAGCGTGGCTACCTAGAGGATGGGTGCCTGCTCGTGCGTCTTGGCTTCAGTACAGTCTCCTAGAATACCGAGCTGTAAATGGGTACCTACCCTCATAAGGGTCCATGAGAGGTAAAGCAGTGAGGGAAAGAAAACGGATGTCACCCTCAAGATGCTGGCCCCTGGAGAAGTTGAGGTCTCTGACACCTCACGCTCCAACAACTACATAGATTATGGGAAAATCTTTACCTTTTTTATTTTTTTTTTTTATTCCGACAGCAGGACTGCTATCCCAGTGAGTTGGAGGACATTGCCATTGTCGGCATCGGGTGCCGCACTCCCGGAGCAGACAACATTCCAGGAGTTCTGGCGTCTGCTCCAGAATGGGGAGTGCCACATCACTGATGTCCCCGCAGACCGCTGGAATGCCAAGGCTTTTCTGGACCCCGACCCCATGGCCCCTGGAAAAGCCTACGTCCAGAAAGGAGGCTTCCTCAAAGAGTGAGTTCAGAATTTGGAGAGAGAGAGAGAGAGAGAGAGAGAGAGAGAGAGAGAGAGAGAGAGAGAGAGAGAGAGAGAGAGAGAGAATGAAAAATATTTTGAATGATATATTTTTCAAGATTAAAGGTAAGCATTTACACACTTAGTCATCGTGCTTTCGTCCTGATTAGGGACTACAAAATTAATGAAATTCATCCTATGATTAAAACAAATCGAAAGCACTTTCTGGTAACTTAACCGATTCATTGTTTATTTAAAAACTCATTAGCAATCAAATCGGCCATCTTCTCAAGTATTCATCCTCTCTTGTGACACACTTCTGTGTTCGCTCAATCCAATGTAGAAATGCTGATCTGTAGGCCTCTCTTGGTATGTGTACCAGACACTGGAAAAGCGCTGTTGCCAAGGCTGCTCGGCTCTTGAAACTCCTTCATGCCAGGGTACGCCTTCAGAAGGGAAAGAGATAAAGTCACCAAGCGCAAGATCTAGGGAGTACATAGTGTGTCGCAAAGTTGAGCAGGTGCATTGTCATGGAGGATCTTAATTTATCTCTTGTCATTGTTTCGTCGGACAACTCCGTAAAACTTCTTTCGGTGTAAATATTCAGCATAGGTTTGCAGAAAGGCATCCTATCCTCTTATCTTCAGACGTCACAACATGCTAGACCCATCTGGATGATACCTTCCTGTACCCAAGGTTATGTCTTATATCTTAGATACGGTTGACGAATGAATTCCAAAGCAATCAACAATTTCTTCCAGGGTAACTCTGCAGTCTTCTTCCATCATTGCCATCACCATGGCAACACAACATGTCTTGGATTTTTGCATTTTCCACCTGTTTACTCACTTTCCCCAAGTCAAGTTAAGCAGCGTCGAGCGTGGTTACCAGTTGAATGGGTAACCATTTGCGCGCCTTGGCTTCAGTAACAGTCCCCCAGTTTACCCAGCTGTAAATGGGTACCTGCCCTCTTTAGGGTCAGGGAAGGTAAAGCAGCGAGGGAGAGGAGAGGGGCGCCACCCTCAATATGCTGGCCCCTAGAGAAGCTGAGGTCTCTGATGCCTCGCTCCCCTACGACCGCTTAGGTTATGGGACACCTTTACCTTTTTGTCTCCAGTGCTTGAATGATCACTTGTGAAATGTTTTACCCATCTAAATCACGGTTGATTTCCAAGGAGCAGAAGGTTGTTCAAGTTATCTAAGTTTTGCAGGAATATCAGAAGCATTCTTGCCAAGTGCCACACCTTGATTTAGCTACAGAGATCTTTAGAGAAAAACGTCATTTTCTTTGCCATTTACGTACCTTGATGTAGCTGCTGTCATCTTTAGTCAAAAACGTCACTTTCTTTGCCATTTTTCTCCTCGGTGTCTAACAATGCCGTGACAAAGTGCACCAGAATATGAAGACAGATCAAAAGAGACTGACGGAATTTGGTGCAGAAATACATTTATACTCTGGTGTACCATTTTCTGTAAACCTTTTTATATGTTGTCATTCAAAGATGGTCTCAGTTTACTGGAAAGTGCCATCAACAAAAGACACAATTCTGTACTGACTCGTACATTGAAATCAATACAGATACATTGATTATAGCAAAGTAAACTAGATAAGAGTGAAACAGAAAAGATATAGCAGGAAGCTACACACCACACACACACACACACACACACACACACACACACACACACACACACACACACACACACACACACACACACACACAACACAGGGAGAGAGAGAGAGAGAGAGAGAGAGAGAGAGAGAGAGAGAGAGAGAGAGAGAGAGAGAGAGAGAGAGAGAGAGAGAGAGAGAGAGAGAGATCAAATAAAATCAAATTAAAATTTTATTTCCAGATGGTACATTGAGAAGAGAGAGAGAGAGAGAGGAGAGAGAGAGAGAGAGAGAGAGAGAGAGAGAGAGAGAGGAGAGAGAGAGAGAGAGAGCATTTTCAGGTTACATGTTTATCAAAACAGACCAGTAAACTGTAGGAGAAACATCGCACAAAACGCTTCTTTAAAAAAATTAGCAGTTAAACATATCAAGTCAATGTCTGTCAAAGAATTTGTTTAAGGCAAAACACGATCTCATACATTCCATCTTACTTAGAGACAGTAAAAATTAATGTCAGGTAAAACACGACCTCATGCATTTCAACTTACTTAGCATACACATATAAACACATACATTCGTGTGTGCGCGCGCACACACACACACACACACACACACACCACACACACACACACACACACACACACACACACACCACACAACACACACACACAACATATATTAAATATATATATATATATATATATATATATATATATATATATATATATATATATATATTATATATATATAATATATAATACTATATTCATGCTCAAGAATTTCATTGACATAATTATGCAAATTGATTGCTCGAAGAATAACACACATTGAAAAAAAAGGCCACACAATAGCAACAGCAAAGAGATCAAATATATTAAAAAATACAAGAACAACATCATTAAAGGCGATATATAAACGTGAAACCAACTAATTCTACCATATTTGATTTAGATTAGACCAAAGCAAATATCAATAATCCGAAATCGTCATCAACAATCATGAATTATAGAATAAAAACACAATAAGCAAAGGTTGAGTAAAAACACGCATCATAAGAATTACATTTAGTATGGAAGCCATATATATAGGGATTCACACTGAAGTCGGATGCGCTGAGCCCAATCAACAATCATAATTATAGAATA
>CM060318.1:11385933-11418433 GCA_030674155.1 Stramonita haemastoma
TCTTTTTGGACTTTAAGAGGGCATTCGACAGAGTCTGGCATGCAGCTCTGTAGGCAACCATGGGTTGTATAACATCAATGCCAACCTGATGAGAGCCACAGAATGCCTGTATAACAAGGCAACCAGCGCAGTCTATAGTAACAAACAACATAAGAGATTGGTTCCGAACCACAATTGGAGTACGCCAAGGATGTATGCTCTCTCCTACCCTCTTCAGCGTCTTCTTAGAAAGAATAATGGCTGGTGCACTTGAAAATCACGAGGAAACAGTCAGCATTGGAGGCAGCACAATAACAAACTTACGTTTTGCCGATGACATCGACGGCCTAACTGGAGAAGAACAAGAGCTAGTCAGCCTGGTAAATCTCCTTGATAAAGCCTCTTCAGCATATGGCATGCAGATCAGCGCAGAGAAAACCCAGCCGATGACAAAATAGTGCCAATGGGATCACCAATGACGTAATTAAAATCGGGACTGTCCATAGCTTCAAATATCTGGGAGCGATAGTATCAGATGAAGGATCAAACCTGAAATTTTCTCCAGGATAGCACAGACCACAGCTGCACTGACCAAACATAAAGTCCTCTGGAATGATAAGAACATAGCCATCAGCTTCAAAATCAGACTGATACGTTCCCTGATCATGTCCATATTTTTGTACGCATGTGAAGCATGGACCATAACAGCAGACATTGAAAGAAGGATACAGGCAATGGAAATGAGATGCTTTCGCAAACTCCTTGGAATTTCATACAGAGATCACATCACTAATGAAGAAGTGAAAAATAAAGAATGCTATCGGTCCATATGAGGAGCTCCTAGCTAGAGTGAAAAAACGCAAGCTAAAGTGGTAAGGGCACGTCACACTATCATCTAGTCTGGCCAAGACAGTCTTACATGGAACAGTAAGGGGAGGGAGACGAAGAGGCAGACGGAGGAAACGATGGGAAGACAATATCAGAGATGGACAGGCCTTGGATGGAACGACCTGCTAGGGAGGGCGGAGGACCATGGGGAGTGGAGGAGGCTGGTTGCAGAATCTTCAGTAGTGCCCCCACGGTCCACGGGACTATGGGACAGGTGAAGGTGAAAGTGAATAACTTTGATAAGCAGGGATTTTCTCATGGAACTAAACAGTTTATGGAACTTGATAGCATTTGGATTTTTATGATAATATTTTGGGATAAATTTGTTTCTTAACTGCACAAAGAAATTACATTTGAACAAAATTTAATAATGAAACTCATCAAGCTTGCTTTCACCATATTTATCACAGACTTTCTCTGCTCTGGGAACATTTCTTATTCTACCTGTTTGGATGGGAAGTCTGTGATTTAACGTTCGAAAATGTACAAATAAAAGTTAATGATAAGATATGAGGAAGAATCGACTGGTAATCTTCAAAGCAGAAACACTTTTTAAATAGTCTATAATTAAAGAAGATGTGGTGTAATCTTCATGAGAAAACCTTTGCTGCAATACTGATCTTACAAACTATTTGTAACCTTGGCTTTAAACCATTCAGGTGTATAAGGTGTAACCGGCGCCGTGTTCTTTGAGGCTACCTTCATCTGGGAAGCGAACTTCACTAAGAGCCGCGATGTCGATATTTAGTCGCGAGAGTTCGTGTGCAACTAAAGCAGAGCGTCGTTCAGGACGGTTGCTATCTACTGTATCTAGCATGGTTCTGATGTTCCAGCACGCCAGTTTGAGACCTGTCACACCTTTGGAGGCAGGTGTGGAGCCACTTGACTTTGACTTTGTTGTTGCTCAACCGCTTGGAAAGATGCCCATTGACCGCGGCTAGCCAACTGGGTGGTATGAGGATGAGCTTTCGTTAGGCCACCTTTTCTAGGCCCCTCTCCGTGTGGAACAAGCAGTGCTATCCCTAAAGAGGGCTGCTTGGTCATTCAGGGTGCTGCCGGGTGATGTTGTCATCCTCAGGTCAACAATCAGATGACCTATACTCCTGAATCGCCTGCATGCAGGATTGGAACTGCGGCTTCCAGTGACATCTTTCACCTGCCGCATTCGCCCCTTTCCCATCGCTACAGGGCTTGAGGATAGTGGGGAAAATGGAGGATGAGGGGGGACGTGGACTTGTCCTTGGGCCTGCGCATAGGATTTTTAAGGTGAGAGACAGTGCGCGCAGTACCGTTCCCACCCTTTAAACTCGCGGTTCATCTGCCATGGCCCAGCAAGCTGGGACGGTGACAGCGAGGTCCTCGGGTCGTAGGCAGATTTACAACTGGTGGTTGAAGGCTCAGCCAGCCATATATTAGGGATGCACCACCCTCAATTCTTTAGGCCTGCCAGCAGGGTATTTGAGTCTTCGCTTTTTGCCCATACCTGGGAGGCTGGTGCGTGGGCACCAGGGCGTATCCACACGACGGTGGGCCATGCGTGCCGCACGTAAGGGGGCCAGCTTTCCTCCCGGACCCAGTTATACCGCCGGGTACTCGGTCGCGCCATGACGTAGCAAGCTCAGTGAGAACAGGGGGCACCACGGGAAGGTGTTGCTACGGGCACAGTAATGTAGGAGAGGCCATTTCGAGTGACCACCTGCCCGTTACCAGGCAGGGGCCCCCTCGGCGATCACTACACCTGGAAAGGAGAAGCTATGTTTTGCGCAGTCACTTTCCTTAGGGAGAGCGGGACGTTGTAGCACCAGACCTCAACCCTGCCACAGGGGGTACAGTATCAAATACCCATACCCCCACCCCTCTTTTCAGTAAAGTGTAAACATAACTCTTGTTTAACAACGTGATTATCCACATCACTACTGCAGTCTTCTTCCCTCTCTTCTGCCTCTGAATGTATCTTTACAAAATGTTCCAAAAATGCCTGACATGATGTGGGTGTAACTGGTTTGTCTTTGTCTAAGTTTGTCACATTATTTTCCAGTGTACCCTGGGATCAGAATTGTTTAAATTTCTAATTTTCTTCACAGGATTATGTGATAGCTTTTGAATTGCTTCTTGATTCTTTTTTTTTATAGTCACGGCTTGCTTGTTGCCGGAGAGGATACAAGCTTTTGTTTCCTCTAGAATGAGCATGGCAGTCTACTGCTTTTAAAGAAGGCCTTTGTTTTTTGCGCACAACTTGCGTTAAAACGTGTGTGCTTTGTATTGTTTCTTTATTGTGTTTTTAGACTTACGCTTTCTATTAGATAATCCATTACTTACAGCACTGTTTTCATTATGTTGGTGACATTACTAACTCTACCATCTACATCCGATTGTGAAATTGGCTTTGTGGAGCCTAACAGACTATTTAAACCTGTTATACTCTAAACATTTCGTGATTATCTAATGAAGATATTTTATCATCTGTAGGATCCTTTTTCTCCCTGCACTCTGATGCAGATAACCCGTGCTTACCTACATTCAACCAATCCATCCTTGGCCGTTGCTCTTTATTTCTGGTCCATCGGTCTAGGATGACCTTCCTCTCTTCCATCGCCAAAAGCCTACTTATAACACACATAAAAATCCATCCTCAAGACATTTATTTCTAATCTAAGATTCCCCCTCCTGTTTCATTTCATGTCTTTCTCTGCCTTCAACAGCCAAAAGCCCTGTCACCCTGCCAAAGTGTATAACCTTTATGGATGCGTGCGTGCGTGCGTGCGTGTGTGTGTATGTGGGAGAGAGAGAGAGAGAGAGAGAGAGAGAGAGAGAGAGAGAGAGAGAGAGAGAGAGAGAGAGAGGAGAGAGAGAGAGAGAGAGAGGAGAGAGAGAGAGAGAGAAGGCCTATACTTGTTTGCATATTTTAGGTACAAACTTCAGTATATTCAGTTTCATGGGAGGTCACTGGAGGGACTTTACTGTGGTAGACACCCTAAGTGAGTGTCTCACTCAGTCTATCTTTGCAACTAAGCTGTATTGCCATCAGTAGGGGATTTAGTAGGTGGTTTCATATGTATGTCACGTCAGTAGAGGGATCACTGATCACCACCAACATGAACCAGCAGTGGTGCAGTGTAAGGCCGTTTCTAGTTGGCGGGCCCACGACAGCACATCATTGCTAAACTCCCTGTGAACTATAGACCCAATGGATGCGATATTATTAACTTATAATTTATATGACATGGACGGAGAGATTGGAATGAGCGGTGTGGGAACAGTAGAACAAAAATATCACAGTGGATGAAACAGCAAAATCCCCAAACTAAATCGAGTCAACCAAATCACTTGACAAAAAAAGCACTTAAAGAATACTTATCATAGCCATTAACTATTACAGGGTCTATGAACAGTGATTATGGAACTGCGTTCATGGGCAAAACAAGCGGAGTGGACAACTACACGGCCACAGGAATCAGCAATGCTGTCCTGGGCGGTCGTCTGTCGTACGTCTTCAACCTGACTGGACCTTGCATGGTGCTGGACACTGCCTGTTCTGCCTCCCTCATCGCTATCCATCAGGGCTGTCTGGCCCTCCGCAGTGGTCAGTTTGCTGTGTGTGTGTATGTGTGTGTGTGTGTGTGTGTGTGTGTGTGTGTGTGTGTGTGTGTGTGTGTGTGTGTGTGTGAGCACACAATACAATATATAAAATCATGACATAGTACAGAATTGTAATGATTCATTCAGTTTTTTTAGGCCATCTGACTACATGAACAGTTAAATCTGCGTATGTTTATAGGTATTTAATTTCATTTTTTAATTTGTGTTGAGCAAACTTTGCACCCCATAAGATTTTCAGTGCAGAAAAAGCACACTAGCAGAAATAGTCATACTGTTTTGCGAATGGTAGCGTGCACTGTTTTAGCAATAAAAAAGGATTTTTTCCATTGCTTGACTAGTACAGAGCTTCTCCGTTCAATGTTGGTGAGATTTAGGGTATGCCACTGGTTTTGACCACCATTAAAATAAACGTATTTAACTTAAGAGATCTCTAAACATTACACCAGTGTACAAGCTTTTTCATTAAAACCCCCCAAGACTTTTTGTATCTGTTCCCATCTTCTGGAAAGCAGAATGGGTTTTGGCGTGTGCTCAAAAATTCTACATGAGTTTGCACACGGGATCTTGCAATCTTTTCACTAACTGCCTGTCTTACAAAGAGTGAAGTATAAGATTGATCTTTACTATGTTACAAATGTCTGCACATAGCTATACCCTCCTATCTCTGTAACTGTCTTCATCTTTATACCCCATGTCGCACCATCCTGCTCTGCTGCAAATACCTTGTGCATTCAAACACCCAGGTTCAAACAATCCACTGTTGACACATACACTTTTGCAGGGTGATGAGGATTTCGCCTGTTGAAGGCAGGGACAAATATGAGATGAAACAGGAAGGAAAATATTAGGTTTGGAATGAATGTGTCTTGAGGCTGGATTTAAAAGTGTCATAAGTTGGCTTTTGGCAAAGGGAGAGAGGGAGGTCATTTCAGATCGGTGGACCAGAAATAGCAAAAGAGCAGCAGCCAACAGTGGATTGATTGAATCTAGGTATTGAAGGTGAAGGTATTTACAGAGGTAGGAGAGTGCTCTTTTGTGGAGACATTTGTAAAAGAGGGTACTGATCTTACAGTTTACTCTCCGTGGCACAGGCAGTCAGTGGAGAGATAGAGGAGTAATGTGCTCAGAACTTTTGTTTTTGAGGACTAGTAGAGCTGCAGAGTTTTGTGTATGTTGAAGGGAGTGGAGGGATGATGCTGGCAGATCAGTCAAAAGAGAATTACAATAGTCTCCATGAGAAAAAAATGAGAGATGTGACAAGTTTGGATGTTGCATCAGTGGACAGATACTTTCAAATTGCACTAACGAGACGTAATTGATAGTAGCAGAACTGCCAGGTCTTGGTGATTAATCTTTTTGCATGGCTATAATGAGTCCTAGATACTTCACAGCAGTGGATAGAAGAACTGACCTGCCAAATTTTATCGAAGCTGTTGTGATGAAAGAGTTTGTTTTTGGTCCCTGTAGAATGCGCTTCCATTCAAGATCAAAGTCTGGGACTCTAGTCTAGTATGAATATGAGCCAGTAGTTTCATTTGGCAGCTTCAACTCACAAGCCCATGCAGAAATCACGTGATCGTGATCACGCTTTCTTGTGACATCATAGATTGAACACACTTGTTCTACATCTCCCTTCCCAAGGAAACAAATCAGATTAGAAAATAAACATATAAAACTAAATTGCAAATTTTCAGTGCATCTTCCATGCATCACAGATATAAACTAAACTCCAATTGTTCAATGCATGTTCCATTGCACCATAGCTAACTCCAAACCATTTGTGAGAGTCTGCCATAAAGTTAAGATAAATTGTCAGAACTCTTTCAAATGAAACAACGACATCAAAATTTATGAGTATGTTTTCCTCCTGCCTTTTCCTGAAACGAAAGAAAACACACAAAAACACTGGAATTTCAATGCAAATAATTAAGTGTTAAAGTATCTGTGGTTGGGCTTAGAAACTATCCCAGAGCATGTCACCACAGGTTGGCACTGATCTCAGCCTGGTTTTCAAGCTGGCATGGACACTGGGCGGGACACTGCAGGAGGAGGAGAGCTGGGAGCAGGGACAGACGATGATGTCAGCAAGCGCTGGGAGGTAGAGTGGTCAGGGTGCCCACTGGCTGAGGGGCTGGGTCTCTGGATAGTGTTCGTGGGTGGGGAAACTGCATCAGGGGCATGCAAAGCAGTCTGAGGAATGTGGTGTGTAGGTGGCTGGGGTGGAAAGTTGGCCATGGAAGCTGGAACCAAATTCTGTGGGCTGTAGTCTGGTGCATTCCACTGAGGTCTTGGCTCATTCACTGGAAGAAGGTGCTGCTGGTTGTGGATATAGTCAGCTCCCTCAGAAGTGACTATGTAAGACCTTGGAGTATCAGTGGTCTTTGATCTCAAGCGGTCATGCTATAATACCTTTTCTGCTGCTGTCATGCCCTTTAGAGATTCTTTTGGGTGCAGGTAGTGCTCAAGGGCTTGGCCCTCAACAATTTTGTTGATACGGGGACACTGCTGCCCATAGAACCCCTTTTTCGCACTTTTAGTTCCACAGCGCTGACAGCTGCTAACCCTCTCAACCACCTGACATTCCTTTCTTGAAAAGGAAAGGAGGCTGGCTGGCCATGTTTGGTATCTCTCAGTTCCCTATTTGTTAAGTATTAAAAGCCTGTGCTCAGGGTTGTTTTTCCCCTCTTTTTATTGTTCTGTTTCTGTTATCTCATATCCTACAGTGCTGATCTTTTAACATTTTATGTTCACATCCTTTTGCGTGTATGTGATGACAAACATATGGACTGTAATTTAGTGTGTTAAGAGCTATTCCTGAGTCAATATTGTGAACAAAACTACGGAAAAACTACTCTGTGCATTAATGTCTACAAAGCTGTTCAGGAAAAATACTAGTGACTTACGGTGATCATGTTGATATACAGACCTGCAGTGACTTTTTGTCAGGGTTTGACTGCTGTGAATTTAATTTTTTTTTTTTTATCAGTGAATCAATAATATGTGAGAGCAGTGTGGCATTTGAGAGGAAGGAGAGCAGATCCGAATCATGATGCAAGAGCAGCTCACTGTTGTTTCTCCCAAACTGCACAGCACCGCAGAAACCCACCAGGTGAAAAAAAAAAACTTGAGACGTTGCTTGTACATATGTTAAAAGAAAACTGTCTAAAAGTATAGAAAAAAGAGAGATGTACATACTCAAAGTGTAGTGGACAGGATAAGTGGCAGTTATGTTTTCAGTCACCCATTTTCATCATGTATAAGAGAAGCAAAATGAGTGTTAGGAATTTATGTGTTTGGTAAGACTGTGGGCGCATTATCAATCTGTTATCAGAGTGCGAGCTAAAGTGCAAAGAAAGCTGTATAAACAGCTCTGTGAAACAGACACTAACTTTGCCCTGACAATGACCCAGCAGCAGTCAACTGAAATGTCAGTAGTTATTTTGTACCAGAAGTCAAATACCCGCTCATAGCCCTGCCTGCAGTAGTTGCTATAGAACCCTCCTTTTCCTGCTGTGATATTTATAACTCCCGGCTGATAGCAGCAGGTCATGAACTCTGAGCCAGGCACTAAAAGTAAGGGTAGGAATAGCAGTGGGGAGGGTGGTGTGGGTGTGTCTGGACATGAGGCATTGCGCTGGCAACCCATCATGTCTCTTGGCATGTTCCTCAGGTTGAGCAAACCCAGCATAACATTTGAGCCATCTTTCTTTGATTTCTCCAGAAGTTGCTTGGCCTGTTTGACAGCATTTTCAGCGGGGCCATTTGACTTTGGGTAGTGGGGACTGCTTGTGATGTGTGCAAAGTTCCATTCTTGTGAAAATTGCTCAAACTCACGGCTCACAAATTGCCTGCCAATGTCTGTTAATAACTTTTCGGGTATGCCATGTGTGGCAAACAGATGTTGCAACTTTCTGATTACTGTGTGAGATGACATATCAGACAGAAAAGCTACCTCAAACCATCCTGAATAGGAGTCGGCAGTGATGAGGTACTGGCGGCCTTCCCAGTCGAAAATGTCAGCTGTGACAGTGGACCAGGGAAGGTCGGGGACAGGGTGGCTGATGAGGGGTTGTTTCAGGAGGTGTGGTTTGCAGCTGTTGCAAGCTGAACACTGTGCAACTTTATTTTCAACCTGTTGATACAATGTCATAAGCAAGCTGTTTGGTGTGCTCAACCCCCATGTGGCCTTTGTGCAGAATATCTATGTACATCGGTCTTAGGACTGCAGGCATGACCACTCTCTGGACTTTCATGACCACTTTGTTTTCCACTACCAGTTCATCTCAAAACAAAAAGTTTCATTTTAGATCAGGAGGTACACTTTGTTCATGTTCAGGCCATCCTTCCTTGATGTATTTCACGAGTTTCTGCATAGAGGTGTCAGCCAGTGTCTCTTGCTGGAGTTCTGTCATTCTTGCAGGTGAAATTGATAACACAGTCATCATGACATGCTCAAACTCTGCTTCGTCTGGTGCTTCTTCTGGGTATGCTCTGGAAAGTGCATCTGCAGGATGGAGCTCCTTCCCTTTCTTGTAGACAAGTTGCAGGTTGTACGTCTGAAGCTGCAGAAGCATTCTCTGTAACTGTGCTGGAGCTGCATTTAGAGGCTTCTGCACAATGCTGATCAGAGGCTTGTGGTCAGTCTCTCTGGTCACCTGGTGACCATAGATAAGGTCATGAAATTTGCTGCATACAGAAACAACAGCCAGAAGTTTCTTCTCTATTTGTGCATATATTGTCTCTTCATAATACAATGCTTGTGAAGCAAACACCACCAGTGCCTCTTCTTGGAGGCATACTGCTCTAGTCTACTCTTGGATGCATCTACTGACAGAACCACAAACTTTGAAGGGTAAACAAATTTTAACACTGGAGGATTTACAAGCTCTTCTTTCAAGTTATAAAAAGCTTTTTGATGAGATTCAGTCCAGTCCCATATCACGTCATTGCATAGAAGTTCACATAAGACAGCTTTCTTTTCACTGTACTTCTTGATGATTTTGTTCAGGTAATTCATCATACCCAAGAAACACAGCAATGCAGTCCAGTCCTCAGGTGGTGGCATTTTGCAAATAGCATCTGTTTTCTCTGGGTCAGGCTGCCAAGGTTATGCTTGTGGCTTTGAATTTGCATTTGCTGAAATTCAGCCTGAGTCTGACTTCATGTACTCTGCCCAGAATTTGCATGAGGTTGACATCATGCTTTTCTTCAGTTGCTCCCCAAATCAAAACGTCATCCACAATGATTCTACATGGGTAGCCTTCAAACAGTCTTTCCAATTGTTTGCTGGAAAATCTCTGATGCTGTGTTAATGCCAAAGGACATGCGAAGGAATTGGTACCTGCCAAATGGGGTACTGAAAGTTGTGCATTTGAAGGATTTTTTATCCAACTGGATTTGCCAGAAGCCAGCTTTTGCATCAAGTGTTGAGAAAAATTTTGCATTTTCAATCCTTGAGGCCACGTCATCAGCTGTGCGCATTGGATAGTGAGGTCGGCGAAGAGCTTTGTTGAAATCCCTAGGATCTAAGCAAATTCTCACATCTCCATTTTTTTTCTGACAGCCACCATTTGCGATACCCATTCTGTGGGCTCAGTTTCACAGGTGATGACGTCTATTCTTACCATCTTGTCCAGCTCTTCTTTGACCTTTATTTCCATGGCTTGAGGTATCTTCCATGCTGGTTTTACTACCTGAGGGACAGCAGGATCAACACTCATGATGTATGCTGCTGGCAAACTGCCTAACGGTTCATCAAATAAATCTGCATACTCTGTAGTTGTCTGGTTGCTGAAACCATTATCATTTAGACAGTGTATTTCATACACTGTACTTTCCAGCTCAGTCAAGAGCAGGTGCAATGCATTAATCAGACCAAAGAAAAGGCTTACCTTTCTGTTGATGACTTGGAAAGTGATCACCATGGTAGCGTTGCCAGTCTTGCAGCAAAAAAGTACTTAGTGTTGAAAATCGGTCACCACTATAGGCTACCAAATTTACTTTATTCTGAATGTTGATTTGCTCATTTGCGTTCACTCTGTTGTAGATCTCAGCATGCATCACATTGCACTTGAATCAGACCATTTGGTGAGTGCCAGGTTGATGTTCTAGATGGCTTGTGAGGGTGGAGTGTGTTAGCCAGAGTTAGTTTGTGCTTCTTTGCGAATTCCAGCAGCCACTGTCCTCTGTCATTTGTTTCTCCCAGTCCGAAGCGTCCTGTGGTTCCTGCCCAGGTGTCATAGGCATCAGGTCCCACCTTAGCATTCCAGTCGCCTTCCACAATAAGAATGTCTTTTTTGGGCGTTTTGGAGATGACGTTTTCAAGTTCTTCATAGAATTCTTCTATCTGGTCATCATTGTAGTCAGATGTTGGAGCATACACTTGGATGATGGTGAGATTCTGGGGTTTTGCAGAGACTCTGATTGAGATGAGTCTGCTGGATACTGGTGTGCAGTTGATGATGCTTGACACAATCTCTTTCCTGACAATGAAGCCTACTCCATGTTGATGTAGTTTCTCTTCTCCACTGTACCATATCTTGTGGCCATCTTGCGTGGTTGTTTCTCCGAAGCCAATCCATCTGACTTCCGCAAGCCCTAGGATGTCCCATTTATATCTCTGTAGTTCATGAGTGAGTTCCTGTGAGTTCCTGTACTCTTCCTGTTTGATACAGAGTCCTTACATTCCATGTACCAATGGTTACCCCTTTAGCTGGAAGCTTTAGAGTTGGTTCTGCTCCAGTAGCACACTTGTCACTCCCACCCTGGAGGCTTGCACTGGGTAGCGCGGTCGTTGTTGATCCGGGCCTTGACCAATCCGGCATGTGTAGCTGTTTCATTTTTCTCATCATGTCCTTGCAGTGGGCTTGAGGAAGCTTGGTGGTGCCCATCTCCTCTCCAAGACTCCTACTGGTGAGTAAAACAGCACCAGCCCCTCACAACGTTTCACCCGCCAGTAGAAGCGGTTACCGAGGTGTGGGTGGGTTAAAGACCTGGACCCAGAAGTGAGAGTTGAGTGCCAAGTGAGGACCAGTGCTCTCGTCCATCCCGAGGGATAGTACTGCCAGGTTTACAAAGGTACCACCTCTCCTTAAGCACCCCGTACACCCCGCACACCCCCCCAACATAGTTTCCAACAAACCCCCTGAACACCAAGATAAAGACCCACCAATACTAAGGTGTGAAGTAGACACAGCTATTAAACAATTGAAGAAGGGGAAGTCCCCTGGAATCAATAACATCCCAGCTGAACTCATAAAAAATGGAGGGAATTAAACAGCAAGGCGATTCACAGATCTTTGTCAGAAGATCCACGACATCAAAGAATGGCCAAAAGAATGGACACAGTCTCTTGTAATACCCCTGCCAAAGAAAGGAAACCTCAAGCAATGTCAGAACTAATTTAATGCATGCGTGCATGCGCGCGCGTGTGTGTGCGTGCATGGGTGTGTGTGCGTGTGTGTGTGTGTGTGTGTGTGTGTGTGTGTGTGTGTGTGTGTGTGTGTGTGTGTACCTGAAAGGGGCTGCACATACATGAAAAAAATGTGTACTTGTTCATTTACACTAAGAAAATAAAATTTCGTTTTGCTTTGTTCTGTTTCCCCTCTTTTTGTATGTGCAATAGTGGTCCCCACCCCTTCTCTCTCTATCTCTCTCTCTGAATCTGGAAAGAAAATTTTGATTTGATTTGAATTTCTCTCTCTCTCTCTCTCTCTCTTCTCTCTCTCTCTCTCTCTCTCTCTCTCTCTCTCTCTCTCTCTCTCCTCTCTCTCTCTCTCCTCTCTCTCTCTCTTTACGTGGACTCTTTTTTTTTCTTCAGGTGACTGTGATGCAGCAATCTGTGGGGGAGTTAGCTGTATGCTGTCTCCTGACACGTTCGTCCAACTGAGCAAGGCCCAAATGATCTCCCCTACCGGCCTGTGTCACACATTTTCTGACCAGGCAGACGGCTACACACGAGGAGAAGGGTGTGGTGTGGTCATTTTGAAACGGCTGGTCGATGTGAGAAAATTTTGTTTTGTGTCTTTTCCTCGACTTACCCCTCGACTTCCCTCCTCCTCCACCTTCTTTTTTTTTTTTTGCTGCCTCATCTTCTGCAATGTCCCGTTCTGCTGTTCCCATGCCTCTCATTTCAATTTCTCCACCACAGCCAAACACAGATTCATTATGTCTCATCCTCTAGATTGGTAGTTCACAGGGAGCCCGTCAATATTAGGCCGCCATGGGGCCATCAGCCAGAGGGGCCCTGCACTGCTGCTGGGTCACTTTTGTGGTGTTCAGTGGTGCCTTTTCTGATCTAACATACGCAGGACACCACCTACTAAGCCCCCTACTAACCACAATATTAGCTCAGTTGCTGAACCAGACTGAGTGAGTCACCCACTCGAGGTGGCAACCACCACAACGTCTCTCCAATGATGGTCTCCTGCGAGCCCCCAACCCCAAAGGCTTTGACACAAACTCACAACAGGCACAGAAGTGCATGGGTAAACCAAATCTGAGGTCACCATGAGACCGGGACTACAGAATCTACAGAATCAGAGGCAATTTTTATTATTGCATGATGATCAATGGTGATGGAGATGATGTAATGATGCTGCTATGGAAGTGCATCATCTTTGAGACTACTTGTTAGGGTTGTGCTCTACGCTTACTATCATAACATATCCCTGCATAAACCGGGCCCGAGAGCTACAGACACCTGCAGTGTTGGTCAGGTAATTTGAACAACACTCTCAAATTCGCACCCATTAAGTGGATAAAGCTCAACTGTGTGGTCCCGATCTCCTCACTAAGCTCACGGCACACTCACTCTAAGTGGGAGCCGGACGGAGTCCGAAAAATCCCTATGACTCTTATGGGAATCGAACCCGCGACCTTCCAGTCCAAAATCCAAGGCACTAACCACTATGCCATGGCGGCTGGCCTTCTTCTTTTTCTTCTTCTTTCTCCTCCTTCTCCTCCTTCTCCTCTTATTCTTGACAATAATAATAATAATAATAATAATAATAATAATAATAATAATGATAATAATAATAATAATAGTAACAATAACAATAATAACAATAATAACAATACTATGGAATTCATATAGGGCTACATCAGACAGCACAGATGAAAAAATAGAAGAATTCTACGACCAACTACAAGGGGTTCTAAATCAAATTCCCAAGAAAGACATCCATGTTGTACAAGGTGACTGAAATGCCAAAATAGGAGTGGATGCCCACAAAGACTGGGAGGGCATCTGTGGACCACACTGCAACAAAGAAACAAAATGAAAAAGGCTTGAGACTCCTGGAGTTTGCCAGTAACAACAATCTCCAGCTAGTGAATACACTTGGCCTACATAAAAAATCCAGAAGATGATATGGCATAGCCCAAATGGTGAACACCACAGGCAAAGAGTTCATGGACTGCTTTATTGTATGCTTAGTTGAAAGGAACGAGCCCAAGTACTTATAGGGATTTACGATAGATATTTCTTTTCCATTGTAGAGCCAAACCTCTTTCTAAACCACACATGCACCATTTCTAAATATTACAATGTTTGATTTATCAAAATTTACAGGCAAATCTGTTGTTTTTTTCAGATTGTTTTGCTAGAACATCTAACTGGTTTTGTAAGCCTGAAACACTGTCAGATATCAAAACAATATCGTCAGCAAATAATAAAATGAAAATTTCTGGGTTATCAGGGTAAAGCTGAATGCCATGTTTACCATTTTTAATGATATCCTGGGCTCTGTATTTGATGAACAATCAGAATAAAAGAGGGCTAGTTATTTCATCTTGTTGTAAGTCCCTGAAGCAGGATATGGCTTCTGATATCTTGGTCCCTAAACGAATTCAGGCTTTAACTGTTGCATACATACTCTGTAATGTTTTCAATATGTTACTATTTACACCATTTTTCTGCAGGGTTGGCCAGTGTTTGGTTAGGGAAATAAGGTCGAAAGCCTTCCTAAAGTCGATGAAAGCAACATGTAATTTTCTGTTTCTTATGAGTTGTCTTGAATAATAGCATATAATGTGTGTGTGTGTGTGTGTGTGTGTGTGTGTGTGTGTGTGTGTGTGAGAGAGAGAGAGAGAGAGAGAGAGAGAGAGAGAGAGAGAGAGAGAGAGAGAGAGAGAGAGAGAGAGAGAGAGAGAGAGAGAGTGATTTGATTGAATTGATTTATTCTTTTATATCGAGGATAATGGGATAAGCAAACTTGTGCTTTTTTACATCCAGTCCCCGTGTGTATGCAGTTTTGTAAATGTCATCTGTTCCCACCGGCACACGATGGCCTACTCTTACGAAAAGTGGAACAGGATTTAACGTGTGCGCAAGATGTTCTGCGTGCGTTCGCAGACGGGGCCTCGGTTTAAAGTCTCATCCGAAGGACTTGTGGGGAGAGTGGAGTCAGCACTGATGTTAACTCCAGGAGAAAAATCTCCTCGACCAGATTCGAACCCGGGTCTTCAAATTGCCAGCGCAATGTTCTGACCACTAGGCTATCCGTCCCAGAGAGAGAGAGAGAGAGAGAGAGAGAGAGAGACAGAGACAGAGACAGAGACAGAGACAGAGACAGAGAGATGCAGGCAGGCAGGTAGGCTAACAGAGACTGAGAGAATCAATGATAATGTGATGATGATTCTGCAGTTGGAATCCATCCTATTTACTAGGATAGCAGATTAGCACAGATATTCATCATTACATCTACACACTTGTGTATGAGCGAAATGAGAAAGACTGACCACAAGCACATTCAGTATTACGTGCTGCATTTTTTAAAGATGATACATTATGATAACAGTTTGACCACATGATGTATACATATAAATATAAATATATAAATATAAAAATATATATAAAAATATATAAAATATAAAAAGTATATATATATGTATATATATATATATATATATATATATATTTGTTACCTCATATAAAGGCCATACGTGATGGCGACAACATTCGGGCCATCCTGTACACGGGAACCAATCAGGATGGACATTCAGTGACCCCCATGACAGCACCCTCTGGGGAGCAACAGAAGAAGCTGCTGCACTCTGTTTATGACAAATTTCAAGTGGACGTCAGTCATGTGGACTACATAGAAGCACACGGTGAGAAGAATCTACTTTAGACATGTTTTGTTAGACCTCTGTTGTTGTTGTTGTTAGTTACGATAGTGTTATTGTCTGTGGCTCTTTTGGAAAAATATTGAAACTAAAACTTTGTTCTCTTATTTCTTATGTTTCCCTTCCTTCTCCTTCTGGCCTCTCCACCTCTTTTCTTCTTTCTCTTGTGCTATAATATATATATATATATATATATATATATATATATATATATATATATATATATATATATATATATATATATATACATATACATATATATATACATATATATATATATATACATACATAATATATATATATATATATATATATATATATATATAATATATATATATATATATATATATATATATATATAAGACACCCATCAGTCTCGGAAGACAATGGAGTTGCACTTCAGTCTTTAGAGCGCACAGGCTGGGTAAGTAAATATGGAGGGCAAACTGTTACCCATGCAGCAGACCCCCCCCCCCCCCCCCTCTCCACACCACTGGAATGATCCATTGGAAAGGCAATGACTATACGAATGGTTCTAGTACCCTTGCAGGAGCCACCAAAATGTTGATATATACAGCCCCGATCCGCCCTGGGACTCTAACTCCCCGATTTTTCCTTAGGGATGGTGTGTAAACACGACACCTGTGTGCATGCTGGTATTTATAATTTTGTCATCCACTCCTACCAGCACACGATGGCCTGCTCTTCCAAACGGCGGAACGAAGTTTTAATGTGTGGGCAAGATGTTCTGCATGCGTTCGCACACGGGCCTTGGTTTATAGTCTCATCTGAATGAGATGAGACTATATCTATCTATCTATCTATCTATCTATCTATCTATCTATCTATCTATCTATCTATCTATCTATCTATCTATCTATCTATCTATCTATCTATCTATTATATATATATATATATATATATATATATATATATGGCAAAGAAAGAAAGCAAACAACAAGTTGCATAGTTTTATTTTCTTACGTGTCGGTTTAATTAACCTTCCTCAGAGAGGTTTTCTGAAGACACAAATGTCTACTTTCCTGATGGTCCCAGGTTTTCCCAGCATATCATCATTTCCCTGTGAGTTCTCTTTCTGTGCCTTTTGGAGTCCTTTTTCAAGTTCCTTTTCTGTAAAATGCTCTTTCATGATTTTTTTTCCCTGAGTCTGCACTCCTGTACTGCTCTTGTTCTTTAAGTACTTTTTTCTGTCCTTTGGAATGTTGATGTTACTGATCTCCTTGAAGGTATTGATGAGGTCATCAGCGGTCTGCTTGCCTATGAGGACTTCATCACTAACTTCTAAGACTATATGGGAGTTGGTGGAAGTTTTACATTGTTCATTGCTTTTGTAAGCTTCCTTAGTTTTCCTCCTTCCTTGCCCATGTTCAGGTCTTCAATCGTCTTCTTCCAGCTGTTTCTTGCTGCTAGAATGAAGGCCTTTTAGGAAGCTGTTTCTTCAGGCTGGTGTTGTTTTTCTACTGTTGGTTACTTCTTGGCATTGTCTCTCGCTGCACTGATTTGGTCTTCCAGGTGTTAAATTCTTCAGTCCAGTGTGGTCCGTACTCTTTTCTGGCCCCTCGTGGGATGGTTTCTGCAACTGCCTTTAGTACTGCAGCATTGAAGGCCTTGGTCATTTGGTTTACAGCTTGGTGACAAGTTTTGATGTTTGTGGTATATGCCTTGGTCAGCTTATAGAAGTGTTCCCATTTGGTTTTTTTGTAGTTCCACTTTGGTAGTGGTTTACAGTTCTCAGGCTGGTGGTGGAGGTGGAAGAACAGTTTCACAGACTTGTGCTTGCTACCTGCCAGCTGGTCCAACACTGTTCTCTCAGCACTTACTTGTAGGTTGTTGATGGCAAAGGCCAAGTCTGACGTTGTTGATGTCAGCTACTTGTGGAAATAAAATGTTGGTGGGTCATCTGGGCTGTTGAGCGAGTGCAGCTGTCGTTCAATTGCCAGTCTTCCACCTCTTCCCCTCTTGCATCAGCCTCTGTGTACTCTTGGCTATGGAAGTGACTACTCAAGTCACCAGCAATCAGACAAAAATCTTCAAGGACATCAATGGAGTATAATGAAAGCAGTTGATCTTGGGGACAAAATTTTTGGTAGATCCTGATCTAACTCCCCCAAATGTGGCGTCCACTTCATTGATTTTTGCATGTCCACCATGACCCACTGTAATGTGTTTTGCTGGTAAATGGTTCTTGAACAGTCCTGAGCACCCCTCCTATATGTCTCTCTGCCCTGTCAACACGGTAGGTTTGGTAGCCTCTGACAGTGAGAGGGAATTTCTCAGTGAGATGTGTCCTCTTGATGAAAGCAATGTCAATATCCCCCTTGTGAAGTCTTTCGGAACGGGGGTTCTCATTGTTGGAAATTCCCTTAGCATCCCATTGCAACACTCACGGTGGTTGTCTCCAGTCTTTCCTGTTGTGGCCAGTTGCATTTTCCTGCTGTACCCACCACCTTCAATGTCCTGCCAGGACATTCAAGAAAACATGATGAAAAACAACAGCAAAAAGCATATCAACTGGTGAAAGGCCTGACTGGCATAAAACAAGGAAGCTCAACAATCCAAGAGGAAAATGGAAAGTGCCTCACTAGTGACCAGGATACTCTGGACAGATTGACAGAATACTGCTCTGGCCTGTATAACTACAAAACTACAGGAAATCCAGAAGTCCTCATTGTCCCGACAAGCACAGAGGCCTCTAAAACATACAGCGTGGGGATAAATGCAGAGAAGACCAAACTGATCACCAATAATGCCAACGGTATCAGCACTGATATCAGGGTCAATGACCAGAAGCTGGAAACAGTTCAAAGTTTCAAGTGCTTTGGAGCCGTTGTATCAGACAAGGGTCCAAACCAGACGTAGTATGCAGGAATGCACAGGCAATAACATCACTGTCAAAACTGAACACCATCTGGAAAGATAAAAGTATTTCACTCAACACCAAGATCAGACTAATGTGCTCCTTTGTCATATCCATACTCCTGTATAACTGTAAGTTGTGGACCATGACTGCTGATATGGAGAGGAGTATAGGTGGTAGAGATGAGATGCTTCTGGAGATTCCTTGGCATCTTCTACAGAGACCACATAAGCAATGAAGACGTGCATAACAGAATCCAGAAAAACCATTGGTCGCTACGATAATCTTCTATCAATCATAAAGAAGCGTAAACTTAAATGGTACGGGTATGTCATAGGATTTGCAAAGACAGTACTGCAAGGCACTGTCCCAAAGAGGAAGAAAAAGAGGCAAACCAAGGAAGAGATAGGAGGACAACATCAGCGAATGGACAGGCCTAGAACTCAACCAGAACAGAGAGAAGAATGGAGGGAACTGGTTTTCAAGTTTTCAGGGTGTCTCCCATGGTTGCCAGACTAAGGGATGGATAGATAGATCAATAGATCAATAGATCGATAGATCAATAGATCGATAGATATATAGATAGATAGATAGATAGACAGATAGATAGATAGATAGATAGATAGATAGATAGATAGATAGATAGATAGATAGATAGATAGATAGATAGATAGATAGATATTTAGACCCACCGCCTGGTTCCACCATAGAATGGGGAACTGAGACTACCTGTCACATAGGATGGACCCTCTAGTAGCACAGGGTCCAGCACTCCTCCACACTGGCGGGTCTCTGGCAGACAAGCACCTCATCGATAAGCTCTATCATTATCTGTCAGAGGAGTGAAAATGTGTTACGTTGTCGAACACCTGACAAATCAGGCCCAGCAAATATGACTTTGGTGTGTTTTTACATCAGAGTGGTCATCCTCATAGACTGGCTGCTTTCACTGAGCTGCAAAGTCCAGTCCAACCTTGAGGCAATCCTCCTCTGCTTTCACGGCTGTTGGGAGACAGGTTTCTCCTCTTCTGCCTGTTCCGCCATTGGGTTGTCTTCTTGGTATTTGAAACATACCGGAGGGCTGGTTCGTGGGCATTAGGGTATATTGACACACTGGTAGACCTGCAGGATGCACAGTAAGGGAGCCGAGTCTTCTCCCGAAAGGGTTTTTATACTAGATTTTTCCTTGTCTCAATTTAAAAAAAAATCAAGGTTAGACTCCTCTAGATGTGTTGTGTTCTGTTCCGGGGGTGCATGCTACCATGTTTACCTAGTGAAGGATGTGGCTAAATGGCTTGACCACAACAGTCTTAAGATGGAGAGGCTATGCTGATCAGGTAACTAACAGCCAAACCATGCCATTTTCGCATCAGAGTACTAGATGGTAGAGGTGACAGGGAGAGACACACTGGGTAATCTTTACTGCCCACACCTCTAATTTAATGCATTATTATCCCCTGCGACTCCAGCCGATGATTTCTTTTTAGTTTTATGATAAAAAACCAGTCTCCTTGTTTCAGTTTTTAGTTGTTTTCAGAACTGTAATAATACCATAAAGCAAACTATGTTTTTATTTAGTGTTAAATTGATCTGAAAGTTTAATGTGTTCCAGTCCTAAATTAAGATCTTAGACATGACATCTGTATGTATGCGTGCGTACGTGCGTGCGTGTGTGAATGCATGTGTGTGTGTGTGTGTGGGATGTGTGCATACGTGCGCGCGCGCGTGTATGTGTTTGTGCGTGTGTGCATGTATGTGTGTGTGGTATGTGTGTGTGTTGTGTGTGTGTGGTGTGTGCCCTAAACAGGCACAGGTACCCCAGCTGGAGACCCTGTGAGGCAAACTCTTTGGGATCCTTCTTCAAAGAAAAGTGGCCCACCCCGTGAGCCTACGTCGGATCCGTGAAGACCAACATAGGACACACAGAGTCCTGCAGCTGGTGTTTTGGGTCTGATCAAAATTCTCCTAATGATGGAGCACAACCTGATTGTGCCCCTCTGCACTGTGATGTTGCTAACCCCCAAATTGATCTCAAGACACAATCTTGTTGTGCCAAAAAATCTTGCCCCTTGGACCAAATCTCAGAAAGTAGCTGCATGCAATTCTTTGGCTTTTCGGGAAGTAACACACACGCTGTGGTCAGGTCTTACAAAAGAATGGATATAGATAAGGCACCAGGAAACAACAGTCGGTGTATTGTCTTTTCCTGGGAAGTCAGAAAGCTCTTTGAAGAACAGTCTGAAAGATTTCTGCAGTAAAGAGGACATCTCTGCTCTTGATGTCCATGATGTTGCCTACACAAGCACTGCCGTCTGACCATCATGCTTTTAGGACTGCTTTCATTGTAAAAGACATGGATGAATCCACACATTCCATTGAAGATCAGCTGTCTCATAACAAATGGTTGCCAGCTGTTCCCAAAATCCTGAACATTGTCTTTGTGTTCTGTGGCATGGGAACAGCATGGGATGGGATGTGCCGACAACTTCTGGATGAATATCCAGTCTTCAAGATGCGTGCTGGAAGTGGAAAAACACTTGAGTGCTTAAGTGACATGGTCTCTCACTGAAAGACTTCAGCAGGAAGACCCCAGTAAAGATGTTCCTGGCCCCCATTGCTATCTTTGCCTGTCAGGTTGGCCTTACTGTTTGTGTGGAGTAGTCTTGGTGTCCACGCAAACTATTTTGTGGGTCAGAGCATTGGTGAAATTGCTGCTGCCTATGCTGCTGGCTCCCTCAGTTTGCATGAATGCTGTGAAGATCATCTATCATCGCAGTGCTCTGCTGCAGAAGACACAGGAGGAGCCATGATTGTTGTGCAGAATGCAGAAGTATAAGGAAGTCAGAAAAGTAGTGACTGAACAGAAGAAGACCCAGCATTGTCTGGAAATACAGCTCCAAAGCTTGTGCATAAGTGCTGACCAGAAACAATCAAACTCTGCGCCCACAGCTTGTCTCACAACTGAAGTCCACCAATGAAGAAATGAGACTGATTGATCTGGATGTTCAAGTGCCCTACCACAGCCATCATGTCAATAAAGCTGCTGACAAGTTGCAGAAAATGATCAATGAAATCAAACCCAAAGCACCTGAGACCCCGATGCTTTCAACAGTAACTGGGCAGACTGTCACATCTCCACTCACAGTTGGGCACTGGGCAGACAATGTCAAAAGCCTGTTCTGTTTCACCAAGCCATGATGGGACTGTGGCAAGCAAGTCTACAGTCAACACAATCTTCAAAGAAATTGGCCCCAAACCTGTTCTGAGGGCTCACATACATGACTTGTTTCCAAACAGCAAACACACAACTGTACCATCCATCATGATGCAGTCAGAGATGAAGTGTCTCTTCCAGAGTATCACCACACTCTATGAGCTTGGGATGACATTGACTGGAACTCTCTTCCAATGTACGGAACTCAAGTGGCACCAGTCCCAAGGAAACTCCTTTGAAAAGAAACATCTTAAAGAGAGAACTGAACAAGAGCTCGTGCTGTACACTGTTGCAATGCCTACAGGAAGAATCACTTGTATGTTTAACCCAACAGAAGAATCCGAAGAGTCCTTCAGTTGATGCTGTCCCCTCAAACCATTCCATCAGTCTACCCAAAATGTAGTCATGGGAAGCATAGTTTTTCCAGGAGCATTGTTCGCAGAATGTGGATTTGCAATTGCAAAGACAGGTTTATACCACACAAATGTGTCAGTGTCAGCAAGTTTTGAACAGCTTCTTCCTTTGAAGAAAAATGAACCTGTCTGTGTTGAAGCATTGCCCCTCAGTTCAGAACAGGGAGCACAGAAAGGCAGTTTGCTATCTCAAGAAAGGGAGAAAACACGCTGTTGTTAAGATCAGGGAGGCTGAAATCAGATCAAAGACCTCGTCAACATGAGGACTCTACGTTCAAAGTGTCCTGAGCTGGTCACCAATGCCAGTAATTTACAGCTCCCTGAAGAAGTTTGGCTTTGAGTATGGGCCAGCATTTTCATTTTCTGAAAGATGGCTTCAGAAACCATCTCAATGTTTGGCTGCAATGGAGCTGAATGACACTGTCATTTCTGAAATGATTGACACTGTCATACATCCTTGCATTCTTGACTGTAGCTAAAAAACTGCAGTACTTGTTCTAGGAAAGGATGAGGCTGCCATGGAAGAAATGCTTCCAAAATCAGTTGGTGGACTAGTTGTCAACAGACCCATGGAGAGACATATGTGCATCCAGCAAGACTGAAGTTCACAAGCTCCGGCATCTTCAAGTTTGAGACCCAGCTTTTGTCACCTAATGGGCATGTGAAATTTCTGAAGTGGCCGACTTTATCATTCAAGCCCTGACTTCCAAGACAGATAGGCACTGCCAAACATGCTGAGTCTACAGTGGAACAAAGTAAAGACCATCACTCATGAAACGCTGATGAAAGAAACTACAGATCAGCAGGAGAATCTTCTTTTGATCAGTCAGAACCAGCTTGAAGGTGACAACAGTGGAGTGAGTCACCTCACATATAACAACAAAACATCAGAGAATAATCAGGAAAGAGCTGAAGACTTTACTGACCTCAGAAACATTCACAGCAGTTTTTTGTCATCACAAACCAACTGAGACCATGTCAAAAAAGAAGCAGAAACTACACATCAGAACTGATTGACCATTGCCTTTTATTTCAGAGCATTTTCATCACCATGAATGAGCTGTTACTGTCCACAAACCCGTCTTCCTGTTCACAAACAATGCTTGGCCCTGTCCTGCTGGCAGCCATGTTAGGATGTTAATCCCACTTCAACAGCGCTTTGGGACTGCTCAGACTTTGCTAGATGAACACATCTACGCTGAAATTGTTTGCTGTGGATCTGCATATTGTTTCACATGCTCTTGATATTCAGTCAGTTGAGAAACTTGCAGAATCCTGAAGACTGATGAGGACATAGCTGGGTACCCTGAGATCATGATCACAAGGGATTCCATCTACATCAACCAGGTTGTTGAAGTCAAGGGTCATCTCTGTCATGCCACAGAAAGAAATCAATCTGCCCTGCAAGCTGGATGAGGTCCATGGTGATGCTGTTGTTCTGTCACAAAAAGCCTTTGCAGTGGACAATCCAATTGCTGTCAGCCATGAAACGCACTCTTCTCAGAAAGAGCATAGAAGACTGAAAGCACGCTCCTTTGCACTGCCACCCAGAAAAGTTGTTCAGCACAAAGCTAATCCTCTGCTCAATGTCCTTTCCAGAGAAAACTGGACCAACACAGAATATGTCATGATGGCTCTGGAGGTCACTGGCAGTTCCAAGGAAACTCCAGGTCAAGAACTGACAAGCTGCAGTCCAATGATTGTTGAACCAGCGATGCCCATCTCGAAAGACACCCACTGACTACTGCTTCACTTCCACATTAACCATCCTGGAGACCTCTGTCAACTTGTACTGTTCTGGAGTTTAATGGACAAAGTTTCAACAAAACAGTTCTCCATTCTGGCTTCCCAAGACACCCAGCAACCTTGCTGAGCTACTGAAGCTTTTGTCCTGCAATGCACAAAGAGAAATGAATCTGATGTCAACATAATTCTGAATAGAGACATGAAAGACAATACAATCTGTTACCAAAGTGTGCTGTCTTTGGTTTTCCTTGATCTGGACACAATGAGTGGATGGGCCAAACGTTGGAAGAATAGCCACAGCCTGATCAGCTGTCCTTCTCATCACCAATGACCTGCATGCATTATATGGCGTGTACCTTTCCTGATGCCCAGCTGTGTCTCTTGGACACACAGTCATTGTTTCAGCTCCATCATCTGAAAAATGTCATCCCAAAATAAAGGAATGGATCCAGAAGAATGCAGGTCTCATTTCTGCAGTTGAGTGAGCACTTCACTGCACTGACGCAGAAGTTATGTTGGTGGTATTAATGATCTTTTGAAGTTTCAAAGCCTGGATCTTTCAGCTCTCTCAGTACAAGTCATGAGTGACAAGTTGTTTTCAAAGCAATGGAGCCTACATTGTAGTTGGAGGATTGACAGGTCTTGGGTGGCTTTGTGTGGAATTCCTGGCACAAAACAATGCGGGTACATTGCCATCATTAACAGACGAGCTCCATCTCTTGAGCAAACAAAAGACATGAAAGGTCTGGCACATCAGTTTTGCTGCAGAATCAAAGCATTTCAAGGAGATGTTTCTTCCATGAAATCTCTTCACACAGCTGAATTGTATGGCAGAGGATGGTCCGAGAAATTTGACTTGAAAGGGTATTCACGGGGGCTGCAGTTCTTGAAGATGGGTTTTTCCCAAACATGCCCCGAGAAGCCTTTGAGAAAGTTTTGAGTCCGAAAGTGAAAGGTACTTTGAATCTTCATCTGCTGACAAAAGATCTTCCTTGGACCTACTTTGTAATGCACTCCTCAGTGGAAATCAGTACTTGGAAACTTGGGTCAAGCCCAATTATGCTGCAGGCAATGCTTTCATGGATGGCATGGCTTCCATCGCCGTTTTCTGGGATTGGCAGCTCAGACAATCAACGGGGACCACTGGATAAGGTTTTGTTGGACAACCAAAACCTGGTCAAGCAGAAACTAATATCCGTGGGGTTTAATCTGGCCAGTAAACAGAAATCAGGAACGAGATGTCTGCACTCTTTATGCTCAACTGGACACAGAGTGTCCCTGTCAGTCTGAACAAGGAACTCTTTTCAAAGCGTTTTCTCAATACAGGCATGCAGAGCCTCATGAATCGATTCCACCATCTGTTGTCAGGGTCCTGAAGCAGGACAGCAGCCAGCTGACAGAGGAAATGAAAGACGTGGCAAACTCAGATTCTTGCCTTCATCCTCACGCCTTGAGGCTTGCCAAGATTTTGTTCAGCTATTAACTGCTCGGATTCTGGGTGTGGACAAAACCTGCGTGAATCCAGATGACAACTTGTTTGACCTGGGACTAGATTCTGTGACTGGAATGATAGATCAGTTTGATTGAGCGTCATGCATCCCTGAAGCTTTCCCCCCGTCATTGTGCTTTCAGGGGAAGCAACTGTAGCTTCAGTTTGCTCAGGTCCCTTGATGATTTGGCCAGTGAGGCCAAAATGGTAGAGCAGGAGTGAACATTCTTGTTCAATTTGTTACATCTGTATTTTGTTTGGATTCATACGTACACAACGCATTTGTGTACTTGTCTTTTATGGCAGTTTGTTCACTTTTTTTTTTCTAAACTCCTTGAGAAGACATACCAGAGCACTGTTATTTAAAGAATGAGAAAGCACCACACCTTTGAAGTATGATTTTCTTTAGTGCCTATCATGAACATTACCAATGTTCATTTCAGTTTTGGTCTTTGTATTTTGATCAGGTTTATGATTAGCATGTTCAGATTTATTGACGTATTATTTCTCTTGTTTTTTAAGAAAAGGGAAATCAAAGTTGAATTATGTGCGGGTGCACATGAAACCATGTACTCGTATCACAATTATTAGTTTTTTAGTATCCTTAGTATCCGTTGTTTGATTATGAATTTGTAGCAATGTGCCTGTCAGTATTGTAATTGCCCTTCAGGATGATTTAAAGTATTTTTGACTTGACTTGACTTGACTTTAAAGTGTTAATATGTTTTTAAAGTGACCTCCTTTCTCCTCGTAATGTAACCTGCTGCCGTACTGTCATGAGCCTATGCTTACAAGAAAGACCAGGTTCACTTTTGGCTGTGCCACAAACATATTGGACATTAACAACTAATTTTCTGCCCCAAGATATGCCAGCAGCTGTGCCACCACTGTTTGTGAGATCTTGCTAGTACAAGCTGACAGGAGGATTGAGATTTGAAACAAAGAAGATAAATTCCTTTGGGCGATGTTGGTCTGCAGATTTCATGAATATTCTATAGTTTTGACTGAAATGCTATGCAATGTATTCAGTTTGCATTCTCAGCATGCTAAAAATATGTGCTTTTCTTGAATATTCTTCAATACAATTAGTTGGTTTTGTCTTTGTAATGTAAATCCTGTTTATTCTGGTTTCTATCAATGCTTTTAGTTTTTACGTGTTTCTTATTATGCAAAATCCTATCTTTTTGGGTCAAAAGTTACCTTTTATACATATTGTTTGCATCTCTTGTTATGACAATTTCTGTATTTTTTCTAAAGTTTTCTTTTGACACATGAATTTTGCCTCTCTCTTTATGCAAATCATGTACTTTTACTGAAGTTTTCTTCAATATATTGTGTTTTGTTTGTCTCTGTGTGCACAATGCTGTTTTTTTTAGAGTGTTTTTTCCAGTGCATTCAGGTTTCGTGTCTATTTAATGCAAAATTCTGTATTTTTTAAGCGTTCTTCAATACGTTTAGTTTAGTTTGTCATTTTGTGCAAATTGACTTTTTTTTAAACTTCAATTTACTCATTCAGTGTACTGTGTCTGTGCAAAATCCTGTTTTTTTTTCCTAAAATATTGGTCAGGACAATTAGTTTTTCTTGTTTTTCATTTAGCAAAATCCTTTTGTTTTCTAAAATACGTGTCCACGGTTTTGGTTATCTCGATGTCCAAATCCTGTATTTTTTTCTGTTTTCTTCAATAAATTCAGTTTGTTTGTCTCTTTATATGAAATCATGGCTTTCCTAAGTTTCCTGCAATGCATTGATTTAGTTTTTTTTTTTTTTTAAATGAAATCCGTGTTTTTTCTTATATCCTTTCAACATATGTTTTATTTCTTTTATATAAAACCTGTATTTTTTTAAAGTTTGCTTCAATACATTCATTTTTTTCATTCTTTAAAGAAAACCCTGTATTTTCCCAAAGTTCCTGTAAACAGATTCAGTTTGTCTCTTTATATAAAAAGCAGTGTTTTTTGTAAGCTTCTTTCAATACATTCAGTTTGTTTGTCATTCTCTTGAAAATCCTGTATTTTTAAAATTTAAAATGTTTGTCACTACTTTTAGTTATCTTGCTTCTTCATAAAATTCGTAGTTACCCTTGGAATGTGTGTTTGCGTGCAGAATCCTCTTTCGAAAATCCTGTTCTTTGTAGTCGGAAATATAGCTTTCTCCTGATTTTTTTGCCTTTTGTTTTTCTTTAAATCGAGCCTTTGATTACGCAGTAGGCGAGACATTCAGCAACCCTTTATAAAACTATTTTATATAGGTTCGTATTGACTGTCAATAATTACATATTCTCCATTTTTGCTTATGATTTTGTTCAACGCAAAGTTGTAAAAGAGAATCAAACAAAAATGTACATTGTTAGCAAATTTCTTTGAGTATTTGCTTTCTTTGCTGGTAGACATGTTGACATGTTTTTATACTGGTGTACATGTGGATATTCTTTATGTTGCTATATAAGTTTTATGTATTCATGTATGTATGTATGTATCTTCAGTTTAACGTCTATTCACATTTCGTGATTTTAGACAAACAAACAAGCAAACAAACAAACAAAAAACAAAAACAAAACAAAACAAAAACCTGAAAGAGTTCAAAATAAACTGAAAAATGTCATTTAACAATGCTGAAATAAGAAACTAATCCTAACACTACAAAAACTGGATTATTGGACTTCTTTTCAACGCTAACACAATGTCCAACAGCAAAGAAGGTTCAGACAAAATCTGATCCAGTGACAAACTAGGTACAGCAGGTAAAAATGTTTTTAAATGTTCACAATTAAAAATGACATGACATTTGTAATCTTCTCACCACAAATACAGTTTACATCTTTCAACGTATTTTGTCCTGAAAAGCGTTTAGTTTAAATCTATAAATGAGGGGTGACACATTTCTCCGATTATACCAACCAGAAACTTTGTTACATACTAAAGCATTTTGAAAATCTATCACATTGCTTGTGTGGCTATTAATATGGACAATAGACCAAACTCATTTATCTTCTTTCTGAAATGCTTCCAGCAAGCGTTTTGTAAACAAGTTAAATCCCTCATGCAGAGATAAGGCAACAATTATTTCACAAAATATTTTTTACACCTGGCTCCAAACTTTGCAAGGCAGTCAACTTTTTCATTAAAATAGATACCAGTATGTGAGGGAACCCAACAGAAAGTAATAGTGCTACCCTTAAAATCAAAAAGTGTACCAGATGCCTGATTTCAGTGATGAGGTCTTTTCTTACTTTAGAAGTAGAATTGTTTTTAAAACATGCAAAACCGATTTAGAATCGACACACATAAGGATGTTGAATATGTTTTTTAGGGAAGTCAAGTACATGGTATAATGCCAACAAAATTGGGAGTTAGCTCAGCTGTAAAAAATAGATTTTATTTTTTTCCCAGTTTTAAAGATCGTTCTACTATTCAATGATGGGATAATGAAAGCTGCTCCTGTCTCATTAGTATTTAGAACGACCCATCGTATAGATTTTGAGATGATCAGGGTAAGTGGTTTGAATATGTTCCTTTACTAATGAGTAAGAATGTTAACATTGTCAACTTTTCTTACAGAAGAATAATTAATGTCAAAATGAGCTTTAAGCATTCCCAAGGTGGACAGGGAGCTGACTTTACCTCTGATTTAGCTACTTCATTTGGATTAAGTTCTGAATGTTTAAAAAGTGTAGAGGATACGTGCTAATTGTGGTAAGTGAGCTAATAAATTCTTGCTCTTTTCGGAAAGTGAAAGTCAGACTTTATCTGGACTTCTTTTTTAACATTGCTATCATTTGTTGTACTTCTTAGAACATATTTTGCCACAGCAAGTTGTCGATATCATTTAAAGGTAGAACCCCTACTTCTTTATATGTGCCTATAATGAGGCATGAGGTGGCACACCTAAAGCAAGTCGAAAAGCTTTACAATCAAGACTCTGGATTTTCTTAAGCAAGTAATTTGGAGCACTGAAAAAGACTTCTTGTCCATAGGACAGTCTTGAGCGCACAAGGGACAAGGATAGATGCTTTAATACAGAAGTGTCCTTGCCCCCATGGTTTTTACTGGTAACTTTTAAGAAGTTAAGAACTTTTTTAGCTTTAGTTGCCAAGTATTCAATATGTTGATTCCACATAATTGTTATTATGTATTCATGCTGCTGTACATGTGTTGTTTTTTTTAAAAAAATGACGAAATGCGTGCATAGAGGCACACCCATCATTCTGTGCTGAAAGTTTGGGGGCAGAGTAGCCTGGTGGCTAGAGCGTTGCACTCATGGTCTGTCAGTGTTGAAGGGCGTGGGTTTGAGTCTTCACTGACGTGTCCATACAAGAGGATTTCCCCTGGAGTTAACACCGGCACTGACTCCACTCCCTGACAGTCCTTTGGGTGACACTTGAAACCAAGGCCCCTCATGCGCAGGCATGCACATCATGTACACAATTTATTGCCCCGTCCGTGGTTGACACAAAAATACCCAGCATGCACCCTGCTGTTGGAGAGGGATGGACTTCATCGAACGCCATTTTCCTTCAACACACTGCTAGAAAAATTCAGTTCAGTGCCTCAAGGACTCCACAAGCAGTTAGGGGAGAAATCGTCCGGCTTACAGTCACACTTAACTAACATGTAACGTGAACAAAGGACCATAGGTATAAAGGCAAGATTACTCTGTTCAGTTTAGTACTTACCTAAGTTGCTGCTGTCACTGTGAATTTTTAGGCTATTTTCATGATGCATGACAACGATTCGTGATGCTAACTAATCATGTTTGTGTCATGATGTATATACCTGCATAAAATGTGTCTGTGCTTGTGTTCTTGCAACTGTGTAGCGTAACGATGTGGGAGTGTGGTATTCGAAGGAATGTGTAGTGACTTGCCTGTTGCCCTAATCAGCGAGTGTACACGTGTGTGTATACACTTGCATACATATGCAAGTAGGAAGAATACCGGTGTAGACATCTGATTTGGTATCCTAATTTGGTCTGTTCTTAATTAATCATGTATTGATGTTTCCCTTCAGCCTTTTCTGATACATGCAGTTTTCACACTCAGATAAAACAGACCCTTTGTGTCACACATTACTTGGTTCTGTGTGGCTAGATGTTACACTAAGTGGCAGAACAAGTGTCATTGATAGTTAACTAATAATTACAAGATAACTGTTGTTTCTTCTCTTGTCTCACAAATTCGTTTTCAGTGATAGTCAGACTTTATATCAGTCTGCTGTGCCATGGTTTGCATGAATGTTTGTGTTTAGTGTATGGATCTTACTCACTGTGTCTTAAATGGGCCAACCTAGATTCAATTCAGCGTAATTGCACAGATTTGTTCTTTATTTTCCACTCTAAATGTTTTCTTTTTCAGCATCCTTTACAATATCAACTGTTTTTCTTAAAAATGTGATATATGATTTTTGATTAGAAGTTTTCTTGTGTGCGTGTACAAAACCAGTTGAGAATTACACTGATAGAGGATATGCTAGTTGCTGTATTGAGTTATTTTTCTTTCTAAGCTACCTTTTAATCAGAATGACTGAATTATACAGAAGTGTCTGGAAACAAACTTTGTACTAAAAGAAACGGGAGTGATATATAGCAGCCTTTGTAGCTTTTGTAACTCAGAAATAGCCAGAATAATACATAATGTTTTGGCAGTGTGCAGTTGTTTGGGGCTTCTGGCAAGCCCGAACAAACAAAGGGAATTAAACATGTTCAATAGTGTTTTATGTAGGTTTATCAAAGCTATTAGCAATACTTGGATATAATTGAAGTGTAAGCATTGACCATATTTTCTATTTCATTGTTATTAGGTAAACAGTACATACATTATTGCGAGTTAAAATGTGCTTCAAGTATTCATCAGCAAGTTTAAAGGAAGGCCTCTTTTAGAAGAGTGTATAGCATGTAAGAATTTTATTGTTTACATTCATTTTTTATTCTTGAATGAACGCTATACAAGACTATGCTGAAAGAGACGAAGATAGTGATTATTTGTGATTATCCGTATTGTACTATGACCAGATATTATGTTTTATAAATGTTGCTTACGGCTTACACTACACAGACTGACAGTAAGAACACAATATATGTATTGGAACCCATTTGTTATGGTTGGTTTTGGTTTGTTTGCTTTTCTATATAGAAGAGAACTGAGTGGTTATAAACATACAGTTTGTTTTATTTGAAGTTCAAGTTTAAAGGAAGGCCTCTTTTAGATGAGTGTAATAGCATGTAAGAATTTTTTTGTTTACATTCATTTTTTATTCTTGAAGGAACACTATACAAGACTTTGCTCAAAGAGATGAAAACAGTGATTATTTGGTGATTATGCGTTTTGTACTATGACCAGATATTGTTTTATAAATGTTGCTTATGGCTTACAATAAACAGACTGACAAGAAGAACGCAATATATGTATTGCAACCCTTGTGTACCTTACAACATCGGTAACCTCTGCTAGTGCACCTTTTTCTTGCCTTTGTTTCTTGTGCACCTTTTTGTTATGGTTGGTTTTGGTTTGTTTGCTTTTCTATATAAAAGAGAAGCGAGTGGTTAATAAACATACAGTTTGTTTTGTTTGAAATAAGAGACATATGATTGAGTTCTGTCCAATCGGTAAGTTTATCGATATCTGCCTGCATATCATTCAAAAGCTGGTTTGGATCATCTTTGTTACATAGAATTGATGTATCATCAGCAAACAATTGACACGAACAATGGATATGCAGAGGTAGGTCATTAATATAAAATGGAGAAAAGAAGTGGTCCTAGTATTGATCCAGTGGTATTCCCTACCTCAGGGGTAATATGATTGATCTCCCAGGTCCGATTTCAACAAGTTGATGACGATTACTGAGAAATGAGTCTAAAAAATGATAATGCTTGGTTTGAATTTTTTTAGCATTCTAATGTTTTTGATGAGAAGAGAGTGGCTAATAACGTCAAAGGCTTTAGCAAAGTCTAGAAAATGACTCCTGTAATATTATTGTTATTCAAAAGACAGTGCCCAATTAGTTGTATTAAAGCTGTATGGTAAGAATGGTTTTTACGAAAGCCTGACTGGTTTTCATTAATTAGATCATATATTTTAAAATGAGAATGTAAGTGAAATTGTATATGAATTTCTAATGGTTTAGATAGGACTGATAGTATGAATATTGGTCTATAGTTCGACGGATTT
>CM060318.1:11425933-11435933 GCA_030674155.1 Stramonita haemastoma
GTGTGTGTGTGTTTATGTGCGTGCGTGCGTGCGTGCGTGCGTGCGTGTGTGTGTGTGACTGTGTGTGTGTCTGACTCCTTGTGTATGTTGTTTGTGCATGTTTATTTGCACGTACACTAGCATGTGTGCGAACAGTGTGCGTGCGTGGATGCATGTTTTATATATATATATATATATATTAATATATATTATATATATATGTCCTTGCCTGTCTGGTTGCATATACTCTTGTGTGCATGCATGCATGTATGTGCATGTTAGCGTGCGTGCATGCGTGCATATATATTTGCGTACATGTGTGTCTGTGTATGTGTGTTCAGTCAGGTACCACAGCCCTACCCGGGGTGGCTACCCCTTTCGCCCACACGTCGGCAGACACGCAGACGATGATCAAAGACAACGTGACGCGGATCGTGCTGTCAGTGACAGTGTCAGTGGCCCTGCTTCTAGCCCTCATCTTCCTCCTCAACTTTTTCTGCCGCCGCTACCGCCGATTTAAGGTCAGATTGAAATTTAAAAAAAACAACAACAAAAGTCAAAAGGAATGAATTACCTATGAATGAGTCAAAAGTCCACAGCTTTTACTTTTTGCTTTTACGGCGATTTAGTAGTAGGCACCCATCAGTCTCGAAAGACTATGGGGTTGCGCTCTAGTCTTTAGAGCGCAAAGCCTGGGTATGGAGTAAGTATGGAGGGCAAGCTGTTACCCGTGCGATTTAAGGTACGATAAAAAGAAGTAAAAACAAAATTGCCCCTGAAAGAGTCAGATTCCACAGTATTTACTTTACTTTTTACACCACTTTAAAGTTACAGGAGATTTCTCTGCGTGAAATTAGGGCTGCTCTCACCGAGAGTGTAATCACTAGAGCAGCGCCACCCATTATTATTATTATTATTATTTTTTTTTTTTTTTTTACTTTTTCTGTCTGCAACTGCATTTGTTTCCCTATCAGAATGACTTTTTTTCTCTACAGAATTTTTGCCAGGTACATCTCTCTTGTTGCTGTGAATTGTTTTACGTGCGCTTATTAGTTTTGTGGAACACACGGAACCTCGGTTTCTCGTCTCATCCGAAAGACTAGCACCCATACCACTGCTCATGGTTTAATGGATGGGGGAAAAGTTTTGGGCGCAAACAGGATTTGAACCACCGCACACTTCGATTCAGACTTTTCGCTTCCATAGCTTCCAGACGACAGTCCTTTGTATTTTTATCAGCATCCTCATCATTGTCGTCGACATCATCATCATCATCATCATTGTTATCGTCATCATTGTCGCCATCGTCATCATCATCGTCATCGTTATCATCAATCATCATCGTCGTCGTCATCATCATCATCGTCGTCGTCGTCGTCATCATCATTATGGTCATCGTCGTCGTGGTCATTATCATCATTAATGTTATCATACGATTGTTACTATTGTTATTGTTGTCGTTAGTATAATTAGCATAATCATTATCATCATCACAATTATTGCTGTATTGTTGTCATTGCCATTGGTGTTATTTCTTTCATGATCATCATGATCATCATCATGATCATCATCATGATCATCATGATCATCATGATGATCATGATCATCATGATCATCATGATCATCATGATCATCATCATCACCGTCTCTGCTGCTGCTGCTGCTGCTGCTGCTGCTGCTGCTCTCCTCCTCCTCCTCCTCCTCATTATCATCAAAAAGATTTTTGTTCTTGATTTTGATCTTGATCTTGTTCTTGTTCTTGTAATTCTGCTGCTCCTCCTGATTGTCATCGTCATCGTCATTCATGTCGTTCTCGTCGTCGTCATCATCATCATCATCATCATCATCATCATCATCATCATCATCATCCATCATCACCAGCAGCAGCAGCAGCAGCAGCAGCAGCAGCAGCAGCAGCAGCAGCAGCAGGAGCATCAACATCATCACCGCCACCACACCACCACCACCACCACCACCACCACCACAATCACAACCACCACCACCACATCACCACCACCACCACCACCAACCACCACCAACCACCACCACCAACCACCACCACCAACCACCACCACCCACCACCACCACCCCAACCACCATCCTCCTCACCCTCCCCAAATCCTCCCCCAGATCCGACAAGGCCGAAGTCTGAGCGGACGTCGGCTGTTGCGGCGGACCGAGACGTTGGAGGAGAACGCGCTGTACGGGCAGGTGAGGCCCCTGGTGATGGAGGCCCTGGCCCCAGACCCTCAGGACCATCTGCTGGAGGGCCTCCTGCTCCTGGGGGCCAGCCGTCTCCGCATCGTCCACCGCGTTGGGGATGGCGCTTTTGGGACCGTGTATAAAGGTGGGTGGCTGGCTGGCTGTGGCTGTAGTAGTTCTTTGGGTGAGACTGTTATAAACTTAGGTGGTCCTGTGTGTGAACGTATGCAGACCATCATTCACTTCCCCTTAAAAGTCTTTTGGGTGAGACTATAAACTGAGGTGCCGTGTGCGAACGTAAGCAGAACATCCACTCTCCCTTAAAAGTCTTTCCGATGAGACTATAATATCAGGAGGTCCTGTGTGCGAACGCACGCAGAACATCTTGCGTACACGTTAAAACCCAGAAATTCCGCTTTTTTGGAAAAGTTAGGCCATTGTGTGCCAGTGGGAATGGATGACAAAATTGACACAACTGCATACAAATGTAAACTGGATGACGGGATAGCCTAGTGGTCAGATCATTGCGCTCGCAATTTGACGACCCGGGTTCGAATCCCGTTCAAGGGGATGTTTCTCCTGTAGTTAACATCAGTGCTGACTTCTCCTCATCATCCCCATAGTGACATCCATCACAACCATCACCACGACCATAATAATGGGAGCTTTTTATCATGACAACTAAACTCCCATGACTGTTTACTTGTGTGTCTTCGTTCCAACATCTATCCACTAAATTGATTTCAGACAGATTATATAATCATTCATATCATATCATATCATATCATATCATATCATATCATATCAATCATATCATATCCATAACATATCATATCATATCCATACATACCATATCCTATCATACCATACATACATATACATATCATAACATATTCATATCATATCATATCATATCATATCATATCATATCATATATATCATATCATATCATCATACATCACTATCATATCATATCATATCATATCATATATCTTCATATCATTATCATATCATATCATTAATCATATCATTATCATATCATAATCTATCGTATCGATATCATCTATCATATCTATCATATATATATCATATCATATCATATCATATCATATCATATCATATCATATCATATCATAATCATATCATATATCATATCATATCATATCATATATCATATCATATCATATCATATCATATATATCATATATATCATATATTCATTATCATATCATATCATATCATATCATATCATATCATATCATATCATATCATTATCTATCATATCTATTCATATCATATCATATCATATCATATCATATCATATCATATCATATCATATCATATCATATATTATTATATATATTATTATATTATTTATTTATATTATATGATATATAGCTAATCATATTTTTTTATATCAGTTTTGTTATCATTATTATATTATATTAATTATATCATTCAATATATTATCATTAATTATATCATATCATATTTATATCATAATCATATCATATGAAATAAATCATATCTTTATCATCATTATCATATCATATCACATCATATCACTATCATATCATATCACATCACATCACTCATTCATTCATGTCATATCATATCATTCATCATTCATATCATATCATTCTATCATATCATATCATATCATATCATATATCATCATACTGTATTGTATCGTATCGTATCATATATATCATATCACATCATATATCATAACATATCATATCATAACATGTCATATCATTCATAATCATGTCATAACATTCATATCATATCATATCATATCATATCATATCATACATATCATATCATATCATATCATAATATCATATCAACATCATACATCAAATCAATATCACATCAATCACATCACATCACATCACATCACATCACATCACATCACATTATACCATGTTATAACTTGTGTCAGCCTGGTTGTCCCCGGACCCCGAGACTCAGGAAGCGGAAGACGGCGGGCCGGAGAAGACCCTGCCGAGGGGTCAAGGTCATCCAAGGTCACCAAGGTCAAGGTCAGGGTCATCAAGGTCACGAGGGTCAAGGTGAAGGTGAAGGTGACCGGGCCGGGGACAAGCTGGTGGCGGTGAAGACCTTGAGGGACAGCTCCACGGGCAGAGCTCGGCGGGAGTTCCTGTCCGAGTGCAAGATCATGGCGGCCCTTCACCACCCTAACATCATCACCTTCCACGGGGTTGTTCTCCTGGGTACGTATGTGATGTGATGTGATATGTGATGGATGTGATGTGATGTGATGTGAATGTGATGTGATGTGTATGTGTGTGTGTGAGTCAGTCTGATGTATTGTCTGTTTTTTGTCTGTCCATTTGTCTATTCTATTCTTTTTATTTGGAGAATAATGGAATATACACTCACGTGGGTTGTTTTTTATATCTAGTCCCCGTGTGTATGCATATATGCAGTTTTGTGAATTTTATCATCCGTTCCTGTCATCTGTCTGTCTGTTTGTCTGTTTGTCTGTCTGTCTGTCGGTTGTGTGTGTGTGTGTGTGTGTGTGTGTGTGTGTGTGTGTGTGTGTGTGTGTGTGTGTGTGTGTGTGTGTGTGTGTGTGTGTGTGTGTGTGTGTGTGTGTGTGTGTGTGGTGTGAGAGTGTGTGTGTGTGTGTGTCTGTGTCTGTGTCTGTCTGACTGTCTGTCTGTCTTGTCTGTTGGCTGAGGTGTGTGTTGTGGTGAGATGATGTGGTGGGTGTATGTGCATGTGAGGATATGGAGTGTGGAGGTATCGTCCTTTTGGGTCTGTCAACTGTGGGAGCGGATCTGGGCGTCAGATCAGGATAGCAACGCTCTAACCACTTGGCTATCAGCCCCCTAGCTGAATATGTTGTTGTTGTTGTTGGGTTTTTGTTGTTGTTGTTGTGTGTTCCCCGGCGTAACAACTCTGGGGGTCACCCAGAATTTGCACTCTGACTCACTCATCCCACCTGCGAATCACTGTGAGATTGAATGAGAAGTTTGCGTGCATGACTGTTTTCAAGTAACCTGCCATATACGCAGCCTTACTCCGACTTCAAAAGAGCTGGCTATAAGATGTATAATGATTGAAAAAGAGTTTTCTGCGCATTTCTTGTGGTCAAAGAATAAAGTGCATACTCCACTGTATGAACTGCAGTATAAGAAGGTACATGTTTTTGTTACACATTACATAGCGTAACAACCTCGGGGTCACCCAGAATTGGCACTCAGACTCATTTCACCTGATAGTCATTGTGAGATTATAAGTGCTATTAGAATATTATTTTTATAATGATCAGACAGCAACTACTATTTTCTGTCATATTGGCGAAAATGCTGTTGCTATGCATGCAGTTTAGCACCTGACAAGTCAGGCCCAGCGCATCTGAGTTCGGCATGAGGGAGAATTGTTATCTTTTAAGCTTTTCGGGGTAAAAAAAGGAAGGAGAATGGATCAAAGAGGCAGATAAATAGACAACCAGAAGGAGGTTGCAGGACAAAAAAGAAAAGAAAGTAGAAACAAAGAAAGGGATAGAAAAGAGGGAATTCCTAGCACCGATTTTTGAGAAGGTAGGGATGCTGTTTAATACTGACGGGGCCCAGGCATCCCCACGTGTGTGTGTATGCTTGCGTGCATGCTTGCGTGCGTGCGTGTGTGTGTGTGTGTGTGCGCGCACGCGCGTGTGTGTGTATGTGTGTGTAAGTGCGCGTGTGCGTGTGTGTGCACGCGCGCAGGGGGGGGGGGAGGGGGGAGGAGGACTCGCTAGATAAGAAATTTGAGTGTGTGGCTGTTTTTAAGCACCTCACAACCTAAGTACAACAGCTAAGATCAGTGAATGAAAATGCAATCCCCTTTTTACACAGACGGGATCCAGGCTCCCCAGCTGGTGACGGAGTTTGCGGTGCACGGGGATCTGGCCACTGCACTCCGCAAAAATGACCCCTCCATGAGAGGCAAGGAGGAGGACTTTTTGCTCATCTCCAAGGTAGGAGGATCTGAATGTATGTGGCTCGTAGGCTCTCTTCTGTGGACACTGTACTGTAATGCACTGTGCTGTCCTGCACTGCACTGTACTGTCCTGTACTGTACTTTACTTTACTGTACTGTACTGTGCTGTACTGTACTGTGCTGTACTGTACTGTACTGTACTGTACTGTACTGTCCTGTACTGTACTTTATTTTACTGTACTGTACTGTGCTGTACTGTACTGTATTGTACTGTACTATACTGTACTGTGCTATACTTTTAGTATTGCGCTACACTGTACTGCACTGTAGTGTATTGTACTGCTATGTACTGTACTGTACTGTACTGTACTGTACTGTACTGTACTGATTTGGCTGATTTGTGGGTGCTGTTTATATTGTAATGGGTGCGTGCTTATGTTAAAAACCTGTATATTATATATATATATATATATATATATATATATATATATATATATATATATATATATATATATATATATACATATCCGTGATTTTTTTTCACACCTTAATCACTTTCATGCATATCTTCCAACCCACAAAAACTTCGCAGATTTAGATACAGACAACAACAATATAAAAAAAAATGAATTAAAACTTGAAAACTTCGCTACAAACAGGACCAGCTGCTGTGGGTGTGCCAGCAAGTGGCAGCAGGCATGGAATACCTCAGCAGAGCTCGCTTCATCCACAGGGACCTGGCGGCCCGCAACTGTCTCCTGATGGATCACCTCCACGTCAAGATCTCCGACTTCGGTATGTCCAGAGATGTCTACACCTCCGAGTCTTACAAGGTGAGACTTGGGCTGTAAAGTTTGTGGGATACTCTGTGTGTGTGTGGGTGGTTGGGGTGGTGGTGGTGGTGCGGGGTTGTTGTGTGTGTGTGTGGGTGGGGGGTCCTCTGTGTGTGTGTGTGTGTGTGTGTGGTGTGTGTGTGTGTGTGTGTGTGTGTGTGTGTGTGTTGGGGGGGATGTCCTCTCTGTGTGTGTATGTGTGTGTGTGTTTGTGTGTGTAAGTGTGTGTGTTGTGTGTGTGTGTGTGTGTGTGTGTGTGTGTGTGTGTGTGTCCTGTTTGTGTGTGTGTAAGTGTCTGCATGGTTGTCTGTGTGTCTGTGTGTCTGTCTGTCTTTCTGTCTGTGTGGTCTGTCTGTCTGTCTGTCTGTCTCTCTGTCTCTGTCTCCGTCTCTGTCTCTCTCTCTCTATCTCGCCCTATCTATTTATCTATAAATCTATGAAGTCCCTCAGATGAGACTACAAACCGTGGTCCTGTGTGCAAACGCACAGAATAACTTACGCGTTAAATCCTGTTCCGCTTTTCGTAAGAGTAGGCCACTGTGTGCCAGTTGGAACAAATGACAATATCTACAAATCTACATTAACACGGGGACTGGATATAAGAAAAGAACATTAGTGCTTATTGCCTCATCCTCAATATAAAAGAATTAACAAATAAAAATCTCTCTCTCTATCTATCTCTCTCTCTCTCTCTATCTATCTATCTATCTATCTATCTATCTATCTATCTATCTATCTATCTATCTATCTATCTATCTATCTATCTATCTATCTATCTATCTATCTATCTATCTATCTATCTATCTCCCTCCTCTCTCCTTCCCCCTCTCTCTACCCCCCATCTCTCCCCTCTGTCTTCCTCTGTCCATACCCCCTCTCTCTCATCCCTCACCTCCTCCCCCCTTTTTTTCCCTACCCCCTCCCCCTCTCCCCCTCTCCCTCCCTACACCCCTCTCTCCTTCCCCTTCTCTTTCCCTCCCTACCCCCTCTCTCCCCCCCTTTCTCTCTCTATCCCCCCTCTCTCTCTCCCTCCCCCTCCCCCTTTCCCCTCTCCCTCTCATTCATTCATTCATTCATTCATTCATTCATTCATTCATTCATTCATTCCCTCATCCCATCTGTCTATCTGTGATCAGGTGGAAGGCTCCAGGCTTCTACCCGTACGCTGGATGTCCCCGGAATGTCTTCGCTACGGGCAGTTCACGGTCAGCTCTGACGTGTGGGCTTTCGGCGTCCTCTTGTGGGAGGTGTACACCTATGGTCGTCAGCCTTACTGTGGCTTCTCTAACATCCAGGTGTGTGTGTGTGTGTGTGTGTGTGTGTGTGTGGTGTGTGTGTGTGTGTGTGTGTGTGTGTGTGTGTGTGTGTGTGTGTTTTGTTGTGTGTGTGTGTGTGTGTTGTGTGTGTGTGTGTGTGTGTGTGTGTGTGTGTGTGTGTGTGTGTGTGTGTGTGTGTGTGTGAGTGTGTGTGTGGGAGTGTGTGTGGTGTGGAGTGTGTGTGTGTGTGTGTGTGTGTGTGTGTGTGTGTGTGTGTGTGTGTGTGTGTGTGTGTGTGTGTGTGTGTGTGTGTGTGTGTGTGTGTGTGTGTGTGTGTGTGTGTTGTGTGTGTTGTGTTGTGTGTGTTGTGTTGTGGAGGTACCCTCGTCGTCAACCTTATTGTGGCCTCTCTAATATCCAGGGGTGTGTGTGTGTGTGTGTGTGTGTGTGTGTGTGTGTGTGTGTGTGTGTGTGTGTGTGTGTGTGTGTGCGCGCGCGTGTGTGTGTATTTTATTTATTTTACCTATTCTATTTCTTTTCTTTTCTTTTATTTTTTGAAATCGAGGATAAAGGAATAAGCGCTTATGTGCTTTTTTTTAACATCCAGTCCCGGTGTGTGTGTGGAACAGGATTTAACGTGTGCACAAGATGTTGTAATAGCGTTCGAACACGGGGCCACAGTTTACAGTCCCATCCGAAGGACTTTTGTGGAGTCAGCACTGATGTTAACTCCAAGGGAAAAGTCCCATCAAACGGGAATCGAACCCGGGTCGTCAGATTGCGAGTGCAATGTTCTGACCACTAGGCTGTCCCGTCACACCACTAGGTTATCCCATCTCCATACAATATATAAATAAGTATACAATATATGAAAACCTAGGTTTTTCTCCTTCCGCTTCCATCGCTTACCTGTCCATGCCTTCAACATCCACCTGCCAAAGTGCATAACGTTTGTGGGTGTGTGTACGCGCGCGCGTGCTGCGCGCGTGCGTGCGTGTGTATGTGCGCGCGTGTGTGTGTACATTTGAATTTGTTAAAACTGTAAATTGTTGTTGATTGTGTGTTGTGTAGGTCGAATGCAAGCGCTTTGATTTGTTTTTACAAGATATAGCGCTATACAAATTCGATGTATTATTATTATTATATGAATAACCCTTAACCCCCTGTAACTGTTCCTGCACCGGGTCAGGTGATGCAGCTGATCTGTCAGGGCAAGCTCCTGGAGAGGCCGGATGACTGCCCAGACCAGGTGGCCAGGGTGATGGGCGCCTGCTGCACAATGAGCCCTCAGGACCGCTGCTCCTTCGCCCACATCTGCCGCATGCTGCAAGACCCCAAAGCCGTGCAGCAGGACCCAGGCTCGGAAGGCTCGAAAGAAACTCTGCTAGAGTTGTATGATGATGATGAGGATGATGATGGTGGTGATGGTGATGGTGGTGAGGGTGATGATGGTGATGGTGATGGTGGTGGTGGTGGTGGTGATGATGATAGCGTTTTTGGTAGCGAAGGAGAGGGCGAGGCTGATGATGATGATGATGATTGCGTCACGGTCACGTGGGATGACAGCGCCCTCTGTGACGCGGATGGTCAGTGCTTTCCCTTGAATCCCAGTTGTGAAGGTGTTACTTCGGTTTAAGAGGTTTTGTAAGAAAGAGAATCTTAGTTCAAAAATGGATTTTTAAAAGGTGTAACAAGAAAAAAAATGTTATTCCATCTTCTTCTTTCCTTCGCTTAACACTGTCAGGTGTTTCAAGGAAAACAAATAATGGCATGTCCTTT
>CM060318.1:11438433-11449027 GCA_030674155.1 Stramonita haemastoma
TTTAGTCTGATAAGGACTGCATGGCAAAAAGAACTACTTATGCATGTGACACTTGATTTCTTCGATAAAATTGTTTTACCCGTTTTGCTGTATAGGTGTGAAATTTGGAGTTATGAAAATATAGTAATCATCAAAAAATTCCTGTTAATTTTTTTAAAAGATATTTTTCGTTTAAAGTATATGATGTCAAATTCGTTAGCATATGGAGAAGGGGGCATAAAGTCCTTGTCTATTTCTGTTCCAATGGTTTGTTTCTGGATGCAAGTGCTTGACTGTCATCCTGGAAAGCTATCGTCACATGCTTACCAGAGGATGAAAGATTTACATGGAAATCTCTGATTCAATCAGCATGGCTGAATAAGATACGGAACATTTTAGTGCAAAGAAGATTTTGACTTTGTGGGAGAGACAGTTTGGCTAAACTATCAATTCTACTAGTTCATGTTATTATCAAAACTTTCTTAATAGGAAAAAATGTTAATGAAAGAAGAGCTGAGCTGTGGGATTTTAGTAGATGCAGTTAGTACAAAAACTATAAAGCCAATTTTAGTATGCAAAAATATATAACTTGTTTGCCAGATGTATATGTACATACTCTCATGAAATGGAATGGCAGATCTCTACGGGGAGCGCTACGGCACCAAGACAATATGGCACCGTATGCATACACACTCTCCAACTATTTTGCATATGCGTGGCGCCGGATTTGAGGCGACGACAAAGCGCCCAAGAGCAAAGAAAGCGCGTTTGTAGGAAGGAAAGCTGGGAAGAGTGGGCCACAAAATTCCTGCCGTGCGTGCAAGAATAATGACAATATACAGCAATATGATGTACCACAGCAAACTGGAGGGTCCCTGCCACATGCGCGCACACAAATGAACACACTGACAAACACCAGCGCGCAAGCGCGCGCACGAATGCATACCTACCCCCATGCAGAAAAAGCCGCCGTTTGGCGCCAAGAGGTCACCCAAAGACCCGTTTCCAGCCCCGCCCGACCCGACTTTTGCAGGGTAAAAGATCCCAGGGCACCAAAACAATATGGCACCGTATGCATACACACTCTCCAACCATCTTGGATATGCGTGGCGCCGGATTTGTGGCGACGACACTGCGCCAAAGAGCTAAGAAAGCGCGTTTGTCGGAAGGAAAACGGGTAAGTGTAGGCCACGAAAATCCTGCCGTGCGCGCAAGAATAATGACAATATACAGCAATATGATGCACCACAGAAAACTGGAGGGTCCCCGCCACATGCGCGCACACAAACAAACACTATGACAAACACCAGCCCGTGCGCGCATGCGCGAATGCATACCCACCCCCCTGCAGAAAAAGCCGCCGTTTGGCGCCAAGAGGCCACCCAAAGAGCCGTTTCCAGCCCCGCCGGACCCCGACTTTTGCAGGGTAAAAGATCCCAGGGCACCAAGACAATATGGCACCGAATGCATACACACTCTCCAACCATCTTGCATATGCGTGGCGCCGGATTTGTGGCGACGACACAGCGCCAAAAAGCTAAGAAAGCGCGTTTGTCGGAAGGAAAGCGGTTAAGTGTAGGCCACGAAAATCCTGCCGTGCGCGCAAGAATAATGACAATATACAGCACTATGATACACCACAGCAAACTGGAGGGTCCCCGCCACATGCGCGCACACAAGCGAAACACATTGACAAACACCAGCGCGCGAGCGCGTGCGCGAATGCATACCCACGCCCCTGCAGAAAAAGCCGCCGTTTGGCGCCAAAAGGCCACCCAAAGAGCCGTTTCCAGCCCCGCCCCTCCCCCGACTTTTGCAGGGTAAAAGATCCCTGGGCACCAAGAGAATATGGCACCGTATGCATAAACACTCTCCAACCATCTTGCATATGCGTGGTGCCGGATTTGTGGCGAAGACACAGCGCCCAAGAGCTAAGAATACGCGTTAGTCGGAAGGAAAGCGGGTGAGTGTAGGCCACCAAAATCCTGCCGTGCGCGAAAGAATAATGACAATATACAGCAATCTGATACACCATAGCAAACTGGAGGGTCCCCACCACATGTGCGCACACAAACAAACACACTAAGAAACACCAGCCCGCGCGCGCAAGCGCGAATGCATTCCCATCCCCCTGCAGAAAAAGCCATCGTTTAACGCCCAGAGGCCACCCAAAGAGCCGTTTCCAGCCCCGCCGGACCCCGATTTTTGAAGGGGTAAAAGATCCCAGGGCACCAAGACAATATGGAACCGAATTCATACACACTCGCCGACAATCTTGCATGAGCATGGCGCCGGATTTGTGGCGACGACACAGCGCCCAAGAGCTAAGAAAGCGCGTTTGTCGGAAGGAAAGCGGGTAAGTGTAGGCCACCAAAATCCTAGAGTGCGCGCAAGAATAATCACAAAATAGAGGAATATGATACACCACAGCAAACTGGAGGGTCGCCGCCACATAAGCGCACACAAGCAAACACACTGACAAACACCAGCGCGCGAGCGAGTGTACGAATGCATACCAACCCCCCTGCAGAAAAAGCCGCCGTTTGGCGCCAAAAGGCATCCCGAAGAGCCGTTTCCAGCCCCGCCCCACCCCGACTTTTCCAGGGTAAAAGATCCCAGGGCACCAAGACAATATGGCACCGTATGCATATACACTCGCCGACAATCTTGCATATGCGTGGCACTGGATATGTGGCGACGACACGGCGCCCAAGAGCTAAGAAAGCGCGTTTGTCGGAAGGAACTCGGGTACGTGAAGGCCACCAAAATCCTGATGGTGCGCGAAAGAATAATGACAATATACAGCAATATGATACACCACAGCAAACTGGAGGGTCGCCGTCACATGCAGGCACACAAACGAAAACGTTGACAAAAACCAGCGCGCGAGCTCGTGCGCGAATGCATACCCACCCCTCTGCAGAAAAAGCCGAACTTTGGCGCCAAGAGGCCAGCCGAAGAGCCGTTTCAAGCCCCACCCGACCCCGACTTTTGCAGGGTAAAAGATCCCAGGGAACAGAGACAATATGGAACCGTATGCATACACACTCGCCAACCAGCGCGCGAGCTCTTGCGGGAATGCATACCAACCCCCCTGCAGGAAAAGCCGTCGTTTTGCGCCAAGAGGCCACCCAAAGATCCGTTTCCAGCCCCGCCCGACCCCGACTTTTGCAGGGTAAAAGATCACAGGGCACAAAGACAATATGTCACCGTATCCATACACATTCTCCGACAATTTTGCATATGCGTGGCGCAAAGTTTGTGGCGTCGACTCAGCGCCCAAGAGCTAAGAATGTGTGTTTGTCGAAAGGAAAGCGGGTAAGTGTAGGCCACCAAAATCCTGCCGTGCGCGCAAGAATAATGACAATATACAGCAATATGATACACCACAGCAAACTGGAGGGTCGCCGCCACATGCGCGCACACAAAGGAACACACTGACAAACACCAGCGCGCGAGCGCGTGCGCGAATGCATACCCATCCCCCTGCAGAAAAAGCCGCCGTTTGGCGCCAAGAGGCCACCGGAAGAGCCGTTTCAAGCCCCGCCCGACCCCGACCTTTGCAGGGTAAAAGATCCCAGGGCACAAAGACAATATGGCACCGAATGCATACACACTCGCCGACCATCTTGCATGTGCGTGGCGCCGGATTTGAGGTGACGACACGGCGCCCAAGAGCTAAGAAAGCGCGTTTGTCGGAAGGAAAGCGGGTAAGTGTAGGTCACGAAAATCCTGCCGTGCACGCAAGAATAATGACAATATACAGCAATCTGATACACCACAGCAAACTGGGGGGTCCCTGCCACATGCGCGCATACAAACGAACACGCTGAGAAACACCAGTGCGCTAAAGCGTGCGCGAATGCATACCGAGCCCCTTGCAGAAAAGGCCGCCGTTTGGCGCCAAGAGGGCACCCAAAGAGCCGTTTCCAGCAACGCCCGACCCCGACTTTTTCAAGGTAAAAGATCCCAGGGCACCAAAACAATATGGCACCGTATGCATACACACTCGCCGATCATCTTGCATATGCGTGGCGCCGGATTTGTGGCGACGACACGGCGCCAAAGAGCTAAGAAAGCACGTTTGTCGGAAGGAAAGCGGGTAAGTGTAGGCCACGAAAATCCTGCCTTGCGCGCGAGAATAATGACAATATACAGCAATATGATACACCACAGCAAACTGAAGGGTCGCCGCCAAATGCGTGCTCACAAAGGAACACGCTGAGAAACCCCAGCGCCCGAGCGCGTGCGCGAAAGCATACCCACCCCCTGCAGAAAAAGCCGCCATTTGGCGCCAAGAGGCCACCCAAAGAGCCGTTTCCAGCCCCACACGACCCTGACTTTTGCAGGGTAAAAGATCCCAGGGAACCAAGACAATATGGAACCGTATGCATGCACACCCGCCGACCATCTTGCATATGCGTGGCGCCGGATTTGTGGCGATGACACGACGCCCAAGAGCTAAAAAAGCGCGTTTGTCGGAAGGAAAGCGGGCAAGACCATCTTGCATATGCGTGGCGCCGGATTTGTGGTGACGACACGGCGCCAAAAAGCTAAGAAAGCGCGTTTGTCGGAAGGAAAGCGGGTAAGTGTAGGCAACGAAAATCCTGCCGTGCGCACAAGAATAATGACAATACACAGCAATATGATACACCACAGCAAACTGGAGGGTCGCCACCACATGCGCGCACACAAACGAAAACGCTGACAAACACCAGCGCGCGAGCGAGTGCGCGAATGCATACCCACCCACCTGCAGAAAAAGCCGCCGTTTGGCGCCAAAGGCCACCCGAAGAGCCGTTTCCAGACCCGCCCGACCCTGACTTTTGCAGGGTAAAAGACCACAGGGCACCAAGACAATATTGAACCGTATGCATACACACTCTCCGACCATCTTGCATATGCGTGGCGCCGGATTTGTGGTGACGACAGAGCGTCCAAAAGTTAAGAAAGCGCGTTTTTCGGAAGGAAAGCGGGTAAGTGTAGGACACCAAAATCCTGCCATGCGCTCAAGAATAATCATAATATACAGCAATATGATACATCACAGCAAACTGGGGGGTCCCCGCCACATGCGCGCACACAAACGAACACGCTGACAAACACCAGCGCGCGAGCGCATGCGCGAATGCATGCCCACCCTCCTGCTGAAAAAGCCGCCGTTTGGCGCCAAGAGGCAACCCAATGAGCCGTTTCCGGCCCCGCCCGACCCCGACTTTTGCAGGGTAAAAGATCCCAGGGCACCAAGACAATATGGCACCGCATGCATACACACTCTCCGACCATCTTGCATATGCGTGACGCCGGATTTGTGGCGACGACACAGCGCCCAAGAGCTAAGAAAGCGCGTTTGTCGGAAGGAAAGCGGGTGAGTGGAGGCCACCACAATCCTGCCGTGCGCGCAAGAATAATGACAATATACAGCAACATGATACATCACAGCAAACTGGGGGGTCCCCGCCACAAGCACGCACACAAACGAACACGCTGACAAACAGCAGCGCGCGAGCGCGTGCGCGAATGCATACCCACCCCCCCGCTGAAAAAGCCGCCGTTTGGCGCCAAGAGGCAACCCAATGAGCCGTTTCCGGCCACGCCCGTCCCCGACATTTGCAGGGTAAAAGATCCCAGGGCACCAAAAGAATATGGCACCGCATGCATACACACTCTCCGACCATCTTGCATATGCGTGGCGCCGGATTTGTTGCGATGACACAGCGCCCAAGAGCTAAGAAAGCGCGTTTGTCGGAAGGAAAGCGGGGAAGTGTAGGCCACGAAAATCCTGCCGTGCGCGCAAGAATAATGACAATATACAGCAACATGATACATCACAGCAAACTGGGGGGTCCCCGCCACATGCTCGCACACAAACGAACACGCTGACAAACACCAGCGCGCGAGCGCGTGCGCGAATGCATACCCACCCCCCTGCTGAAGAAGCCGCCGTTTGGCGCCAAGAGACACCCAAAGAGCCGTTTCCGGCCCCGCCCTACCCCGACTTTTGCAGGGTAAAAGATCCCAGGGCACCAAGACAATATGGCACCGCATGCATACACACTCTCCGACCATCTTGCATATGCGTGGCGCCGCATTTGTGGCGACGACACAGCGCCCAAGAGCTAAGAAAGCGCGTTTGTCGGAAGGAAAGCGGGTAAGTGTAGGCCACCAAAATCCTGCCGTGCGCGCAAGAATAATGACAATATACAGCAATATGATACATCACAGCAAACTGGGGGGTCCCCTCCACATGCGCGCACACAAACGAACACGCTGACAAACACCAGCGCTCGAGCGTGTGCGCGAATGCATACCCACCCCCCTGCTGAAAAAGCCGCCGTTTGGCGCCAAGAGGTCACCCAAAGAGCCGTTTCCGGCCCCGCCCGACCCCGACTTTTGCAGGGTAAAAGATCCCAGGGCAGCAAGACAATATGGCACCGTATGCATACACACTCTCCGACCATCTTGCATATGCGTGGCGCCGGATTTGGGGCGACGACACAGCGCCCAAGAGCTAAGAAAGCGCGTTTGTCGGAAGGAAAGCGGGTAAGTGTAGTCCACCAAAATCCTGCCGTGCGCGCAAGAATAATGACAATATACAGCAATATCTGTCCCGATGGTGCGTTACCTTGACGTGGTGGGATGGCTTGCGTGTTCTGTTTGATCCCCAGAGCTATGTGGGCGGGGGCTTCGGCCTCCGGCAGGTTCAACCATGGTCAACAGGTCTGTGGGGTAGGAGCCAGACTAAATTTGCACCCTGGTCCTCCAGGTTGGGGGTTGTGCTTTGGGTTAACAACCCATTCACTTAAAAATCAGTATGTTACAGAAACCACAACAATATCTCTAAACAGCGACCTGGTTGGGGGAGAGTCCTCTCTGGCAGAGTCTATGACGCGAGCTGGTGAAAGCCTTCGGGAAGCCAGTGCGCCGACAACTCTTCTGTCAACCAAGTCAACAACCAGGATAGGGACCTGGAACATCAGAACCCTATATGAAACTGGAAAAACAGCACAGGTATGTAGAGAAATGCATAGGTACAACCTGAAGATCCTTGGCCTGTGCGAGACTAGATGGAATGGAACGGGACGGTCAAGACTAGCGAGTGGAGATACCATCATCTACTCTGGACAGGAGGAAGGCCAGCCCTACACACATGGAGTAGCTCTGCTGATGAAACCTGAGGCAACGCGAGCACTACTATCCTGGGAACCAGTGTCACCACGGATCCTCACTGCCCGGTTCAACTCAAAGGGCAGGAAAGTTACCATCCTCCAATGCTATGCTCCAACAAATGCTGCTGACTTAGAAGAAAAAGAAAACTTCTACGAGCAAGTCCAAGCCATAATGGACAAAACGCCAAAGAGGGACATGAAGATCCTAATGGGAGACCTGAATGCAAAAGTTTGGTCAGATAACACCAACAGAGAACTGATCATGGGCAAACATGGCACGGGAGACCAGAATGAAAATGGTGAACTCTTAGCAGAGTTCTGCACCTTCAATGACCTGGTCATTGGAGGCACCATCTTTCCCCACAAGAAAGTCCACAAGACCACATGGACTTCCCCAGATGGCAAGACTGAAAACCAGATCGACCACATCACCATCGGGCGAAAGTGGAGAAGGAGCCTGCACGATGTCAGGGTGAAGCGCGGAGCAGACGCAGCGTCAGACCACCATCTTGTAATAGCCATCCTCAAGACAAAGCTCAAAGCCTTCACCGACAAGGCAGGAAGACCATCGCACAAATTCAACGTGCAAAGCCTTAAAGACAGAGCAAAAACAGAAGAATTCAAGCTGGAACTAAGAAACAAATTCAGCATGCTTGCCCAGATGCCAGAGGAAACAATCGAAGAGCAGTGGCACAGTCTACATGAGACCTGGAAGACAACATGCCAAGCAGTCTTGGGAAAAAATACAAGAAAACACAAGGAATGGCTGACAACAGAAACATGGGCACTGATCACCGAGAGAAAACAGCTGAAAGACCAGATCAACAGAACACAAGATCAGGAAGAGAAGCAGACATTACAAGCACGATACTGGGACAAAAACCGTGCAGTAAAAAGAAGTGCAAGAAAGGACAAGAGAAATTTCATTGAGGAGCTGACTCAGGAAGCAGAGACTGCAGCAGGCCAAAGAAACATGAAGAGACTCTATGAGATCACGAGGACTCTCTCAGGAAAAAACAGTAAACCTAATTGCCCCATCAAAGACAAGAACGGCAATACCATTCCAGGTGAAGAAGACCAGAGAGCAAGATGGGCAGAGCACTTCAAAGAAACACTCAACAGACCAGCACCATCTGTCCCACCAGATATCCCACCACCTACTGAAATCCTTGGCATCAACACCAGCCCCCCCACCAAAAATGAGATCACCAAAGCCATAAAGTCTTTAAAGTCAGGCAAAGCAGCAGGTCCTGATGGTATACCCCCTGAAGCACTGAAGGCAGACATCCAGACTTCAACTGACATGATGTATCCACTCCTACACAAGATCTGGGAGCAAGAGAGTGTGCCAGAAGACTGGAAGAAAGGCTACCTCGTGAAGCTACCAAAGAAAGGGGACCTGTCATCCTGCAACAACTGGAGAGGAATCATGCTGCTGTCTATACCAGGGAAAGTACTGACAAGAATAATCTTAGAAAGACTGAAGACGGCACTAGACAAGACACTCAGGGATGAACAGGCAGGCTTCCGACAAAACAGATCATGCACAGATCAGATCGCCACAATGCGCATCATCATCGAGCAGTCCCTAGAGTGGCAGACCCCTTGTATTCAGTCTTTGTCGACTTCCAGAAGGCATTTGACAGCGTCGACAGAGATGTCATCTGGAGACTGATGCACCACTATGGTTTCCCACCAAAGTTCGTCACCATCATCCAACAGCTCTATGAAGATGCCACTTGCCAAGTCATCCATGATGGTAAATTGACGGAACCCTTCTGCGTACAAACCGGCGTTCGTCAGGGCTGTCTGCTGTCACCAACCATCTTCCTGTTGGTGGTTGACTGGATAATGCGACAGGCCACAGCAGGCAGGAGAACTGGCATACAGTGGACCATCACAAGGCAGCTGGAAGACCTGGACTTCGCAGACGACATCAGCCTTCTCTCACACAGCCACCAAGATGCACAAGAGAAGCTATGGCATGTTGCGGAGGAAGCCGATAAAATAGGCCTCCAAATCAACATCAGGAAGACGGAGGTCATGAGGGTGAACAACAAGAAACAAGACCCAGTGCGACTACACCAAGAAAACATCAAAGAAGTCGACAAATTCACCTACCTGGGCAGTGTCGTTAGTAAAGATGGGGGAACGGACGAAGACATCAAGTGCCGAATAAATAAAGCACGTCATGCCTTCAACACCCTTCGCCCAATCTGGAGATCAACATCCCTCTCACTCCACAACAAGATCCGGATATTCAACACCAATGTCAAGTCGGTCCTACTGTATGGCTCAGAAACCTGGCGGGTGACAAAGACCAACACCCACAAACTCCAGACATTTACCAACAGATGTCTTAGGAACATCCTTGGTATCAGGTGGCCAGAAGTAGTCTCAAACGAAGAACTATGGGACAGGACCAGACACGCTCCAATTGACACGGAGATCAAGAAAAGGAAATGGGGATGGATTGGCCATACGCTCCGCAAGCCTGCTTCAGATGTCACCAGGCAGGCCCTTAAGACTGGAATCCACAAGGGAAGCGGAAAGTAGGCCGACCAAAACAGACCTGGCGCAGAAGCATTGAAGCAGAGACGAAAGCAGCCAGAATGACATGGGCCGAGCTGAAGAGGATCTCCCAGAACCGAGTCCGTTGGAGGAGTGTTGTTGTGGCCCTATGTTCCCAAGGGAATCCACAGGCATAAGTCAAAGTCACAGCAATATGATACATCACAGCAAACTGGGGGGTCCCCTCCACATGCGCGCACACAAACGAACACGCTGACAAACAGCAGCGGGCGAGCGCGTGTGCGAATGCATACCCACCACCCTGCTGAAAAAGCCGCCGTTTGGCGCCAAGAGGCCACCCAAAGAGCCGTTTCCGGCCCCGTCCGACCCCGACTTTTGCAGGGTAAAAGATCCCAGGGCAGCAAGACAATATGGCACCGTATGCATACACACTCTCCGACAATCTTGCATATGCGTGGCGCCGGATTTGTGGCGACGACACAGCGACCAAGAGCTAAGAAACCGCGTTTGTCGGAAGGAAAGCGGGTAAGTGTAGGCCACCAAAATCCTGCCGTGCGCGCAAGAATAATGACAATATACAGCAATATGATACATCACAGCAAACTGGGGGGTCCCCTCCACATGCGCGCACACAAACGAACACGCTGACAAAGACCAGCGCGCGAGCGCGTGCGCGAATGCATACCCACCCCCCTGCTGAAAAAGCCGCCGTTTGGCGCCAAGAGGCCACCCAAAGGGGCGTTTCCGGCCCCGCCCGACCCCGACTTTTGCAGGGTAAAAGATCCCAGGGCAGCAAAACAATATGGCACCGTATGCATACACACTCTCCGACCATCTTGCATATGCGTGGCGCCGGATTTGTGGCGACAACACAGCGCCCAAGAGCTAAGAAAGCGCGTTTGTCGGAAGGAAAG
>CM060318.1:11449127-11451627 GCA_030674155.1 Stramonita haemastoma
TCTCACAAATGAAAGAAATCTAAATATTACACAGAGAAATCTCCCATGTATGCTGAGTCCTCTAATGTACGCACTAATACTATACACTGCATGTATCCAGAAATATACAAGGCAGAGACCGGATCGACTAGGAATCCTTTGAGAGAGAGAGAGAGAGAGAGAGATTTATTTATTTTATTTTATTTATTTATTCTTTTATATCGAGGATAACAGAATAAGCAATCATGTGCTTTTTTTCATCCGGTCCCCGTGTGTATGCAGTTTTTGTAAATATTGTCATCTGTTCCCACCGGCACACGATGGCCTACTCTTACGAAAAGCGGAACAGGATTTAACGTGTGCGCAAGATGTTCTGCGTGCGTTCGCACACGGGGCCTCGGTTAAAGTCTCATCCGAAGGACTTTTGGGGAGAGTGGAGTCAGCACTGATGTTAACTCCAGGAAGAAAATTTCCTCGACCGGATTCGAACCCCGGGTCTTCAAATTGCCAGCGCAATGTTCTGACCACTAGGCTATCCGCCCCCCCAGAGAGAGAGAGAGAGAGAGAGAGAGAGAGAGAGAGAGAGAGAGAGAGAGGGGGGGGGGGGGGGGGGGGAATGATTTTTTTTTAAATTGAACATCGGCCTTGGGCCACAATTCAAAACAAAATGGAAGATGGGGGAGTGGATGTGTGTGTATATAACGACTTTGTACAAAATTTCACAATAAGCAAAAATACAAACTTGATACAACTCTTCTTGTAGGCTTTTTTCTATTACTTGGTTTACATAAGCTCTGCCGTAAAAACATATCCCAACATAGCAATATTTATTTACAACTTCTTTTTATCTTCTAAAACCCATTCCTCTGTCTATAAACCCATTCCTCATCCTTACCCAAAATCCCCCATAACTTTGGTTTTATCTGTGTTAGAGAAAGAGAGAGAGCAGCAATCATTAATTTTGTTTTTTTGTTGCCAACAGAGCAAAACCACAATACAGAAAAAAACAAAAAACGATTGATGGGATAGATAGAGGACAGAAGAAGGAGGAGGGGTGTAGATGAGGAGGGGGGGGGGGGTCGGAGGAGGGAGGGAGGGGAGAGAGAGGGGAGAGGGAGAGAGAGGGTAGCCTATCTGTGGTGGGAGAGGTTGGACACCAATGCCACAAATCTATAACACATGACTCCACGCTCCCTTACAGCCGATGGCAGCAATGGTTTTCGTTGGCTGTCCCTGGCTGCTCAGGTGGTCCACAAGGAAATGGCTTTGGCCAGAAACATTGACAAGTTGCTCAAACTCAGTGTATGGGACTCTTGCTGTGCCAAAAGCCTTAGGTTTTGCAAAACAGACGATTTGTTGTATTGAAGCAGATTTAGGTTCGAGAAAGGATTATTTCGATGTTGTTGTTTTTTTAAATTGCGAAATATACTTTTTGTTTTGCATACACACATGTACACGCACACATGCTCGCATTGCATGCACGCAGGCACGCAACCATACGTACACACACATGCCATCCATAGACTGTAATTCTATGTTAAGCTTTTTCTTTTAAAATTGTCTACAACTTTTTAGTGGCACCAGAGAGAAGGTTCTGTGTTCAGGAGCAAGTTTTATACCCCAGTTGTTTTTTTTTGTTATTTTTATATCGAAAAACCTTCAGCCCTGCACTTAACAGCTGCTAACATTATAAAAGGAAACAGGATTTTAGTTATGTATGCTTTTGTCTCTAACCTTTAAAGGCTAAAATAATAGCAAAAGCCCCTTGCATCACAAAACAAAACAAAAAAATAAAAAAGCCCAAATCCAAACAGAACAACAGTGAAACAGGTGTGTCTTCCTACCGTCTCCATAAAAGCCACACCTTTTAGCATGGGGAAATACTAGTGCTTGTTATTTCAAACACAGTAGACATCCGTCTGTCTTGGAAGACTATGTAGTTGCGTTCTAGAATCTAGGATCTAGAGCTCAAAGCCTGGGTAAGAAAATATGCAGGGAAAGCTGTTACCCATGCAGCAGACTCCCCTCTCCACGTCGCAGAAATGGTCCATTGGAAAGGCAACCGCCGATACAAATAGTTCCAGTGCCATCGCTGTAACCATGCATATAGGCGATTGCCTTACAAACAAATGTACTTAATAATTCATAGTATAAAAAGCAGCATAGTAAAAACTTTGAACCAGAACCAAAAAAAAGATGACGTACAGCTTAAGCTTACTTATAGCAAAAAAAACAATGTTATCCATAACAATAACACTGTTCGGCTTTTGACACTATGAAACTTCCCTAGACTGGCTACCTTTCATTGCTATTGGTCTGAGTTGATGAAGGGTCAATGACTGGCCAGATCAAGTCCTATCGACACTGTGGTATAAATCGTGCTTACATGGGTGTGTGTGTGTGTGTGTGTGTGTGTGTGTGTGTGTGTGTGTGGTGTGTGTGTGTGTGTGAGAGAGAGAGAGAGAGAGAGAGAGAGAGAGAGAGAGAGAGAGAGAGAGAGAGAGAGAGAGAGAGAGAGAGA
>CM060318.1:11459127-11464127 GCA_030674155.1 Stramonita haemastoma
TACTTGCGCTGTTGACCATGATCTTTGATTTCTCTGTACTGACCTCCATGCCGTATGCGCTCGCTCGATCTGTTAAATTGTCTGTGAGGATTTGCAGTTCTTGTTTGCTGCTGCCCATGAGGTCAATGTCATCTGCAAATCTGAGGTTGCAAAGGGGTCTTCCACCAATGGAGATGGAAGTGTGGTGGTTTTGCAGTGTCTCTGTCATGACGTTTTCGAGGAAGAGGTTGAAGAGTACAGGTGAGAGAAGGCAGCCCTGGCGAACCCCAACCGTGGTCTTGAAGAACTCGCCCACGTGGTTGTTCATGAAAACTGCACTTTTTGCGTTCTCGTACAGAGCCTTGATGACTTCAATTAGGCAGCTGTCAATGTTGAAGTGCCTGAGTACTTGCCAGAGGCCGTCATGCCATACCCTGTCAAAGGCCTTTTTGAAGTCTATGAAATTGTGGTACAAGTCTTTTTGGTGTTGGAGATGCTTCTCTATCAGAATTCTCAGATTGAAAATTTGTTCCATTGTGCTGCGTTTTGGTCTGAAGCCCGCTTGTTCTTCTGCCAGGAGTTTTTCTGCTTGTTTTTTCAGTCTGTTGAGGACTACCTGCAGCATGATCTTGCTAGGATGACTTATGAGACTGATGGTTCTGTAGTTCTGGCATTTCTTGAGGTTTCCTTTCTTTGGCAGGGGTATTACAAGAGACTGTGTCCATTCTTTTGGCCATTCTTTGGTGTCGTGGATCTTCTGACAAAGTTCTGTGAATCGCCTTGCTGTTTCATTCCCTCCATTTTTTATGAGTTCAGCTGGGATGTTATCAATTCCAGGGGACTTCCCCTTCTTCAATTGTTTAATAGCTGCATCTACTTCACACCTTAGTATTGGTGGGTCTTTATCTTGGTGTTCAGGGGGTTTGTCAGAAACTATGTTGGTATCTGGGCATAGTGGGTAGTTGTACAATCCCTCACAGTATTCTGTCCAGCGTTGGAGGATGGCATTGTTTTCCGTTAAAAGATTTCCTTCTTTGTCTTCAATAACAGAGGCTTTAGGCTGTGTGGTTTTCGTTAGTGCTTTCAAAGTGTCGTAAGCTGTTTTGCTGTTTCCCTTGGTCATTCCAGCTTCGATGTTGTTGCATTGTTCTTCTATCCACCCTTCTTTGGCTTCTCTCATCTTTTTCCTCACTTCTCTGTGGCTATCCATGTACTTCTTGTAAGCTTCTTGACTTGTGAACTTTTGTTTCTTAAGTTCTCTTCTTTTGTCGCAGAGGTCAAGAACCTCATTTGTCACCCAGGGTTGTTTCTTTGTTCTGCTTCTTCCTAATGTTTCTTCTGCTGCTGTCGTTAGCACTTCTTTGATGTTGTTGGCCAATGTGTCCACATCATTGTCGATGGCTGTGAGTGCGGCGAACTTTCCTCCTATGTTGGCTTGGAAGATCTCAACCACTGTTGGGTCTTTGAGTTTTTCCAGGTCGAATCTTATGCGAGGGCTTTTTGGCTGTTGTTTTGCTTTCAGTTTCAGTCTGATGGTGGTAAGTACAAGGTCGTGGTCACTGCCAATGTCAGCTCCTGGGAATGTTCTTGTGTTTGCCTTGTTTATGCTGGATTTGAATCTTTGGGGTGACAGAATGTAATCAATTTGATTATGAATCAGACCATTTGGTGAGTGCCAGGTTGATGTTCTGGATGGTTTGTGAGGGTGGAGTGTGTTAGCCAAAGTAAGTTTGTGCTTCTTTGCGAATTCCAGCAGCCGCTGTCCTCTGTCATTTGTTTCTCCCAGTCCAAATCGTCCTGTGGTTCCTGCCCAGGTGTCATAGGCATCAGGTCCCACCTTAGCATTCCAGTCGCCTTCCACAATAAGGATGTCTTTTTGGGGCGTTTTGGAGATGACGTTTTCAAGTTCTTCATAGAATTCTTCTATCTGATCATCATCGTAGTCAGATGTTGGAGCATACACTTGGATGATGGTGAGATTCTGGGGTTTTGCAGAAACTCTGATTGAGATGAGTCTGCTGGATACTGGTGTGCAGCTGATGATGCTTGACACAATCTCTTTCCTGACAATAAAGCCTACTCCATGTTGATGTAGTTTCTCTTCTCCGCTGTACCATATTTTGTGGCCGTCTTGCGTGGTTGTTTCTCCGAAGCCAATCCATCTGACTTCCGCAAGCCCTATGATGTCCCATTTATACCTCTGCAATTCATGTGTAAGTTCCTGTACTCTTCCTGTTTGGTACAGAGTCCTTACATTCCATGTACCAATGGTTGCCCCTTTAGCTGGAAGCTTTAGACTTGGTTCTGCCCCAGTAGCACACTTGTCGCTCCCACCCTGGAGGCTTGCAGTGGGTAGCGCGGTCGTTGTTGATCCGGGCCTCGACCGATCCGGCATGTGTTTCTGTTTTGTTTTTCTCATCATGTCCTTGCAGTGGGCTTGAGGAAGCTTGGTGGCGCCCATCTCCTCTCCAAGACTCCTACTGGTGGATAAGAATGCACCAGCCCCTCACAACGTTTCGCCCGCCAGTAGAAGCGGTTACCGGGGTGTGGGTGGGTTAAGGACCCGGACCCAGAAGTGAGAGTTGAGTGCCAAGTGAGGACCAGTGCTCCCGTCCATCCCGAAGGATGCTACTGCCAGGTTTACAAAGGTACCACCTCTCCTTAAGCACCCCATACACCCCAACAGATACATACATAATTATAAAGGACATTCACATACAAGAATGTGGAGGAACAGGTCTGCATGCGCATGCACGCACGCATGATCGCTACACGCACAAATGCATACACACACACACACACACACACACACACACACACACACACACATACATATATGTATATATATATATATATATATATATATGTATATATATATATATATATATATATATATATATATATATATATATATATATATATATATATATATATATATATATATATATATATATATATACGTACGTACGTACGTACGTACGTACATACATACATGCATGCATGCATGCATGCATGCATGCATGCATGCATGCCTGCCTGCCTGCCTGCCTGCCTGCCTGCCTACCTACCTACCTACCTACCTACCTACCTACCTACCTACCTACCTACCTACCTACCTACCTACATGAAAGCTTTGTGTGCATCCTTGTTTTGTTCTTTCCATACTTTTTAGAAATATTTTTTGTCTTTGCATGGTTCGCTGGCCTGCTTTTATGTTTCTTCTTAAAGAACTTTTCTTTTTTTGTCTTGATTTTCCTGCATTCTTTGGATTTTTTTTCTAAAACTTGAGATGTAAAACACGCTTAGTGGACCTAATCCCTTTTCAAGGGAAAACTGTACCTGTTTAGTGTGTTACGTATCCTCAGTTGTTGTTTTTGTTTCACACTATGGGATAAGTTTCTTCTGGTCTGTGTGTGCGTGATTGTCTGTCTATCTATCTGTCTGCCTGTCTCTCTGTGTCTGTGTGTCTGTATATCTGCGCACGTGTGTATGTAGGTGTATGTATGTGTGTGTGTGCGTGCATGCATGCATGCGTGTATGTGTGTGTATGTGTGTGCATGCGTGCTTGCGGGCGTGTGTGCGTATTGTGTGTGTGTGTATTTTGTGCGCGAGTATGTACATGTTTGCGTACATGCATACGTGCGTATGCGTGTGCACACCTGCGCCTGCACATGCCTGTATGTAAATGTCCTTTATAATTATGTATGTATCTGTGCGTTCGTGCCTGCATGCAAGTGCGTAATATTGTGTGGGTGCATGCATACCGGCTTGTGTTTTGTAACAGTGCCTGTAAATCAGCTTTTGGAGGTACTTAACTTCAATAGCTGACAGCAGCACTAGGACTTGTGCCATCGATTTTATTTGACAGCTGGCGAAGTGGATTTCTGCTGGTGCTTTACTCCTCCTACCTACAAACCCACGAAACTTGGAACGATGTGTTGGAAGTTTTAATGTCTAATTTGTCGAGTTTTAGTTTTGTGTGTTTCTTTTTGTTGTTGTTGACTTTCTCAGTAATAGGTTGTGACTCATCATTACGTTTGTCCTAGTTCTTTGTTTTTTCTTTCTTTATCTTTCTTTATCTTGTTGCTTGTATCTTTATTTATTTATTTATTTATTTATTTATTTATTTATTTATTTATTTATTTATTCTTTTATATTGAAGATAATAGAATAAGCTCTCATGAGCTTTTTTCATCCAGTCCCCGTGTGTATGCAGTTTTGTAAATCTTGTCATTTGTTCACACCGGCACACGATGGCCTACTCTTACGAAAAGGGGAACAGGATTGTGCGCAAGATGTTCTGCGTGCGTTCATCCATGGGGCCTCATTTCAAAGTCTCCTCTGAAGAACTTTTGGATAGTGTGGAGTCAGCACTGATGTTAACTCCAGGAGGAAAACCCCTCGAACGGGAGTCGAACCCAGGTGGCCAAATTGCAAGTGCAATGTGCTGACCTCTAGGCTATCCCGTGTGCGGTTTTTTTTTTTTGCTATCCCATGTGTGTGTGTGTGTGTGTGTGTGTGTGTGTGTGTGTGTGTGTGTGTGTGTGTGTGTGTGTGGTGTGTGTGTGTGTGTCTGTGTGTGTCTGTGTCTGTGTCTGTGTCTGTGTGTCTGTGTGTCTGTGTAATATGTGTGTGTATTATGTCTGTATTGTGTGCTCACGTATGCATATGTTTGCTATCATGGATGCGTGCGTGTGCATGTGCAGATCCGTACCAACACATACCTGTTTGTAAATGTCCTTTATATGTGTCTATATCTGTTCGTGCGCGTGTGCGTGCAAGCGCAGAAGACTGCGTGGGTGCATGCATACCTGCATGTGTTTTGTAACAGTGCCTGTAAATCAGCTTTTCGCGGTACTTAACTTCAATAGCTGACAGCAGCACTAGGACTTGTGCCATCGATTTTATCTGACAGCTGGCGAAGTGGATTTCTGCTGGGGCTTTACTCCTCCTACCTACAAATCCACGAAACTTGGAACGATGTGTTGGGAGTTTTAATGTCTAATTTGTCGGTTTTTACT
>CM060318.1:11481627-11486627 GCA_030674155.1 Stramonita haemastoma
TGGCAATTTGACGACCCGGGTTCAATTCCCGTTTGACGGGATTTTTCCCTGGAGTTAACATCAGTGCTGACTCCACTCTCCCCAAAAGTCCTTCGAATGAGACCATAAACCGAGGCCCCGTGTGTGAACGCACGCGGAACTTCTTGCGCACATGTTAAATCCTGTTCCGCTTTTCGTAAGAGTAGGCCATTGTGTGTCCGTGGGGACAGATGACAAAATTTAGAAAACTGCATACGCAGTATGGGACTAGATGTAAAAAAAAAACAACCCATGGATGCTTATTCCATTTCCTTGATATAAAAGAATAAATAAATTAAAAAATAAACATGCACGTATACATCCAAAACACTAGGACCCAGATCACTATTACGGGTGTAATGGATAGTGATCAAGTTGAGAGTTCAGTGGGGATAAACCCCACACTTCAATGTGCCGTAAATCATCAGGAGCAATGAGCCAGAGTCAGAGAGAGAGAGAGACAGACAGACAGACAGACAGACAGACAGAGAGAGAGAGAGACAGCGAGAGAGAGAGACAGACAGACATACAGACAGACAGAGAAAGGCAGACAGATAGAGACAGACAGAGATAGAGAGAGAGAGACAGAGAGAGACAGATTGAGAAAGGCAGATAGATAGAGGCAGACAGAGAAAAGCAGACAGAGACAGAGAGAAAGAGACAGACAGATAGAGAGACATACACACAGACAGAGAAAGAGAAAACTACACAGAAAAAGACAGAGCCAGACACAGAGAGGCAGAGACAAACACTGTAAACATAGACAAGCAAACACAAAGGCACAGAAAGACACATACAGACACACAGACATTATCCTCGAAACAAAGCAAAAAAATACTAACAACAAAAATGCCAGAGACATTCTTACAAGAAACAAAACACTAAATAGATAGTAAGATTACAGATAGGGAGAGGGGTGCCATGCCATCCTTTTTATTACATAGACTCTATCAGACATGGCAGACTCCCATTGTCCTCACAGCTGACTACACCAGTTTTTTTCCCTCTGTGTCCGCAGGGGGCACTCTCTGAGAGTGTACCAGGACAGAATTGTCATCGCTCGGGTATTTAGTAGAGTGATGGAGGTAGGCTATGTCTCTTTCCTTCCTGGTCTGTATAAACAGACAGTTGAACAAAACGTTCCTTACTGTTAATTTGTTTGTTTACACACACGCACATGCACACACGTGCACGCGCACGCACGTGCAGAGCACACACACACACACGCACGCACACACATACGCACGCACGCACACACAGACACACACAAACAGTACACTTACAATTACACACACGCACACTTACACACACACACACACACACACACACACACACACACACACACACACACACACACACACACACACACACACACACACACACACACAACATACACACACACGCGTGCACACACAGGACAGAAAAACGTGGAGACAAAATACAAGAAAAACAGCAGCAATAGCAGGTAAAAAAGAGAGAAAATATACCACGAATAAAAATTGTAACCACCAACATCATTGAAAGTTACTGGGTTGAAGTGTCAAAGCAAAATAAAATTCACTTACTCTAAAAAACAAAAACAAATCAATATTTCAGGTCCCATCGCTGTTTGTATAAAGTGTGGAATAGGAAGATGAGGGGGGAGAGGGGAGGAAGAGGCTGGAAGGAAAGGTAGGAAGAGGAAGAGAGGGGTAAGGTACTACAGAGTGTTGTGATATATCGATTGGATTCACACCACTTTCTACATACATAACGATGAAACACATGTCAAGATAGAGTTTAAAAAAATACAGGAGAAATGTCCTTTCTGTATATTTTTCAAACACAGTAAAATAAGATAGAAAGGTAAAGAAAAGAATAGAAAGAATTACAGATATCGATTGAATTCACACCACTTTCTACATACATAACGATGAAACACATGTTAAGATAGAGTAAAAAAAAAAATACAGGAGAAATGTCCTTTCTGTATATTTTTCAAACACAATAACATGAGAAAGAAAGGTAGAGAAAAGAATAGAAAGAATTACAGTCAGAAAGAAAAAAACTTGCAAAAGACAGAAGGGAGAACAGGAGAGAGAGAGATAGAGAGAGAGGGGGGAAGAGAGAGAGAGAGAGAGAGAGAGAGAGAGAGAGAGAGAGAGAGAGAGAGAGAGAGAGAGAGAGAGAGAGAGAGAAGAAGAAGACAGACAGACAGACAGACAGACAGACAGACAGACAGACAGACAGACAGACAGACAGACAGACAGACAGACAGAGACAGAGAGACAGAGACAGAGAGAGAGAGGCAGACAGAGAGAGACAGAGAGAGACAGAGACAGACAGAGACAGACAGAGACAGACAGAGACAGACAGAAAGACTGACTGACTGACTGACTGACAGCCAAATAGAGACATAGACAAAGACAGAAACAGCGAGACGTAGACAGAGACAGAGAGACAGACAAACCAACCGACAGACAGACAGACAGGAAGATAGAGACAGAAAACAACAGCAGGAGCAACAACAGGTACAACAAGAGTAAAAATTGTCAATGACAATATCATTCAAAAAATTTTTGGGTTGATGCATCAAACCAAAACGGTAATTCACCATCACCACAAAATGAGTCGCTTTGCACCAAACCTACTTTTCCGCTAAGAGCCATATTTGCAAGTTTGGGGTCAGATTGCCAATTTAGAGATTTTGATAGATTATAAAACTATACCCTGTCTTGTACCTTGTACTAAAGTATTAAGGCATAACCTTATCTCCTTTTGCTTTAAAAACACGATTTAAAACACCCAAGTCCTCATTCTGACCATTAATTACGATGCAAAACTGGTCAGTTTCTTATTTTGTTAATTCTTGCAGTGTGTCATTTCAATCAGTAATAACTTTTCATAAAATTAACCGATTTCCAATCTGTTTTCCGTATTGAATAGACTTTTCCTTGCAAATTAACAACATATTAACAACTCAAAATCAACCTCCGGTGCAATATGACTCATTACATGGTGGAGCGTCACTTATGCTAAAAAATAAAAAATCAATAAGTCAAGTCTCCCAGCTGTTGATTTTATATAGGGTGTGAGAGGGAAAGCGGGGAGGGAAGGGGACGGGTGGTGATGGTGAGTGGGTGGGGGGTGGAGGAGCTGAGAGGCGGGGGCTGGAAGGAAAAGTAGAGGGGGGAAGAGAGAGTGGGGTAGAGTGTGGAGTGATATCGATCCATTTAGCACCCCCCCCCCCCCCCTCCATTTTTACACAGTGATGAAAAACATCTCACCATGGGGTGAAAAGTACAGGGAAAGAAAATGTTCTTTCTATATATGATCAAGTACAATAATATCACATAGAAACGAAAGAAGGAAAGAAGGAAATGAATGAATGAAAGAAAGAAAGAAAGGAAAGAAAGAAAAGAAAGAAAGAAAGAAAGAAAGAGAAATCCTGCACAAGAAAGAATGGAATAAAAAGAAGAATTTCAAAGAAAAAGATGCAAAGAAGAAGAAAAAGAAGATGATTTATCTATTTTATTTTTACTGTATTTTATTATTCTATTTAACACTCATGTGCTTTTTAACAGCCAGTCTCCGTGTGTATGAAGTTTTGTCAATTTTGTCAAGTGCTCCAACCAGCACACAATGGCCTAATTTTCCGAAAAGCGGAATGGGTTTCAACTTATGCGCAAAATGTTCTGCGTGCATTCACACGCGGGCTCTCGCTTTATTGTCATCCAAAGGACTTTTAACGGGGGTGGGGGAGTGGAGTCTGCACTGATTTTCACTCTAGATGAAAAATCCTTGTGAACGAGATTCGAACCTGGGTCAGCAGATCATGAGCGCATCACTCTGACCACCAGGCTATACCGTCCCCAAAGAAGAACGCAAAAAAGAGGAAGAAAATTTGCAAAGAATAATATTCAAAGAAGAAGAATAATTGCAAAGAAGAAAAAAATTGCAAATCAGAAAAGAGAGAGGGAGGGGGGCAGAGAGAGAGGGGGAGAGAGAGAGAGAGAGAGAGAGAGAGAGAGAGAGAGAGAGAGAGAGAGAGAGAGAGAGAGAGAGAGAGAGAAGACAGACAGACAGACAGACAGACAGACAGACAGACAGACAGACAGACAGACAGACAGACAGACAGACAGAAAGACAGAGATAGAGAGAGACACAGAGAGATACAGAGAGACAAAGAGAAAGAGAGAAAGAGAGAACTGTGCAGAACATGGTGTACAAGATGTTTGTAGTAAAGTCGACGTATGTCTATGTTACTAGGTGCAATGTGTTTTGCTTTGTTTTTACTTTTTTAAAGTGTTAGATCCAGCTGTAAATGGGTACCTGCCCTCTATAGGGTCATGGAAGGTAAAGCAATGAGGGAGAGGAGATGGGCGCCGCCCTCAATATGCTGGTCCCTAGAGAAGCTGAGCCCTTTGATGCCTCTCCCCCCCCCCCCCCCCCCCCATGACCGTCTAGGTTATGGGACACATTTACCTTTACCTTTAAAGTGTTATATGTACATCTTATCAATTTATAGTGCTCTTATTTTATGACGGGTTGTAATCATTTCTGCTCTGAGATGTTACTATGGGTACTGTGTGTGTGCATTTGTGTGTGTGTGCGTACATGCGCGCGTGCGTGTGTAGTTTTTTCTTTGACAATTTAATAATCTTATTACTTTCTGTGATCAATGTTTCTGTTTATCATTTTTTGTTGTATATATGGCTTGTGACCACGTAAATTCTTCTTTTATTGAGATGATAAAATGGTGGTATTGGTATTGATATAGGTATTGTCTTGTAAAGTGTGCGAGTATTGTCTTGTAAAGTGGTAATGGTTGTATACTATGCTCTGTCATTCCTCTGCGATAAAAGTTTGTCCTATTTACTTTTTATGTACGGTTTGTAACACACAAGATTTTTCCTGTTTGTGAGATAATAAAAATGTTTGAATTAATTTGAATTGAATTAATGTCTGACAAGGAAGTGTCAGTTTACCGTTGTGCGTGTGGT
>CM060318.1:11491627-11499127 GCA_030674155.1 Stramonita haemastoma
CACTGCATACAACAACGGGACTGGATATAAAAAGCACATGAGTGCTTAGTCCATTTTCCTCGATATGAAAGAATAATAATTGAAAACAACAGTAAAGACACGCAATCCCAAACTGCCCTGAACACATAAATTAAAAAAAAAAAAAGAAACACGAAGCAAAAAAAAATGGAAAAAATAACACTTATTGATACAAGGAAGCAACACAGAAAAAATAAAACTAGTCAGTAGACGGAAAAAAGATTAAGATAAAGGTAGAATCTTGTAAAGAGAGTATAACAAAACACACAAAAAAACAAGCAACCAAAGAAAAAACTCCAGCTTGCCCATTAAAGTAAATCCTTGGTGTTTAAGATTTGTTTACGAGTCTTTTTATTGGTCATTATATAAACATCATTAAAGTGATGCAGAGCTCCAAACCAGTCTGCTAGCTTGCATGTACGTCACTTTTATTTTTGGGTGTTTTTTCCATTATTTTTTGTTTTGTTGTGTTTTGTTCAGTAAGACTGGGGTTTTTTTTTTGCTCTTTTTTGTCTTCGTGTTGGTGTTCGTTTTCTGTCTCTCTCTCTCTCTCTGTCTCTGTCTCTGTCTCCCTCTGTTTCTCTCTCTCTCTCTATCTCTGTGTCTGTCTGTCTGTATGCATGTCTGTATGACTCTCTCTCTCTCTCTCTCTTCTCTCTCTCTCTCTCTCTCTCTCTCTCTCTCTCTCTCTCTCTCTCTCTCTCTCTCTCTCTCTCTCTCTCTCTCTCTCTCTCTCTCCCCTCTCTCTCTCTTTGTATTTCGGATGAAAAAAGTATGTAATGCTTACTTACTCTGTTACCCTTGAAAAATAAAGATTATTCATTCATTCATTCTCTCTCTCTCTCTCTCTCTCTCTCTCTCTCTCTCTCTCTCTCTCTCTCTCTCTCTCTCTCTCTCTCTCTCTCTCTCTCTCTCTCTCTCTCTCTCTCCTCTCTCTCTCTCTCTGTGGCAAGCGATTTTTGTTTGTTTGTTCATTGTTCTCTCTGTGTGTGCTTTAGAGCCAGTACAAGGATTTCTTCACAGACTTAAACCAACAAGGAGACCACCAGAGAACCCAGCAGACTGGTTTGTTTTTTTGCTTTCCTTCCTCTTGACATTGTGTCTTTGTTTTCCTGGACTTTCTGTTCTCTGTTTTTGCACTGTTATAAGCTGTGTTCAGGCAGATTTACGGTTCTGTAGAAAGGCTGTAAGCCTTGTTTATAAGGTTGTGGATAAGCCGTTTATGTTGAGGTAGGATGTATGTGTGTGTGTTGGGGGGGGGGGGGGTTGGGTGTGGAGGGAGGGTGGTGGGGGATGTATGTGCATGTGTGTGGCGTGTGTATATGTATGTGCGTGTATGCATTTTATTTTTATTTTCTTTCTTGTATTCTTTTATTTCAAGGATACTGGAATAAACAATCGTGCTTTTTTACATCCAGTCTCCATGTGTATGTAGTTCTGTCAAATTGTCATCCATTCCCACCAGCACACGAGGGCTACTCTTCTAAAATGTTGAACAGATTAGTGGGTGCAAGATGTTGTGTGTATGTGTGTGTGCACATGTGTGCGCGTGTGTGTGTGCGTGCGTGCATGTGTGTGTGTGTGTGTGTGTGTGTGCATATGTGTGTGTGCCCACAATTGTGAGTATCCATACATAGTTTTGTTTTCCTTTCTGTGGTTTGCTGACGTCACATCTTTAGTTCTTTCCTTTGTTTTACTATTCTGCTTCGTCTGGCAGTTCTCTTCTTTTTTTTTTGTTTCTTTTATTTGCTGTTTGTATTATGGTCATCAAAAAGATTCGTTGACAAAGTTAAGCCACCCAAGATAGAAATGCAGAACCCAACAGCAAAGCTTTTGTAAAAAAAAAAAAAAAAAAACAAAAAAAAAAAAACATTGTTTTATTGTAATTTGTTTTGGCTGTTCCCCTTTTGGGTTTGGTTTTCTTTTGTTTCTTTTCTTCTTTTTTTCTGCTGCTTGTATAATAGTTGTTAAAAGGATTCCTGGACAATGTTAAAGCATGTAGGATACAATAGTAGAACCAAACAAGTCGGTTGGTTTTTAATTTTATCTTTTATGGTTTTTTTCTGTTTTGTTTTTCGGGGTTGCTTTGTTTTCTTTCTGTTCTTTGTTTTGTCTGTTGTTATTGTTGGATGTTTATTTTTTTGTTCGCTGTTATCTTCTTTTATTCTGTTTGTATTCCAGCCAATACAAAGGGATTTCTTTAGAGAGAGAACCCAACAAGGAGACGACCAGAGAACCCAGCAGACTGGTTTGTGTTTTGCTTTCCTTCCTCTGGACATTGTGTCTGTTTTCCTGGACTGTCTGTTCTCTGTTTGTGCACTGTTATAAGCTGTGTTCAGACAGGTTTACGGTTCTGCAGAAAGGCTGTAAGCCTTGTTTATGTGTGTGTGTGTGGTGTGTGTGTGTGTGTGTGTGTGTGGTGTGTGTGTGTGTGTGTGTGTGTCTGTCTGTCTGTCTGTCTGTCTGTCTGTTGCCTGTCTGTCTGTCTGTCTGTCTGTCTGTCTGTCTGTTGTATGTGTTTGTGTGTGTGTATGTGTGTGTGTTTGTGTGTGTGTGTGTGTGTGTGTGTGTGTGGTGTGTGTGTGTGCAGGGCCTGCGCTGGTGAAATTTTTAAAATGCATGCATAATTTCGTTTTCCTTGTTGTGGTTTACTGACGTCACATCTGTTGACCTTTCCTGTGTTTGTTTTTGTTTGTCTGCCTGGTTCTGGCAGCTCTCTTTTGTTTTCTTTTCTTGTTCCTTGTTTGTTTGTGTTTGTGTTCAGGTCATTCAAAAGATTCTTTGACAAAGTTAAATCTCCAAGGATACAAAAGCAGAACCCAACTGAATAGCTTTTTTTGTAAACATTTTTTTCTGATTTTGTATTTTTTGTGGCTCATATTTTGGTTTCTTTTCTTTAAGATTTTTCTTCCTTTTTTATTTTTTTCTTCGGCTCAAAGAACTGTTGTTAAAAGGATTCTTGAACAATGTTAACCCGCCCAAGATACAGTGGTACAATTGAAGATGTTAGATTATTTCCTGGTATATTTTCTTTCCATTTTGTCTTTTTTCTATTTTGATTTTTTGGTTCCTTTTTGTCTAACTGTTTTACATTTTTCCCTGTTATTATTGTTGGGTGTTTTTTTGTTTGCTGTTATCTTCTTTTATACTGTTTGTATTGCAGCCAATACAAAGGGATTTCTTTAGAGAGAGAAACCAACAAGGAAACCACCAGAGAACCCAGCAGACTGGTTTGTGTTTTGCTTTCCTTCCTCTTGACATTGTGTCTTTGTTTTCCTGGACTTTCTGTTCTCTGTTTGTGCACTGTTATAAGCTGTGTTCAGGCAGGTTTACGGCTGTGCAGAAAGGCTGTAAACCTTGATTATAAGGACATGGGTAAGCCGTTTATGTTGAGCTAGGATGTGTGTGTGTGTGTGTTTTGTTTGTGTGGTGTTGTGTGTGTGTGTGTGTATGTGTGTGTGTGTGTGTGCGCTATGCGCGCGCGCACACACACGTGTGCTGGCGAAAATGTGAGTATGCATGCATAATTCCATTTTCCTTGTTGTGGTTTACTGACGTCACATCTGATGATCTTTCCTGTGTTTGTATTGTTTTGTTTTCTGCTTGGTTCTGGTAGTTCTCTTTTTGTTTTCTTGTTTGTTTTTGTTTGTGTTAAAGACATTTAAAAGATTCTTTGACAAAGTTAAATACCCAAAGATTCAAATGCAGAATCCAACTGAATAGCTTTTTTGTAAACATTTTGTCTGATTTTGTATTTTTTGTGGCTCATGTTTTTGTTTGTTTTCTTTTGAGCTTTTTCTTCCTTTTTTTTTCTTTTTCTTCTTCGGCTCATAGAACTGTTGTTAAAAGGATTCTTGAACAATGTTAACCCGCTCAAGATACAGTGGTAGAATTGAAGATGCTAGATTATTTTCTGGTATATTATTTTCTTTCCATTTTGTCTTTTTTCTATTTTGTCTTTTTTTAGGTTGCTTTTTTTCTAACTGTTTTACATTTTCCCCTGCTATTATTGTTGGGTGTTTTTTGTTTGCTGGCATCTTCTTTTATTCTGTATGTATTCCAGCTAATAAAAATTTCTTTAAAGAGAGAAGCCAACAAGGAAACCACCAGAGAACCCAGCAGACTGGTTTGTGTTTTGCTTTCCTTCCTCTGGACATTGTGTCTTTGTTTTCCTGGAGTTTCTGTTCTCTGTTTGTGCACTGTTATAAGCTGTGTTCAGGCAGGTTTACGGCTGTGCAGAAAGGGTGTAAGCCTTGTTTATAAGCATGTGGGTAAGCTGTTCATGTTGGGCTAGGATGTGTCTGTGTGTGTATGTATGTGTGTGAGCTTGTGCGTATGTGTGTATGTGTGTGTGTTTGTGTGTGTGAGTGTAGTTTGTGTGTATGTGTGTGTGTGTGTGTAGTGTGTATGTGTGTGTGTATTCTTTTATTTCGAGGATACTGGAATAAGAACTCATGTACTTTTTTTACATCCGGTCTCCATATGCATGCAGTTCTGTCAAATTGTCATCCATTCCCACCAGCACACAAGGGCTACTCTTCCCAAAAGTGGAGCGGATGAGTGGGTGCAAGATTGTGTGTGTGGTGTGTGTGTGGTGTGTTGTGTGTGTGTTGTGTGTGTGTGTGTGTGCGCGCGCGCGCTCGCACGCGCGAAATTGTGAGTATCCATGCATATTTTTGTTTTCCTTTCTGTAGTTCACTGACGTCACATCTTATTGTTCTTTCTTTGTTTTGCTTTTCTGCTTTGTCTGGCAATTCTCTTTTTGTTGTTTGTTTTATTTTGTTTCTTTTTTGTTCTTGTTCCTATTGAAGTTATTAAAAAGATTCTTTGACAAAGTTAAGCCACCACCCATTATAAAATGTAGAACCCATAAGAATCTCTCTCTCTCTCTCTCTCTCTCTCTCTCTCTCTCTCTCTCTCTCCTCTCTCTCCTCTCTCTCTCTCTCTCTCTCTCTCTCTCTCTCTCTCTCTCTCTCTCTCTGTTCTCTGTTGATATAGTTTGACACTGAATTATACAATTTCTCATCAGCCTTATCTGTCACACACTTAACCACAATGATGTTACTAGATTACTGAGACATCAATACAAATTTAAACAAGAGTGACAGAAATCAGCCAATTCGCATTAGAATTAGAGAGAGAGAGAGACAGAGAGACAGAGACAGAGACAGAGACAGAGACAGAGAGACAGAGAGAGAAACAAACAGACAGACAGACAGACAAACAGACAGACAATCAAAGACACAAGACACAAAGAAGAGAAAGAGATGTACGTCAATTTTCCAGTTTCTAACTGTGTTTTAGCAGGCAAAAACGACACAAACGTTTTAAGGCTTTTGTTTTTTGTGATGCACGTGCCATTTTTCTTTGTACGGGAGGATGACATACTTGTGCTGGAAGCCAAATTAGCTCCGAAAACTGTCAGATTTGGTTTGTTTATACGTGTGTTTGTTTCTTGGTGTGTGTGTGTGTTTGTTTGTTTGTTTGTCTTTTTTTGTTTGATGTATTTTCTTGCCATAGAAGGAATCCGGAAAAGCGTTGAAAGCTAATTAGCGCGGAAGCTGTCCGATTTAGTTTGTGTTGGTTTTGGTTTGTTTGTGGTTTTCTTGGGGGGGGGGGGGGTTGTTTTGTTTTGTTTCTTCTGTGATTAGTTCGGTTTGTGTTCTTTGTACAGTGTTTTTTGTGTGATGAAATAGTTTTGTATTGTGTTGTATAGTATTGTATTGTACTGCAATGCATTGCTTTGCTTTGCTTTGCATTGCATTGCATTGTAGTGCTATGCAGTGCAATACAGTGCAGTGTAGTGTAGTGTGGTGTGGTGTGGTGCGGTGCGGTGCGGTGCGGTGCAGTGCAGAGTAGTGTAGTGTAGTGTAGTACATTATATTGCAACCTTCATAGATTTATCCGTCTATTGAGATAATAAAAGTACTTTGCGGTATTGTGTTGTGTTGCGTCGTGCTGTATTATGGTTTTGTTTGTTTTTGTGTTATTTGTTGTTCTGTTGTTTGGTTGTTTTCCGTTTGGGGTCTTTTTGTTTGTTTGTTTTTTGTTGTTGTTGGGTTTTTTTTGGGGGGCGGGTGTATTGCGTTTGTCACAGCAGATGTATCTGAGTCGGGTTACTCCTCCCGGAAAGAGAGCGCATTGCGCCACAAGAGCATAATTTTTCAAAATAACATTTTTTTTCCAGTCTGCCTGTGATTTTTTTCTCTTTGAGGATGGCTTTTCTCTACAAGATTTTGCGAAGGGAGCAACTCTCTTGCTGCCTTGGATTTTTTTACGTGTGCTAAAATTACATTTGTTGCACGCCGGGACCACCGCGCGCGAATTTTTTCCCGTCCGGAAAAATAGCGCACCCGGCCAGATCAGTACTTAATTCAAAGGGGGATTGAACCCAGTATTTCTTGCTATCTAGAGAGGTGCTTTACCTCTTGACCACTGATCGTTTTAGCGTGAATGGAAACTGTCAAATTGAATTAGTTAGTTTGCTTCCTTGTTCGTTTTTTGTTCCTGGATGGATGGTTTGATGAAAATAGTCAAATCAATGCTTATTCAATGTACCATCTGGAAATGATAATTTGACTTGACTTGTAGTTGTTTGCCTCTTTGTTTGGGGTCCACGCTTTGTATGAATTATTTATATATTTCTTTGTTCCGTTTTATGTCTTGATGAATGTGTTTTGAATCTTACTTTTCTTTTTTGGATTTGCTCTATCAAACAGCTGTTGTGAATGCATGCATCATGTTTGATTCAGTCACTATGCAGAACTTTGGTTCATTTACAGGGACATGAGTTTTGTCATGCACACTGACACATACACACATACACACACACACACACACACACACACAGACACACGCACACCACACACACACTCACTCACTCACTCATTCACTCACTCACTCACTCACTCACTCACTCACAAACATCCACACACAAACACACACACACACACACTACAACTGCAATCACTCACTCACTCACTACACCACATACAAACACACACACACACACACACACACACACACACACACACACACACACACACACACACAACACACACACACTACACCACCACACACACACCACACACACACACCACATACAACCACCACTACCACCACTCACACCACACACACACACACACACACACACACACACACACACACACACACACACACACACACACACACAAACACACACACACACACAACACACACAACACACACACACACACAACACACACACCACACACACACACAACACACACACACATCACTCCCCCCCCCTCCCCCCCCCCCCACCACACACACACAGAGGATTTCAATCTATAGTCTCATTCAAAGGATTAACAGGGGAGTGGAGTGGAGTGACAATCAACACTAATTCCAGAAGAAAAGAAAATCCCCTCAAAGTGACATCTTGGCGGAGCCGAAGGCTTACACCCTGCTCTCTCAATCACCACGACTTTCACGTTCTAATCA
>CM060318.1:11509127-11511627 GCA_030674155.1 Stramonita haemastoma
TTGTTGTTGTTGTTGTTGTTGTGTTGCTTCGATTTTACGTCTGTTCACTCAAAGTGATATTAGACGATGGGAAGGGAAGGGGAGGGTCTAGTATATTGATGGGTGTATGCAGTAAAATGGGTGTCTTTTTCTTAATAATGTATACAGTACATAGATTTGGGTTAAACAGTGATAACAACAAGTAAATACATAACAATTGCTAGTATGACTTAAAACTATAACAAATTTCCTAAGAAGTATTCATTAAAGATTTTGTTATACGAAATGCCAAATTAAGATTTTTTAAAATCTTATCCAAGGATTTTTCCGAGAAAGAGGGTAAGAATGGTTTTAGACTCTTACATTCAAAAATTATGTGACTGTTTGTAATTTTCTCACGCACAAACATTTTATATTTTTGCTATATTTAGTGATGAACGCATTCAGTTTTATCCGAAAAAATAAAGCCCTAACCTTTCTTGCTGTGAAAAAACTTGTATTGATCTCAGAGCGATCTATATCCTTTAAATTAGGGACAGTGAATGAAGACCTTTCTGATATGCGCTCCTTTGGATAATAAGCCTTTTTGGCCCTGCTCCACGATGCCTCTTCTAGTAAGTGATAGCCTTCTTGTAAAGATAATGAAACGTGTAGTTCTACAGAATCCTCTCCATGTTTTGCACCTCTCTTTGCAGCTCTGTCAGCCCACTCATTTGGTAAGAATCCCACATGAGAAGGTACCCAACAGAAAGTGACACAAATACCCCTTAAAGCTAAAACATGTATAACATGATTGATCTCTAATATAACTTTAGACTTTTTCTTAGAACTTGTGGATTTTAATGCGTAGAGTACCGATTTAGAATCAACGCAAAGTAAAGTTTGAAATATATTCAGCGGAAGATCGAGAATATGGTTAAGAGCCATTTAAATTGCTATTAGCTCAGCTGTGAATATCGAATGATGTTTACCAACATAAATAACATTTTTCTACTTTAAGCGATGGTATTACAAAAGCTTAACATGTTTCTTGATCATCTAGATGTGAACCATCTGTAAAAACTTTTAGATGGTGACAATATTTCTGATCAATGTGCGATCAGACTTTAGAGATCATGATATTTAGATTTTCACTCTTAGCCATATTTGTGTATTCTATATCAAAATTTGCTTTGTTCATTTCCCATAAGGGATAAGGTAGAATTTTAGTTTGAGTGTCCATGATATGTTGATTGATTCCAGATTTTTCAAAAAGGTCTGAAACATACGTACCAATTGTCTTTACAAAAGTTATCTGTTTCGCCCTTTTAGGAAATTTGATTTCTGATTTTATTTTTACTTCGTCTGAAGTGAAATTTTCCGTAGTTGTGCTTCTAAGTACGTATTTTGCACATGCCAACTGTCGGTATTCATCTAGTGGCAATTCTTCAATTTCACTGTAAGTTCCAAGAGTCGGTGCATGAAAAGGTACTCCGAGGGCAAGTCTGTATGCCTTACAGTCCATACTTTGTAACTTTTAAGTAAATACTTTGGTGCATTGAAGAATACCTCTTATCCATAAGACAGTTTGGAACGAATAAGAGAGGGTGCTAAACATTTAAGATTTAAAGTGCTTTGTCCCCAAAATTGCTTACTTACCATTTTAAGTAAATTTAAACACTTTCTTGCTTTAGTTAAGGTATACTCGATATGTGCGTTCCAAGATAGCTTAGACGTAAGAATAACACCCAAAAATTTTATTATGTTTTTATATTGAATAATTTCACTGCCAATCCTGAAAATCGGTAGCTCATCTGGATTACTACCATTGTTAAAAAGTACTAGATGTGTTTTTTCAGCAGAAAAAGAAAGTCCGTTCTCAAAAATATAGTCATTTATGTTGTCAAGTTGGATTTGGTACATTTTTCTGATGTAATTTATTGCCCGTTTTGGTGTGTTTCGCTTCATGTTGACATTCATCCACATACATAATAATGTCGTCTGCATATTGCACTAAAATGACATCATTTGATAACTTTTTTGGAAGATCGTGTAATAAAATATTGAACAAGACAGGAGCTATAACAGAACCTTGGGGTAGTCCCATGTGAAGAGACCTAAAGCCTGAGTATGAGTTGTTAACTCTGACTTGTATACTCCTATTACACAGAAAACTTTTAATAAAATGATATATATGTCCAGAAAACCCAAGATGTTTCAGTTTGAGCAACAATCGAGCGTGCCAAACTTGGTCATAAGCCTTTTTGATGTCAAAAAATGTGCTAGAACGTTTTCTCGTCGAGCAAATTGGCTCTTAATGTGTTTGAAAGTTTAACCAAATTGTCTATGGCACATCGGTCTTTTTGAAAGCCTGCTTGGTTGATTGGGATTATGTTATTTCTATGACAGTAATACATTAATCGTTTAAGAATAATACGCACCATTAATTTGCCAGTATGTGAAGTCAGGGCAATAGGTCTGTAACTACTTTTATCTGTTTTTGGCTTTCCCTGCTTATGTACTGGAACAACTATAGACTGTT
>CM060318.1:11516627-11521627 GCA_030674155.1 Stramonita haemastoma
AGGGTGGTCTGGGTGCTAGTGTTTTTGATGAACTAATACAACATGTCTTGCGTGTACTTGCCGGCCGTAAGGAGCGAAATTGCCATAAGGAAATTACTTTCCGACAAATAATATACAAGGAGAAAAAGAAAGAAAGAAAGAAAGAAGAAAGAAAGAAGAAGAAAGAAAAGACAGACAGACAGACAGACAGACAGACAGACAGACAGACAGACAGACAGACAGACAAAGAAAGAAAGAAAGAAGAAAGAAAGAAAGAAAGAAAGAAAGAAAGAAAGAAAGAAAGAAAGAAAGAAAGAAAGAAAGACAAGAAGACAGAAAGAAAGAAAGAAAGAAAGAAGGAAGGAAGGAAGGAAGGAAGGAAGGAAGGAAGGAAGGAAGAGAAGGAAGGAAGGAAGGAAAGAAAGACAGAAAGAAAGAAAGAAAAGAAGAAAGAAAGATGGGAAAGAAAGAAAGAAGGTATGAAGGAAAAAGAGGCAAGCAATGAAAAAATAAATATGAAACTTAGGTTATCAGGGTTAAGGGAGGGAGGAAATGGGGGAGTGACAAAACTTTTTTAAAGAAAAAAATAATTACACAAAAGCAAGAAAAGAAAAAGAAAGAAAAACTCATAAACAGTGGAATGAAACAAAAGTTTGAAATTGAAGAAAGAAATAGACAGAATGAAGTAAAATAGAAAATGACATAATACAACAGAGACGAAAACAAAACAGACAGAAAATTACAAACACAAAAACTACGTAATGAAAAAATCCAACTTTACAAAGATGCAAGAAGCAAACACATAATAAAACCTAAAACAAAGAGTGCGCACGCACACACACACACACACACACACACACACACACACACACACACACACACACACACACACACACACACACACACACACACAATACATACACACACACACACAGACACACACACACACACACACACACACACACACACACACACACACACACACACACACACACACACACACACACACACACACACACACACAACACACACACACACACGAGAGAGAAGAGAGATTGAAAGACAGAAGAAGAAAAGAAAAAGGAGAACTATTATACAAGGAAACTAGAAAATTAGATAAGAGAAGAACTAAAAACAAAACAAAAAGACACTACAGAGAAAGTGAGGAAGAAAGTAAGGAAGAAAAGAAAATAGACAGACAGAAAGAAGAATTTAGATAGCAAAACACAGCAGACAATCACAGATGAAATTTGTGGCCAAGCTATGAAAAAGAAAATTCCACGCAAAAATAGGAGAAAAAAGAATCTATAACAATTGCATCAAACAACAAAAAGGAAAAATAAATAAATAACAGAAAGTAATAAAGCTTTGTAAAAAGAAAAATCCCATTTAAAGAAACATTGGTTAAAAGACGAGAGAAAAAAACCCCGAGGGAGAAATAAACAAAACAGACAGAAAAATAAACAGAGAGAGAACAGCTTAAAAATTCAAAAAAAAAATAAAGACACAAGATACAAGTACAAATGAAGCCCAAAATGAAAACAAAATAACAAACCAAGCAAGCGAACAATATAGGAAAAAAAACTGAACGGAAAAAAGGAAACCACGAAAAAAAGAAAATAAGTATTAAAGTATGGAGAAAAAGATTTTTTTTAAAAAAAGCAAGGAAAAATAAATGAGTGACTGATGGTAACCAATAAAGAAATAAATGAATGAATGAATGGATGGATGGATAAATGAATGAATGAATGAATGAATGACTGGATGAATGAATGAATGAATGAATGAATGAATGAATGAATGAATGAATGAATGACATTCAAAGACAAGAGGAGAACAAGAAACAAAAAAGAAAGACAAAAAAAAAAAACCAAAGACAGACAGACAGGCAGACGAAAGGAAGAAATAAAGATAAATTTTAAAAAGACAGACAGATTTATGTATTCATTTATTCATTTATTTATTTATTCTTTTATATCGAGGATAATGGAATAAGCCTTCATGTGCTTTTTTTTTTTTACATCGAGTCCCTGTGTGTATGCAGTTTTGTAAATCTTGTCATCTGAAAGATGAAAAGACAGACATACTAGACAAAAAGAAAGAAAAGGAGAAAGTAAGAAAGAAAATACCGACATAAAAAAGAAAGAAAGAAAGGAACAAAAAAGAAAGAAAAAAGACACAGAGAGAGAGACAGAGGGAGAGAGAGAGAGAGGGAGAGAGAGAGAGAGAGAGGAGAGAGAGAGAGAGAGAGAGAGAGAGAGAGAGAGAGACAGAGAGACAGAGAGACAGACAGACAGACAGACAGACAGACAGACAGACAGACAGACAGACAGACAGACAGACAGACAGACAGACAGACAGAGTTAGAGAGAGAATTAAACAAACAAACAAAGAAATAAAAGGAAAACAAAGAGAAAAAAAGAAAGAAAGGAAGAAAGAAAATAAGAAGAAAGAAAAAAGCCGTATAAAGCTGCATAAATTTTGCTCAACTGAGATAGAAAGGATGAAAGAGAGAATGAATGAAAGAGAAAAAAACAACAAAAAAGAAAAGAAGAAAACTGAGCACCTGCATACAGGTTTGCAAGCTTATAAAAAGAACAAATACAAGGAAGAAAGGATGAATAAAAGATAGAAAGATAATGAAACAGTTGCAAATATCTTGCTATCTTCAGAAAAAATGAATGAAATAAAAAGACAGAAAAAAACAAAAAAGACAGACAAACAAACAGACAGAAAGACAAAACAATCAAAAAGAAAAAAACAGCCAGATAAAACAAAAACGAAACCAGCACAAAAGTGAAGGACAAATAGTTTTATGCTGACTGAAGGTTTCTAAAGAAAGATGACAAAGACAAAACAAAAGAATGTGACCAGCATTATTCCCACTTCTGGCTCCTAGGGAATCCATAGCAGACAAGATTACAGAGGCTGGGGAATGGAGGAAGGGGAAAAGGGTGAACTGGGAGAGAGGGTAAAGAACAAGAAAAGGGATAAAATCTCTACCAAAACAAAATGAACACACAAAAAAAACATTATCTGAAGAAAATCACGCCAACAGAAAAAAACAGAAAAAAAGAGATTAAAGAAATACTGGAAGAAAGAAAGAAAGAAAGATGGATGGATGGATGGATGGATGGATGGATGGATGGATGGATGGATGGATGGATGGATGGATGGATGGATGGATGGATGGATGGATAGATAGATAGATAGATAGATAGATAGATAGATAGATAGATAGATAGCTAGATAGATAGATAGATAGCTAGCTAGCTAGATAGATAGATAGATAGCAACATAGAAAGAAAGAAGGATGAAGTGAACGAAAGAATGAAATACAGAAACAAAGAATTAACGAAAGAAAGAAGGCAAGAACTAAACAAAAAATGAGTTTTAAAAAAAATAAAGAAAGAAAGATGGAAAAATGATAAGGTACAGTCATTTTGCTGGTGTAAGAAAGAAAGGAAAGAAGAAAGAAAGAAAGAAAGAAAGAAAGACAGAAAGACAGAAAGAAAAAAAGAGAGCTAGAAAGATAGAAACGAAGAGAGAAAAAAAAAAACAAGGAAAGAATGAAGCAAACAACGAGACAAACAATAAAACAAGACAAAGGGAACAAGACAGACAGACACAAAAGAAACAAAACCAAAGAAAAGAAACATGGGTAAGAAGAGAACAAAGATTTTTCTGTTCACACAGAAAATGACAGAGAAGGAAGAGAGAGACCAGACAACAGAAGATGACCAGCATTATTGCCCACTTCTGCTTCCCCAGGCAATTCATAGGATAGGCAGACAGAGACCCAGAGAGGTCACAAGGTGGAAGGTAGAGAAAGAGAGAGAGAGAGAGAGAGAGAGAGAGAGAGAGAGAGAGAGAGAGAGAGAGAGAAGAGAGAGAGAGAGAGAGAGAGAGAGAGAGAGAGAGAGAGAGAAGAGAGAGAGACAGAGACAGAGACAGAGAGAGACAGAACAGAAAAGACAGACAGACAGACAGACAGACAGACAGACAGACGAGACAGAGACAGACAGACAGACAGACAGACAGACAGACAGACAGCAGACAGACAGAGACAGAGACAGAGAGACAGACATACAGAGACAGACAGACAGACAGACAGACAGACAGACAGGGTGGGCAGGGTAGAATGGTTAATGGCCTGTGAAAGAACAGAATCGCAAGACATCTTTCTTCTTAAGAAAAAAATGTGGAGAAGAAGAACAAGAAGAAGATCAAGAACTAGAACAGTGGAAGTAAAGAAGAAGAAGAATTCCAAAGAAGAAGGATTCCGAAAAAACAATTCCAAAGAAAAAGAATTCTGAAAAAAATGAATTATGAAGACAAATGACCCAGAGAAGAGAAAGAATTGGAAAGAAGATGAAGAAGAATTCTGAAGAATTTCGAAAAGAACTTCTAAAAATTTTGAAGAATAACTCCGAAAAAGAAAACGTCCAAAGAAGTAGACCTAGAAGAATAATTTCCCAAAAGTAGAATTGCGAAGAAGAAGGAGAATTTCGAAGAAGAAGAAGAAGAAGAAGAAGAAGAAGAAGAAGAAGAAGAAGAAGAAGAAGAAGAAGAAGAAGAAGAAGAAGAAAAGAAAAAGAAAAGAAAAGAAAAGAAGAGGATGAGGAGGGAAAAGGAAAAAGAAGAAGAAGAAGAAGAAGAAGAAGAAGAAGAAGGAGAAGGAGAATAAGAAGAAGAAGAAGAAGAAGAAGAACAAGAAGAAGAAGAAGAAGAAGAAGAAGAAGAAGAAGAAGAAGAAGAAGAAGAACAACAACAACAACAACAACAAGAACAAGAAAAGGAAGAACAACAACAACAACAGTAATGCAGATGGAGAGTAGGATAAAAAGGAAAGACAGAAAGAAAGGAAGGAAGGAAGAAAGAAACCTGACAATTGTATGCATTTTGCTAGCTTCTTAGAGAAGGATTGTAAGTTCTTATCTTTTCTTCTGATGATCTCAGACTTTAGAGTGCTTCAAATTTTAGAGCCAAAGGTTAAATGTGTAAGAGGAAGGTGGGGTGGG
>CM060318.1:11529127-11531627 GCA_030674155.1 Stramonita haemastoma
TATTGTTCTTTCTTTCCCATTACAAACAAACAGTCAACCAAAAAAATCATCAAAACAAACGGAAAAAAAAAAAACCCAAAGTATAACAAGCAAAACAAGAAAAGTAAGCTGATAAAGCCCCAAACGAACGTGAAAAAAACAAAAAAAAATTACCAAAGAAAAGAAGAAAATAAGGAAAAAAAACAAAGAAAGGAAACAGTCCCTAACTAAACAGAAAAAGTAACAAGAACTCCATAAAAACACCACCAAAAATCCAACCAGAAACTAAAATCATAACCATAGAGAAGAAAAAAAACAAACATAAAAACTTTTTTCGTGGGGAGATGCTGTCTCAAAGGCCTTGTTAGTAATCCATGTGGCGACAGACAACACTTCAAAAGAAAAACAAATGTGATCCTGATAGACATACCGGATCAGACTGACCTAGTCCTGCCAGCAAGGAGGAGAGGTTCCAGAGAATGAATGAAGGAAGAAGGAAGGATGGAAAAATGGAGAGAGAGAGAGGAGAGAGAGGAGGAGATGAGAGAGAAGAGAGGAGAGAGAGAGAGAGGAGAGAGAGGAGAGAGGAGGAGAGGAGAGAGAGAGAGAGGAGAGAGAGTAGGTGAAGAATGAATGAATGAATAAATGAATGAATGAATGAATGAATGAATGAATGAATGAATGAATGAATGAATGAATGAATAATCTTTATTTTTCAAGGGTTACAGAGTAAATATTCACATACTTTTTTTTTTCCGGCCCAGAAGAAGAAGAAAAAGAAGAAGACGAAGGATGAGGAGGAGGAAAAAGGAGGAGGAGGAGGAGGAGGAGGAGGAGCAGCAGCAGCAGCAGCAGCAGCAGAAGCAGAAGAAGAAGAAGAAGAAGAAGAAGAAGAAGAAGAAGAAGAAGAAGAAGAACAACAACAACAACAACAACAACAACAAAAAACAACAACAAAACAACAAAAACAACGACAACAAAAATAATAACAAGAAAGTGAAGGCGGACAAAAAAATTCACACTAAAACAAAAATACAATAAATTATTTTTAAGCCTATACAGGCTGTCCCGTATTTCATCCACCCACGTTTGTCTCAGAACTGGGATATAGAATGAATCAGACACACAGAGCATCGACAGATTATTCAGCACACAGTGGCAAGAAGGAAACAGAGTGTGGGTGTGGGTGTGTGTGTGTGTGTGTGGGGGGGGGGGGACAGCTAGCCTTGCTGTAATGGAATTCAGCGTGATACTCATGCAATATACATGACATCAGACTAGTCCCTGAGATGGGTATGTGTGGGTGGGTGGTAGGGGGGAAGGGGGTGAGGAGGGAGAGGGGAGGAAGAGGCAGGGGTGGAAGGGGGGGGGAGGAGGCTGCTGCACTGATGGAAAACATACACAGCTGTGTCTGTCTCTGTCTCTCTGTCTCTCTGTCTGTCTCTGTCTGTCTATCTCTGTGTGTGTGTGTGTGGTGTGTGTGTGTCTGTCTGTCTGTCTGTCTCTCTCTCTCTCTCTCTCTCTCTCTCTCTCTCTCTCTCTCTCTCTCTCTCTCTCTCTCTCTCTCTCTCTTCTCTCTCTCTCTCTCTCTCTCTCTCTCTCTCTCTCTCTCTCTCTCTCTCTCTCTCACCACCTCATTTTTGGGGAGGTCACGTACGTGGCAATGCCTGAGTGCTTTCAGTGTGGTGTTCATGCTCGATGTTTCCTCCTCCCCATCCTCATCCTGATGGTTCTTATCCCAGTCATCACCCATTTATTGACTTACAACAGCCCTGCATCATTATGCAATGAAGGTGGTTGTGATGGTGAGGATCATTACAAAAATGATGATAATGACGACGACGATGATGATAGTGATGATAATACTGCTGTTGTTGCTGCTGCCGTTTGCTGTTGTTGATGATGAAGATGACGACGACGACGATGACGATGATCATGATGATGATGACGACGACGACGACGACGATGATGATGACGACGACGACGACGATGATGATGGTGATAGTGGTGGTGGTGCTGCTGGTGGTGGTAATGATGCTGATGCTGCTGCTGATGATGATGATGGCGACGACAACGACGACGACGTCGACGACGACGGTAATGATGACGACGACGACGGCGTCGACGACGACGACGACGATGACGATGGCGTTGACGATGACGATGATGATGACGACTAGCACGATGATAATATTGACACTAGAGATAATGATGATGGTGACGGTGATGATTTAAAGCACCGATGTAAGGATAACGATCCTTTTTTTTTAAAGCAATTTCCAAAATCTAATCATGGTGTTCTATTCAAATCTCTTCTGAAGAACATCACAAAAAGAATCTGAACTGAAAGTTCGATACAAGTGGAAAGTAAATAAAACTTCAAACTGACTGAAATTGGATTGAAATTAAAACCCTCCCCCCCCCCAAAAAAAAAAAGAAAGAAAAAAAAGAAAAACCCGAAATGAAGAGTTCAACTTCCTCCCCCCCTCTATCATCCCCCCCCCCCCCCCCCCCCCCCCCC
>CM060318.1:11534127-11536627 GCA_030674155.1 Stramonita haemastoma
TTTAAAGATATGAAAAAACCTAAGGAGAAAGGGGGGGGGGGGGGGTGAGTAATTATCTCTCAAAGCAAAGGAGCACACTTGTCACTGCTCCCCAAGAGAACTTCAAGGCCCTGACTGATGTGATGCCAACAGCAACAGCCACAACACCCACAACCCACTCTTCGTCTGTCCCCGTCTTCGTTGTCGCCTCTGTCTGTCTGTCTGTCTGTCTCCTGTCGTCTGTCTCGTTGTCTGTCTCTGCTTGTCTGTCCTGTGTCTGTACTGTTCTGTCTCATCTTCTGTCTGCTCTGTCTCGTCTGTCTGTCTCTGTCTGTGTCGTATCTGTCTCTGTCCTCTTGTCTCTGTTTCCTGTCTTCTCTGTCTTCTGTCTGTCTCTGTCTGTCTCTGTCTGTCTCTGTCTGTCTCGTCTGTCTTGTCTGTTCTGTCTTCTGTCTGTCTGTCTGTCTGTCTGTCTGTTTCTGTCTGTCTTGTCTTGCTCTGTTCTGTCTTCTGTCTGTCTTTCATTTTTGCTACTGTCTTGTCTATCCTTTGTCTGTTCTTTTCTGTCTGTCTGTCTGTTCGTTTTCGTTCCTTGTCTTGGTTTTTTTCTGTCTTGTCTGTTTTGTCTATCTTTCTTGTTTGCCTTTTTTGTTTCTTCTGTCTTTCTATCTTCTGTTGTCTGTCTGGGTCGATTTTCGTGTCTGTCTGGTTTTCTGTCTGTCTGTCTGTTCTCTGTCGGTCGCCTGTTGTTTCTCTCTGTCTTCTTCTTGTTCTCTGTCCCTGTCTGTCTGCGCTCCTCTGTCTGTCTGTCTGTCTGTCTCGTCTGTCTGTCTGTCTGTCTTCTCTCTCTCTCTCTTCTCTCTCTCTCTCTCTCTCCTCTCTCTCTCTCTCTCTCCTCTCTCTCTCTCTCTCTCTCTTCTCACGTCGCTGGAATGGTCCATTGGTAAAGCAAACGCCGATACAAACGGTCCTAGTACCGTCGCAGGGCTACAGCCCCGAACCGCCCTGGGACTCCAACTCCTCGATTTTTCCTCAAGGATGGTGTCTTAATACGACACCTGTGTGCATGCTGCTTTTTATATTTTGTTGTCATCCTCTCCTGCAGGCAAACCATGGCCTGCTCTTCCGAAAGGCGGAACAGGTTTTGACATGTGCGCAAGATGTTCTTCATACGTTTGCACACGGGGCCTCGGTTTATGTACTCTTCAGACAAACAGAAGTATGGAAGAGATTATTCATCACGGGGTGTCAATATGGAGCAAGGTGGGGTGTGTGGACAAATATAATGGAACTCTACATGATACTCTTATACATGTGGTGAGATATCCACGGTTGTTAGATAATGGGTTGCTGGTGGTGGTAGTGGTGGTGTGTATATGTCTTCATTTTGACACAAACACACACACACCACCACCACCACCATCACTACCACTCGCAACTCATTGGTGGTGGTGGTGCTGGTGGTGCTGGTGCTGGTGCTGGTGCTGGTGGTGGTGGTGCTGCTGCTGCTGCTGATGATGAAGATAATGATGACGACGACGACAAACTATGATAATGGCGACGATGATGATGGTGGTGATGACGATAATAAAAATGACAACTGACGACGACGACGACGACGATGATGATGAATGATGATGATAATGATGATGATGATGACGATGACGACGACGACGACGCCAATCCTGCTGTTGATAAAGATTATGGTAGTCATGATGTTGACGAGAACGAGAACGGTGACAACGAGAATGGAGATGATGTTGATGGTTGCAATGATAGTGATGAGATAAGTCGTCGTGATTATAGTATCCATTATCTTTTTCTTTATTTTTCTTGAGCCTTAACTTCACAAATTCGGCGGGGCTTTTAACAACATGATTGGGTTGCATTGGAACTTTGCTAAATGCAACGAAACCAAATCCCCTGAAAAACTGCATGCAGTTACAAAACAAATGGGCCTAGGAAAACAAACACATTAATTTAGAATCTCCTCCGAAGTCGGAGTATGGCTGCCTATACGGCGAGGTCCTTGAAAACAGTCGCACACGCAAACTTCTCATTCAGTGTGCAATTTCAATCCCACAGTGATTCCCTGGTGGGATGAGTGAGTCAGAGAACGCATTCTGGGTGACCCCCCAGAGTGTTAAGCTGGGGAACAACAACAACAACATTTAGAATCAAAACTGAGCAGATTATTACGAAACAGCTTTCTTCTCTTTTTTTTCTCCTTCTTTCTTTCCATGATTGATAATTTGATGCCTCATGTCTGAACATCAAATTCAATTAAAGCCCACATAATCAATTCAATCGAGTGATTACTGTGACGAGCTGTTTCCATGGTCCCCAAATCCATTTGATTAGCCCATCAAATTTTCCATGATAAGAAATCCAAATATTCTCATTTCTGCCACTGGATTTTCCATCTCATCCTAGCTCAACCTCTTGTCATGCTTTATCTCCTGAAAATTAGGGAGAGAAAGAAGGGCGGAGGGGGAGGGGAAGGGGAGGGGGGGGGTGGAAA